>JADLZK010001126.1:0-535419 GCA_015847255.1 Hyparrhenia diplandra | reverse complement strand
AATTTCACTTGGGCTAATAACCTTCCTAATCAAACTTTTGGAAAGTTAGATAGAGTCCTTGCTTGTATGGACTTTGAAAGCAATTTCCCTCATGTTCTTGTACATTCTTTAAACGAGAGAAATTTTACGATCACACACCATTACTCTTCTCTACAAATAATTCATCTCCAAATAATCAACATCAGTTCAAATTTGAACTTGGTTGGTTGCTACGAATGGATTTTTGTGAGATGGTAAGTCAAGTTTGGGAAAATACCTCGTAAGTGGCACTCCTATAGAGCGTTGGCGAGGCCAAGATTAGAAGGCTTAAGCCATATCTCCGTGGATGGGCTAAAATGTCGATTATGTGTACAAAAAAAAATGAATTGTTGAACAAACTAGATGAACTAGATAAAAAGCTGAAGTAATATCTCTCAGCCAATCGAATTGGATCTAAAACATGTGTTAAATGAAAGGTTAGCCGAATTATTACGGGAAGAAGAAATTAAGTGGTACCAAAGAGCTAAGGCAAAACATTTGTTAGAAGGGGATGCAAATACGAAGTATTATCATTTGCTTGCTAACGGTAGACATCGCAAAACTCGTATTTTTCAGCTTGAGGGCGGGAATAATATAATAAATGGTGATGCTCAATTAAAAGAGCATATTACCAAGTATTATAAGGACCTTTTGGCCCCCTGATGCTTCACAATTTGTCTTAGAATGAGGCGAATGTTGCCGATATTCCACAAAGTTTCTCAAATTTGGAGAATGAGTTTCCTAACGTAATCCTTCTCGTTGATGAGGTTAGAGCTGCAATCTTTCAGATGGAACATAATAAGGCACCTTTGACGGTCATTAACTACATATTTTATACCGTCAACATTAGTATAAAACTACCAAAACACAATAGTGATAGAGCTTTGAGCTAACCATTTCCACAAGTTTTGGTACTTCACTTGTTTTGCAGGGCAATGTTGAAAACATATATATATTGGGCCAAAAGCAAAGGAAAATATACAAGATAAGAATGGCCCAATGTGAAGCAAGGATAAGCGGGAGAAAAGCCCAAGAAATATGATTACAAATATCCAAACATAAGCCCAAAAGGTCAAGGTCCAAAACCAACATGAAATCATATTGGGCCACATGACAAGGGTTTAGTATTTCGGGCATAACTTTTTCATAAGGACTCCGTTTTGTGTACCACCGCCAAAACGGAGCTAACCTAAAACCGACACGCTCACAAAATTTTAGCCCAAACGCTCCACATCTTGGTGCGCCCGCACCTTAGGGTGCGCCCGCACCACTCGGTCGTGCCAACGGGCCCACCTTTCTCGAGGCGGTTGCATTCAACCGTAGAACGCCGGTGGTGGCATGGACCAGGTTCATTGTACCTGAAACCGTCATTCTTTGGTCAGTTTTGTTATTATGGGGAGGTGGCACATTTCCAAAGACCCCCCTCTCCAAGCTATAAAAGGAGGCTCTCCCCTCTTCCTCAACACACCAATTACACATACAACACAAGGAGGGCCACAATGTAGAGAAGAGAGGAAGCTCCACTCTTATTCTTCTTCCTCCTTCTTAGTTCTAATGGAGAGTGAGAGAGGGAAGGCTAGAAGAGGGCTTGGCCTCTTCTCCATGGAGTCCCTGTACCCCGGTGCATTGTGGATCTCGTGGCCTGAGTGCGAACTTGCTCAAGACCCGCCACGCTTTGTACCTCTACAACCTTCTAATCATTTGGGTAAGAATGGTTGTGTCCCTCTTTTCGGCTTATTACTCTTAAGCATATTATCTAGTCAAGTTATAGAATTGCGGGATTGATAGTCGCTCCTTCCGGGCGGTGCTCGTAGAAGGACCCGGGGGCGGGTAAGCCTTGTTAACACGCTAGAGTAATAATCACTAGTGTAGACGTGGTGTCTAGACTAAGGGTTTTCTATCTTTTGTGGCGCATCCCATGGTTGAGGGTAGGCGGCTAGGTTGTGACAGCCTTGTCCGTCCCTTGTAATCCCCTCACGCTCGGGTGTGGCGCTTGGTGCACAATTTACACCGTCCTTTGGGCGTGGGCGGTGCCCGGCGAGGACATAACAAGCAAAGTGATCCCCTGCTAGAGAGTTTGAGCCCATAAAGATACCTCACCACCCATAGTTATCCTAGGGTGACTCTGTTCATAGAGAAGTCACACAACCGTTCGCGTGGAAATACGATACCACAAATACTTCCGGGTGAAATGCTATAACGACAATTCCGTGCGGCTGCTTGGATTCTTCTTACGCATACGTTAAGAAACGTCAACAAGCATTTTCGGCGCCGTTGGGGCGGTAGTCGAAATTCTCTCTCGAGCCTAGAGCACCCGTGTGATGTATCCAAAAACAAAAAAATAGTTATTTATTTTTCTTTTTCCAAAATGAAGCCTTCTCCAAATTTTAAAATCTTTACGCTTCTCTAAAGGGGAGTTCACGGGGCCAAAATCTTTTTCAAATTCAAAATTTTCATCCGAGGGCATGAACTCCACCCTAAATTAAAAAATATATTTGGTTCGGGCACACTCCTTCTTTGGTGACTATTTTGAAAACCTTTGTAACCACTTTACGAGATTTAGAGGAGTTATAATCTTGCCTCAAAGCATTCCCGGCAAGATTCAAATTCTCATGTGGAATTTGTTTCTCCTCTCCCTCATAGGGAAAGCAAAACAATAGTACACTATTGTCGTAGAAAGTTTGAATGGGGACCGAGAAGAACTCAAAGACAATTTTTGTCTAGCATTCTTCCCCATCAAAGCCTACCAAGGACAACTATCGATCTCAAGTAGGATGAGAAAGGAGCCCATATGTGCGGATCTAGGCCAGGTTTACAATGTTTATACTTGTTGGCCTAGACTTGTCATTACCGATAGTGTGCTTTTGCATATCTTTTGTTCAGGTCTTGACATAGATGCTGCCCTATGCCTTGACATGACCGCTTGGAGGGTAGTTTGCACGTAAACCTACAACGGAACATAGGAAAAACCCTTGAACACATCCTAGAGAAGCTTGCTTCTCCCGTTGTAGAACCTATTCCCCTCCACATTAAGGGCATGCCAAGAGTTGAGGAGCCCTCATCCGCCGAGCCATTCCCCTGTACCGCCATTGGAACCGACTATTGAGCCCTCTCCGAACCACGAACACCGAAGGAAGGAATGCTTCGTCGCGGAGTTCATATTGAATTCAAGGATGATGATGAAACCTCGTGGCACCGAGGTGCGCTTTTAGACTTCCATATCTATCTCATCCTTGATTTCAATCTTCTCATAAAACTACCCTCTCGAAAAAAAAATTCATAAAAAAACCTATAGAGGGGAGTCAGATGATGAGAAGTTGGGAAAGATTGCTTCCTAACTCTCACCTAGATGTCCCAAAAAGCGAAGCATCTTCCCCAACCAAAACCCGTTCGAGGAGGCGAATTCATAACTCTATTTGCTTCACCCAAGTTGCTTCTCGCATCTTAGTGAAACGAAACACACTGTCGCCCCCTTTCGAACAAAAGTCATGTCCCTCGGCGATGATAAAACATTGTTCTTGACAATGGTCAAGATTCAATGTTCGCCCTTCATGTCACATCTTTTGAGGATAAACCCTCATGTGCCATGGACATGCACGAAGCGACAACTCTTGAGACCAAGTGGAAATCTGTTTTCGAGCATAAAAGTTGTCACTTGAGACTTCTTACATGCTCACCTTTGGGTCTTCTTGAGTTTGTTTTGCTTCTAGCCGAAAAGCTTCCATCGAAGACCACAACCATCTCTTGGTTCTATTTGTAAACCTTTTTAAGAGAATGGTAGCAAGTCTCGTAGTAGTATGATGACGCTAACCTTGCAAAACTGAGCGTAATGCTAAATTCTTAGTGGTGAAACCGGGAACTTCACCACCATCGATTGCGTGGATGTTTTCCCACGGTCAAGCTTACGACCATAAAGAAAGCACCGCCGGGGAGATACCCTGGACTATCATTAAAAAAAACAAAAATAGTCTTTCTCTCTCTTCTTATTAATAAAAGCAAGAACATGTTATCAAGTTAGTATGCACCTTCGGGTATTCTTGTCACTAACCATTTCCAGTGGAGATCGATTAAGAAGAACAAAGAGGCATGCGACGCCGAGAACATGAGGGCTACATCACCAAAAAAAAAAAAAAGTTATAATGTTCATGGGTGATGGAACATGCTCAAGAGGAGACCCGGACCTTTGCACACTTTGACTTTTACACAAAAAGTCTAAGTGTGGGGAAGATGGTGACAATCCCAAGTTCCATCCACCAAGGGATCATGCAAAAAAAATGATGAGTGAATAAAAGATGATGTCAGCCCGCCTTTGCTAAAAAAAAAAAAGAAAAAAAAAAAAAAGAATTGAAAAAAAAGAGATGGAGAAAAAAAGAGAGATAAAAAAAGGAGAAGAAGAGAGAAAGTGAAAAAAAAGGGAAAAAAAGTGAGAGAAAAAACGAAAAAATGATGTTAAAAAAAAATGTTGTTAAAAATAATTATAGACTAAAAAAATAGAGAGGAGCAGTCGGCCTCACACGGTCAAGATAATGTGCGCCGACTCCACCCTTCATTGCTTTCACAAGCAAGAAGGGCTTGTCTCAGAAATCCTTTGTTGCTGCCATCAAGGCCCATGGCCCGCACACATGTCGTGTGTGTATGGCCTAGCCCCCGAGATGCACCTTTGGCTGAGCTATCAAGCAAACCGCAAAGCAACAACTTTGAAACTTTATCCATAAAAGCTCGCGGTATTTATACTGTGTATGCAAAGGTAACGTTCACCCACCTCTTCACTCATTTTTCTCCAAGGTTATACAAATTCATGCTTCCTTTGTTATGTCATATGCTTGAAGTTTGGGTGTATTCACATGTGATCACATGAGTTGCATCCATAGATCTTTTTGAATTGAGCATGGTGCTTAGGTTAAAAGATCTCCTTTTAATCAAAATTCGACATGGTGTTAGATTTTGATTAATGAACTTAGAGCTCTGTTGTCATAATCCTTGGGAGTATCTTATCTTTGGAGATGAATCAAGGCTCGCTTTACACCGCTTTTTATTTTAGCCTTTCCCGGTGATGCTTAGGTGAACGAAAAAAATATAAAAACAAATGAATAAAATCATAATAAAGGCTCCACGGTATCCTTACCGATAGAGCCATGTGTGTGTTTTTGTTTTGTTTTCTTTGTTTAAAATAAAAACAGTACAAGAATAAGTGTGGGGAGATCTCTCAAGCATACAAGCACACCCATCCAAGATCTCCCCGACACAAATGCACGAACACCGAGCAATTCACGATGGAGAAGGACGAAACAAACGACTACCATTAACTCCTTCCTCTTCAACCGGTGGTTTGTGCAACTCCCTCTCTCACATCCTCTAAAAGTTTTGAAGTCTGAAATTGAACAAATCAAAAAGACAAAACTTCTTGAAAAAAAAACTCCATCTCTAGTCTACCAATTGATTCATGGCATGCATACACTTTATTCCTCACCCAAAACCATACTTTGATGAGCAACTACCTGTTAGGGACCCCATGTTCATCTAAACAATTGAGCTTTGAGATATGGTAGAATGACTTGATGCTTGCTCTCTTATGCAATGAGACTTGGTTTTATTTCAAAAATTCAAATAAAGCATGCTCCCTGGTTTGATTTAGACAAATTCCTACCAAAGCCCTGAATAATGACATGAATATCCACTATAGCTACTTCCCTACTTTGTATTGAGTTTTGTCGGGCTCTATGATCAGCGTTGAGAGAAGCTCATACTCCCAAGATCGAAAAACACGTACACCCACATATACACGCCAATTCTCACATCGACCGAGAATTGTGCACAACATGCACCCTTACCATCCACCAAATAAATACTCCATCCATGTTATACCATGATCATCTCTTGTTATCAGAAAAAGTATCATGCAGAAAGAGAATACAGGCTACAGAAAAAGTATGAGAAAAAGAAAAGATGGACAAATGTCCCGAGTAAACGACGAGGAAGTCAGTACTCGTCCAAAAGAAAAAAAAAGAAAGAGAAAAAAGTAGCCTGTATTTCTCCAAAAGCATACAAAAAGAAAAGAGAGAGATCATGAGTCAAGGAGTAACCACAAAAATACCAAAAATATTTTCCACACACTTTTGCACATTTCGATCTAGGAGTATGGCACTTCCCTCCAATGATCCGAGCTTGACCCGACAAAACATACAGAGGTACATATGCAACACTCCACTCCAAAGATCCACAAAACCCCGCAAAAAGATAATGATGAGTGAGAGCGAAGAGTGCTTTGGCAAGGAAACACAAAATGAGTGACTATGTGAGAATCAACCATGGAGCATTGCTATTTTATCTTCAAAAAATTCAAAAATCAACGAAGTCTTTGCACATGAGTAGTAGCAAGAAGATAGGAATTCATGTCGTTCCATTGCTCAATTCTTCAAGATAACTTGGTAGCCACTTTTGAATGCTCACAAAGCGGTGAGGCCTGGAATAACTTGTATGCGAGGTCAACATCTTGGAGATTGAACCACATTAGTCCCTAAGCCTTCACTTTCGAGGACGAGCAAAGGACTAAGTGTGGGGGAGTTTGTTGACAAATCGTTAACTACATATTTTATACCGTCAACATTAGTATAAAACTACCAAAACACAATAGTGATAGAGCTTTGAGCTAACCATTTCCACAAGTTTTGGTACTTCACTTGTTTTGCGAGGGCAATGTTGAAAACATATATATTGGGCCAAAAGCAAAGGAAAATATACAAGATAAGAATGGCCCAATGCGAAGCAAGGATAAAGAGGAGAAAAGCCCAAGAAATATGATTACAAATATCCAAACATAAGCCCAAAAGGTCAAGGTCCAAAACCAACATGAAATCATATTGGGCCACATGACAAGGGTTTAGTATTTCGGGCATAACTTTTTCATAAGGAATCTGTTTTGATTGTACCACCCGCCAAAACGGAGCTAACGACGAAACCGAAACCGATGCGCCACAAAATTTCAGCCCAAACGGCCCAAATTTTGGTGCGCCCACATCTTAGGGTGCGCCCCCACTCGTGGTCGCCAACCGGCCCACCTTTCTCGAGGCGGTTGCATTCAACCGAGAACGTCGGTGGTGGCATGGACCAGGTTCATTGTACACGAAACCGTCATTCTTTGGTCGGTTTTGTCATATGGGGAGGTGGCACATTTCCAAAGACCCCCTCTCTCCAAGCTATAAAGGAGGCTCTCCCCTCTTCCTCAACACACCAATTACACATACAAACACAAGGAGGGCCACATTGTAGAGAAGAGAGGAAGCTCCACTCTTATTCTTCTTCCTCCTTCTTAGTTCTAATGGAGAGTGAGAGAGGGAAGGCTAGAAGAGGGCTTGGCCTCTTCTCCACGGAGTCCCGGTGTACCCCGGTGCATTGGCGGATCTCGGGTGGCCGGAGTGCGAACTTGTCGGCACCCGCCACGCTGTACCTCTACAACCTTCTAATCATTTGGGTAAGAATGGTCGTGTCCCTCTTTCGGCTTATTACTCTTAAGCATATTATCGTTCCTTGAGGCGTTCTGGTAGAAGGACCCGAGGGGACGGGTAAGCCTTGTTAACACGCTAGAGTAATAATCACTAGTGTAGACGTGGTGTCTAGACTAAGGGTTTTCTATCTTTTGTATGCATCCCATGGTTGAGGGGGTAGGCGGTCAGGTTGTGACAGCCTTGTCCGTCCCTTGTAATCCCCCACGCTCGGGTGTGGCGCGGTTGCAATTGCCGGACACCGCCCTTTGGGCGTGGGCGGTGCCCGGTGAGGACATAACAAGCAAGTGATCCCTCGCTAGAGAGTTTGAGCCCATAAAGATACCTCACCACCCATAGTTATCCTAGGGTGACTCTCGCTCGAGAGAAGTCACACAACCGCTCCTCGTGGAAATACGATACCTCAATACTTCCGGTGAAATGCTATAACGACAATTCCGCGGCGCTATGATTCTTCTCGCATAATGCTAAGAAACGCCAACGAGCACCGTGCCCGATGGTTTCCCCGAGAAATTTTATCAGGTCTTTTGAAATCTTCTAAAGGATGATCCGATGGCTCTGCTTTACGGACTTCCATCAAGGGGTTCTCAGTTAAACCGCCTTAATTTTGGAACCATCATATTGTTGCCTAAGAAGAATGATGCGAAAGTAATTCAAGAATACGAGACCCATTTGTCTCTTGAATGTGTCTTTCAAAATATTCACTAAGGTTGCAACGAATAGATTAACTACCGTAGCACAAAAGGATAATTAAACCTACACAAACGGCATTCTTGCCGTGTAGGAATATTATGGAAGGAGCAAATGATACTTCATGAGACAATTCATGAACTTCATACCAAAAAGAAAGATGGGGTAATTTTTAAGATAGACTTTGAAAAAAAGCTTATGATAAGGTTAAATGGAGTTTTTTTACAACAAACTTTAAGAATGAAAGGGTTCTCACAAAAAAATGGTGTAAATGGATAGAAAGTTTTATCAAGGAGGTAATGTTAATATTAAAGTAAATGATTCATTAGGTAATTATTTCCAAACCAAAAAGGCTTGAGGCAAGGAGATCCCATGTCGCCCATACTATTTAATATAGTGGTTGACATGTTGGCTATAATGATAGCAAGAGCGAAGGATGCAGGCCAGGTTGAGGGAATTATCCCAAACTTAATCCGGGAGACGGTTTGTCCATCTTACAATATGATGACACACGCTTAATTTTATGAGCCATGATGTTCAAAAAAGGCAAGAAATATGAAACTTTTATTAAGTACTTTTGAACAATTATCAGGCTTGAAGATAAACTTCCATAAAAAGTGAGATATTTTGCTTTGGTAAAGCAAAAGAACAGAAGAGTTTTATTCGCAATTGTTTGGTTGTGTTGTTGGGAAATTTCCTTTTAAGCTACCTTGGCTTACCTATGCACTTCAGAAGCTAAGTAATAAAGATTGGAAGATTATTGAGGAAAGGATTGAAAAGAAACTAAGTGGTTGGAAAGGAAAATTATTGTCGGGGGGCGGTGGTCCTCATAAATTGGTATTGTCCAGTTTACCGATGTTTATGATGTCTTTTTTCGAACTACCAAAGATGTTCTTGAAAAAATAGATTGCTTTAGATCGCTTTTACTGGCAAAATGATGAGCATAAAAAGAAGTATAGATTAGCAAAATGGGAAATTTTATGTCAACCCAAAGATCAAGGAGGATTGGGCATTCAAAATCAGGTATACAAAATAAATGCTTACTAAGTAAGTGGTCTGTACAAATTGCTAAATGAGGATGGTCTCATGGCAGTGAATTAATCGTGAATAAATATATAAAAGATAAGACTCTAGGGAGTTCTTATAAAAGCCAACAGATTCGCATTTTTTGGAAAAAGCTTGATGAACATCAAGGATTGTTTTTCTAGATCTTGGATCTTTTAAGGTAAAAGATGGGTCTCAAACCAGGTTTTGGCATGATACTTGGTTGGGTAATAAGCCTTTAAAAGATAAATTCCTTCGCTTTTAATATTGTTAGGAGGAAAAACGATTCTGTTGCACAAGTACTTAGCTCAACCCCCTAAATATTTCTTTTTAGAAGGAATTTAGTGGGTGCAAATTTAAATGCTTGGTATAGAATTGTTGCATCCTTGCAAAATTTAAATTTAAGCGAATAGAGGGATATCTTTTCTTGGGGTCTAAACGCATCCGAATCTTTACGCTTAAGTCTACGTATGCTGCATTAATTAACAATGGTGTCGAGTGTCTAAAGATATTTGGCATATTAAGGTCCCTATGAAAATAAAAAATTTTCTTTGGTACTTGAAAAGAGGTGTCATTTTAACTAAAGATAATTTAGTTAAGCGGAACTGGAATGGTGATAAAAATTGTTCGCTTTGTCACTTTCCTAAAACAATTCAACATCTCTTTTTGATAGTTTTTATGCCAAGTCTTTATGGCGTGCTGTACACATGCTGTTTGGGTTATCACCACCTAATGATTTAAATGATTTATTTACAAGATGGACCAAGATGGGAAATAAAAGCTTAATTCATTGTTATTAACAACAAAGCTAGCGTCATTATGTTGGACTTTGTGGATAACTAGAAATGAAGTGGTTTTTGATAAATGTCGACCAAAAAATCTCTTGCGTGTCATATTCGTGGGAACGCATTGGTCTGCGGCGTGGGCAAGTCTCACAAAGAAATGAAGATGGGAGGAGTATGCCGATCCATGTTTGGACAGCATCTTCAAACTTCTGCTCTTCAGTTTTTTCGTTCCAATGGATGGTTGTCATCAAGATACATTGGTTGATTTTAGTTTAAATTTTACTTTGTTTCGTTATGAAGACAAATGTATGTCGGTCAAACGCTTTTGTAATAATTGGACTGATTCTATCTTTTTCGATAGATGAAGCCGGATTAGGTTCCATTATCTAAAAAAAAAAAAAAACCTATAGTAGAAATATTGAACACCCTCGCTTGTCTCAGGCTGCCCAGGTCCTTACTTAACAACTTGGGGTGACCACCTATTGTTAGCTGCTCTAGGGATGTAAGCTTTCTAATACCATCGGGTACACCCCATGTAGTATGTAGGGACAACAACTGTGTTGGTAGGATGATGCTTGCTGGCAAGGTTTCATATAGAACAAGTGTCTGGAGTAACTTTAGATTTGTTATTTGTTTTCGAGAGTTCACCTTGTATCCCAAGATACCTCAAGTGAAGTAAATCACCAAGATGCTCAAGATGGCAACCATCCTTGAATCTGCATTCTTCAAAGTCTAGCACACGAAAAGCCCGGCCGAGAAAGTACACCCATCTATTATTAATATCACACCCGCATGCAGTATATGACCTCACTTTTGTCATCTTAATGACTTTAGCTTCTGAACTAAGATGCTTTGTAGTTCTATTATGGAGGGCAAACCGACGAACATTGCTTGGTGGGGATATTTTTTCAGCATTACCATCCAGTATAGCAACAAAGTTTTCTTCAAATGAAAACCTGCGCAACAAGTCAAGAACAAGGTCATGAACACGACAAGTCGACACACACGCCATCTAACTCTTCATCCACCGCCTCAATCATGCTTCAATTAATGAGGTCACTAAAGTATCTTTCTCCCGACATCAAATAGTCCTTCTCCTTGATCTCCATTGATAAATCCTTCAGCTATCCACTTCCATATCAAGTTAACCTTGTCTATGTGGCTATCTTCTGGGTAGGTACTTAGGTACAATAGGCATGTCTCAGAGATGTGAAGGCATATCATAGTAGCTGAATGAAAGTATTGTCATAGTATCTTCTACATCTCTCATGTCTTTATGCTTGAAACCAATAGAGCTGTACACCTCAGACCATTCTTCCTTTGGTTTACCCGCCAGCAAGCTAGTCACTGTGATTATCGCTAATGGTATACCAGCACATCTCTTTAGGATTTTATCAGATACATCATCTAGTTTGTTATCAGGATATTGTCCAATTGCACCAAATACCCTTGTATAGAATAACTTCTTGGAGTTTTCATAAGAGAGTGGTTTTAGCTTGTAAAGTTCACCGGCTTCTTCAGCAACATCAAACTTGCGAAGTTGTTGTGATTACCTTACTTCCACAATAATTCTCAATAAGTGCCAATTTGATTGTTTTACACGTCTCTAAATCCCATACATCATCGACAACAATAAAATACCTATTCACATGAATTTTCAAGAAACATTGGTTAATAATGATTCTGGGAGCTTCTATAGAAGGAAGAAATTTTCATTGCTAACATTGATGAAAGTCACAATATATATACACCAAATGGATTATGACACACAACTATGTAGATACATGTATATAATTTCCATAGATAACATTTAGATAATTTGCATTTTTGTTGTGTGTGTGATGCAGATTAAAATTGACCAATGAGAAATTCAATTTTAAGAAGTCTTCCATAGGTGAATCAAGATAATATTTTTAGTATAACCTACTGGATAATGCAAAATAATATGGGCTAGCTGTACAGCTGCAAAATCTTGAATGGCACAAACAAATTAGAATTCGCAAATAGGTGGCTCATGCGTACCTCTTATTTTCCAAGAATTCTCGTAGTTCAACAATGAGGAGATCAACACCTCTTCCCGTGTTATGAATATTCTGATACCTGTCTTTGTCAAGATGAAAGAGGATGTCCTTGAAAACTGTAACCAAGTCACGTTCTCGACCAACTGAAACAAAAACTCTACATTCATACTCTGTACTAAGCCTGTCATACACCGCTTTGGCCGAGTGGTTTTTCCCAATCCCCAACTCCAACAATAGAAATCTTTTTCATGATCTTATTGTCCAACACATCATGATCTAGATGGGACGGACTCAACACGGACATGATCTCCTTCCTTGACTTATCCATGCCAATAAGCTGCGCCACTTCTTTATAAATTGCGCGAAGGCGAGGATCAATAGCGGACTTTGACATTTCTTGCGTGGAAACACTCTCATCAAGCTTGTACTTCTGGCGCCTTTCGGCCACCTCCTCAAGATACTTCTTGATGTCTTCGATGGCACCGGCAATATCACGCCGAGCCTTGGCCAAGACCTGGCCCATCTTCTTCATGGTGCGTTTGAGCCTGCTTGGGTCGGCAGGCTGGTGGCCTTCGACACGCACAAGGAAGGTGTCGAGGACATCCTCCATGTCGTAGGATGCCTCCCTGACCTCGCGTACCCACACCTTGACCTGCTCGTCGAGCCGGTCCCATGGCACATCTGAGACCTTGCGGAGGAAGGCAGAGATACTTGTCAGCTCCCTGGACAGCCACTCCACCTGCTTCTTCACGCCCTTCTGGAGCTTGTATTCATCGTGGAGCAGCTGAAGAAGCTTTGGGGCAAGGCGTCCCAGCGCCCCCGTCACCACACTCATGCTTCTTCCCTTGCGTGGTTCAGATCTGAGTGGACTAGAACCACAGCACTAGTCTGGTTGTTGGTGGTGGCTAGGCGTCTAGTTTGGAGGCAAACTGGAGCCGAAGAGTAAAGTCAGACGCAACCAGGCAGCCCAAGAGTATGGTAGGCAGCCATTGAGATAGACCTCGGATACCTATACTGGTGGCACGCGAGTCCATGTGACGCCGCGCGTGCATCTATGCGGCTGCACACCTCACTGTCACCTAAGGTGACTAACCTAGACCTCGATGCCATGCACCCCACGCACCTTCTCTAAAATTTTTCTCATTCTTTACGATGACCAAAGTTTAATAAGCTGTCGATCCATTCAAAGAAAAAAAAAGATGCGATGATCACTATTGTCAGTTCAGCATACTACGATTCCTTTTGTGTACGTATGTTGCT
This sequence comes from Hyparrhenia diplandra, assembly GCA_015847255.1. NCBI lineage: Eukaryota > Viridiplantae > Streptophyta > Magnoliopsida > Poales > Poaceae > Hyparrhenia > Hyparrhenia diplandra. The sequence continues at coordinate 522,099 of JADLZK010001126.1, read as the reverse complement.
TATCTGAGTAAGTTTGGTTAAAATCTTGCAGATTAAAATCCTGTGTAAGGTGAATCGCAGTGATCTGAGTTAGCAGCACGGAAAGCAAGGCTTCCCAGCCTTCTGAAAAGCTTAGGCGCAAGGCTTCACAGCGCCCCCGTCACCTGACCACACTAATGCAAGCAGTAGCTGAAGAGTTAGCAGCACCGAAAGCAACCAGCAGGCAGCCGGGAGTTCTATGCCACTATGGCAGCCATCCACTTGCTTGGTCCAAGTGAGGCCGAGCATGCACATATTCAAACGGCTGCACGCCTCGACCTCAATGCCAAGCAGGCAAGCACACCGCGCGCTTTGTCTGAATTTTCTCATTCTTTACGAGGACCAAAGATTGGTGGCTTCTGAGTGCCTGAATCAAATATTTTAAGATTTTTTTTGCTCGATACCTTCATCAAGGTTCAAAGTGGGCTTAAGATTTATCAAGTACAATACGTATAGTACAAGAAGCGTGCATTGTTTACTAATGGCTACCACATCTCTGTGTCAGAGCTCAAATTTTTTATGAGACAATTATTCCAATGCGCATTTTTTACAATTACACAGTAAAACATAAATGCATACAAAATGCACTTACACTTACCCCTTTGAACATATATATGCAACCCCTAGCTAGGAGCACATCTGAAGGATTAAGTCAATTGGTTTTAAAATTTATGAAGTCATCACATGTGCCTCGTTGTCGATGGGGACATTGACTACGACTGAAAGCATAGCGCCGTTAAAACCTAGAATAAATTCAAGAAATTGCGAGCCCCATGCCAAATTGATGACTTGAATCTGGTTCGGCAGGTTCGACTACAAGGAATCTAACTATGTAAAATCAGGTTTTAAAGAATTATAAACAAACATGCCAAAAATTTTAAAGAGTTATAAACAAACATGCCAAAAATTTTCATGGATCAAATAATACTGTGTAGCTTTCTGGTGAGAAGAATGAAAGGGCGTGTTTGGATCGCTACCAGCATTTGCCACAAACCAAGCCTCATCTGGCCAAACTTCAGATAGTGTTTTGGTTCACTTCACTACTGCAGGTGCGGCATGCCACACACTGCTTAGGCGCCAACAGAAAGGCATTCACACTTGCCCATGTAAACACATGGTTCATATCCTGCACATGTGGGTCCACATTCGGCAACTCACCAAATGACTCAATTTCACGTGCAGGGGCAAACCTACCCTGAGCTTGCCGGGTACCAATGTACGGCTGTATGGGGAGAAACAAATTCACTAAATAGACAAATTTTCACCATGTATTTCTACCAAATTATGTATGTCCCCTTAGCAGTGCTTTACCAAAAATTCATAATTTTAGAGCTGGCTTTGCCTGGCCTCTGCTCACGCGTGGAGGCACGACATGGTAACACAGTCATGATCAGTCCACATTAAAGATGAAGACACAACTTTTGCAAAGATGAAATGATTACTGTATTGAGAGATTTTTGAAAGCTCTAAGGTTTAGTTTGGCATCCTTTCTCATCTTTATTTATGATAATTGATACTAAAACTTTTTCCCATTGTACCATGGGAGCCAACAACCACATGGTCTTGTTGGAGCGCATGACGGCATCGTTATGCTTTTAGCTGTGTTTGTGTTAATACTAACACTAGTACAAAAAATTATTTTGCGTGACACACCCCAAACTGTTCCGTGGTGGGTACACCTTTCGCCGCCATGGTAATGTTTGGTTGGCCTGGCTAGCCGACCAACAGGCTGCCATCACGGTTTAATACCTATTTTCCGTGGCGGGCATTTTAACTTGCCCACCACGGAAAATCAATTATCGAGAGGCAGGCACCTTTAAAAGCCCGCTACGAAAAATGCAGGCCCAGAAATCAGGCCCATAGCTACCTCCCTATCGGGTGTCACAAATCCAACGGGCTCGCGGCCGTGGACGGCACGCCGGCGGCGACGAAAGGCGGCGAAGAGGCGGCGGCCCATGGTCGCGGCGGGGCGCCCGGGGCGCGCTGCACACTGTTGGGCGGCATGGGAGATGGGGGTGGTGGCTAGGTTTTAGGGAGAGAGTGCCTAAAGTGTAACACCCGAAAATTCTTTTTGCTACATTTGGATTAAAGTTGTGCAAATAATATTGACTAGGAAATATGCCCGTGCGTTGCTACGGGAGAGAAAAACAATCAAAACTTTGACTTATTCACTTCAGCTTGTTGCATAGCTAGCGGTCACCGTGTGCAAGTCCATCGAGCCGCCTCTATAGTGGTGCTCACGCATCCCTCTAGTGTCCCCAGCGGCCGCGAGTGTCCAGGTGCGTGGATCGACGACCGGGGTTATCCAGATCAAAGTCTTCTTCTCGACGTGCTTCCTTTCTATTTCGATGCTAAGTTCCTCATCCGCTAACGACACGTCTCTGATGGCCTCTAATTTCGACGGCTTTGCCCAGTCCGATGAGGTTGAGGTCCCCGCAACGTGAAGTAACAGACCACCCAGTCGCGTGCAGTAACCAAGCCTGGCCCACTCGCCTCCCTGTAGCCCAACTCGTACACCTGGTGCCAGAATGAGCCAGCAGGTGCGTATGCCCACGTCCCCGCTAGGCCTAGCTGGCCAGCCTGTGCGCCCCTGCCCCTAAGCCTAGTTGCGACGTGCCCAACGCCTTCAGACTATCCACACTCATGTTACTCTATTTCATTCATGTATATATCCTGGTTATCAATTCTTCCGCACCCATCATCCTTTATATCACATCTTCTACATCCTAGTCATCAACATTTCCACTCAAATCTACTCACCTATCCCTTCTATAGTCACTGACGAATGGGACCCACGGTCCCACCCTTTTTTTCTTCTTCTTTTCTCTTACCTTTTCTTTTTCCCTTCTCCACCTTATCCATTCGCCTCTGTGCTGCTCGCCCCTGCTCCACTTGCGCCACCACTTGCCCTTGCTCCACCGCCGCCACCACCCACCCCTGCTCCACCGCCCGGCCAGCCGCGCTACCGGGAGGCACGGCTCGGCTGCGGCTGGCAAAGGCCTCACAAGTATGCGCCCAAGACGGGAGCAGCGCCGGCTCTATAATTTCAAGGGCCTATGGGCAAGCAAGAAGATAAGGGCCCGTTGAACTAGTCTATACTCGAGGACTCCCAATGCTCTATACATATTAGTTTTTATAAACTCTACGTATAGAAACCATGGTCTCAATGGATATTTTCTACAAAACAATTTTTTTATCCAATCATATGCATTCTCTACAATCGCATTCCTTTATGTCTTGGTTCTCGTTTAGACATGGTTTCTAACCTAGACCTAATTTCTATGATTTTTGCCCTCTCTCTTCAATAAATATCATGCCACATCAATGAAACGCTTAGGTGACAATATATAATTAATGTCCATAGAAACTTATAGCCCTTGTAATTAATCTGGTAAAATTTAAACCCTTGTTGCTTACCGTGAGCAACACTGAGCAGATTGTATGGCGTCCTTGCCTCCTTGGATTCTTGCGATTTGCTAGCTTGCTGTTTGCTGTTGCTGATCGCCGGCTGCCGGGCGCCGGGTAAGGTAGGCCACTAGGGCCACGGCAGCGGCAAGAACGAAGAAGAACGATAGGTCGAGGCAATCAGGCGTTCAACACTTGATGGATGAATGGACGTGATGTTAATTACGTACATATATACAGCTTGGCAGCTTAGATTACTTTGTTACATGCACTAGTTACTGATATCATCTTGGGCCCCTTAGCTTCATGGGCCCCCGGCCGTCGCCTGGCTGCCCTCCCCTAGAGCCGGCACTGATAGGGAGGTCGGAGAGGGAGAGTGGGCGAGCCGGAGAGCCGAGCAAAGCAAGCGCTGCCCGGGCGGAGCGAGCTCGCTCACGGGCGGACGCTAGCGTGGCTCTCGCGGTGGCTGCCCCTACCGACGCCGGGTGGAGCAGAGGGAGCGGAGGCGGCGTGGGGGCGTCGCGCCGAGGCCGTGGCGGTGCTCCCAGACGGCGCGCCCGTGTCAGGCCGCCGCGAAGGCAAAGCCACACACCCCAACGCATTGCCCTTCTCTTCCCAATAGTCGCCTCACCACCTCCGGGCGCCGCACCGCCGCCCGCCGCGCCGAGCCGCCGCTGCCGGACACCATGCCATGCCCGAGGCGCGGCTAGCCAGCCACCACGGCGCCATCGCCCTCGCCGGGAGCCGCACCACGGCACCACCACCTCCACTCCAAGCCCCGTCACCGGGGACGCCTACAGCCCGCCTGTGCAGCAAGCAACTCGTCGTGCTCGTCGCCCTCAAGTGGCACGACCTCGACTTCCTCCTCGCTGAGCCCGCGACACCGAGCACCTCATCGTCTCCAATTTAGAGCTCCGTTTTGATTATTCCGTCTGCCTTCCTCGATGGCGCTTTAAGATTTTTATTTCAGATCAGATCCGTGGTGGCCTCAATTTGTAATTCGATTTGATTTCTGATTTGGATTTGTGATGGGACGGAACAAGCGCAGGCGGACAGAAACAGCGAACCAGGTTCGGTAGGTGTGGCCGACAGAAATTTTAGGCAGATTGACAGAAATTTTCTCTTTTTAATATGATATGAGAACATATCTAGTGCACACCGGACTTATATGCAACCATGCACACTTCTAATCTAGGCCATACGATGTAGATCCAAGGTGCACGAGGTGATAACCACTGTGGAGGTGGGAGGAGGGATTTACAAAATTGTGATTAGAGCATGAGTTAAGTGTAAAATTACCTAACCCTTGGATCAGCATCCTATGGCCCAGATTAGAAGTGTGCATGGTTGCATATAAGTCCGTATAGATTAGGTATAGATATAGATATAGATTTATTAGAAAAAGAGAAAAAAATATAGCATTGGACAGCTAAATTCCAAGTGTAGCTACAGGATCGCGCTACAGTAACAGCCCAAGCCCAGCATCGTATTATTTTTTTTTTCTTTTCTTTTTTTCTTCCTCTTCCATCGTGACCTAGGCAGCGCCGCCACTCTCCTTCTTTTCACGGGAAACAGAGAGGAGAGAATGAGAAGAGGAAGGAGGAAGAAAAGGACTAGGGAAGAGGAAGGGAGAGTAGGGTTTAGCCGCCGCCATCGTCGTCGTCATCGGCGTCGTCCATTGTTCCCGTTCTTCTCGTGCGAAAACTGGTGGGGATCTCATACCTTTGATCTTTCCATCAATCTCTTGTATCTCTCGCTGTTCATGAGGGTTTTGCCGTGTTCGTCATAGATCGAAACGGTGATGTGGTGATAGTGGCGAGGATCGTTGCGATCGAATTGGTCGGGAAGTTGAAGAGGAGAGGCCAGATGAAGTAGTTGTTGGGGGTTTCATCATCGCCCTTGCTGTGGTTTTCCCTAGGTGAGAGGCCATACATCAATTCCCTTATTTTGATCAAGTTTCATGGATCAAAACACTTGTTTGGATGGGGTTTTAGTGGAGTAAATCCCGAAATCATTTTCGTCAATGTTCTGGAATTTCAGTCAGACTGAGCAGTCCCTATTCATCGTCTTGTTTGGGCATTTTAGAGGCTTTATTAAATTTTGGCCTCGGAGACAAAATTGTAGGGGACTTCAATATCTTTCTCTGGACACCGAGAACACTATCATAGCCTTTATATTTTGGGAGATATCGCTGTCTGAAGTAGGATATTTTTCAATGACGAAAATCTGGGCAGTTTTAGATCTAGGCTGTTTTTGGCTATTCAAATGAATTAGTCTGATGTTTCGACGTGAACAACAAGTCTTGGGATTTTCTTAAGCTTTCCAGATTGGTAACTTATATATTTTTTTATTTAGTAAATCTTCAGTTATGAATTTATGAATTTGATGTTCTGTTTTGGTTGGCAGAATTGTTCAGTCATGTTCCGTAGGCAATTACTCCATTTTGGAAGCTTGCTATGGAAAAATTTACAATACGAGAATTGTTTATAATGGAGTTTTACATATCCTGGTAAATTTTGGAAATTTTTAGTTATGTGGTCTAAAGTATACAAAAAAAGAGAAGAGTTAGTGCTGCTGTCTTGATCGATAGAGTAAACGGTAGACGCTTGAATGACGGGTTTGGGCGCCCTAGTGCGTAATTGTTGTTATTTGTGCTGGTATATTTGTGCTCGTACTGAGTATTGCTTGTGATCAGGTGGTAGCACTTCGAATGTCGCTAGTGCTTTTGATCTCCTTCAGTGAAGAGGCAAGTAAATGTAGCGTGGTTTGCTACTGTTTTGACTTGTTTTTATCACCTACAGATTATTGTCTCTAAGAATGCCATAGAACTAAATCTGAAACTTGTGACCTTACTTTGTTCAACCTGATTTATTTGTGGTCCTATTTATTTACTCATGGTGATATTGTTATAACATATTGTTGTTGTGGTTAACCCACAACCATGAAGAAGAAGTTGAAGTATCATTGGTGGTATATATTAATTTTATTGCAGCATGCCAAGTGCATTGCATCATTCATTTGCATTGGAAGTTATGTCGTGCACCTATGGTTACGACCGTACGGTACAAAGCATCATGGGATGCAGCTCCACACCTTGTTGGGTGTGCGTGGCAGAGACATTTGCATTGCATTCATATGCATTCCGTAGTATATTATGAAGTGATTTGTTCATAGTTTTATGAAGCTTTATATTCTTTGGCTATGTTCCAAATTGGAAGCCTCTCATGTTATTTGATATCATATCAAACTCTACATTAAATTGATGTTTAATTCGACTTGTGATTTAAATGGCTAGTCAAAATAAGTTTGCTTGCTGAGATGTTTCATCTCACCCTTGCTTTACTCAATCCGGGTACTTGATGATTGCTTGGAAGGGAAGGGGAGTAGCTGCATGTCACACACTCCTTTTGGAGTCTTCATATTTTCATTTAAATGAAATAACTTGGTTATGTTCACTAGACTCAAAAGAAATTGTTTAAAGAGTGATTGTTGAACTTTCTTGTTGGAACATCACATTTTTATGTTTAGTTGTTCATCAATGCTAGTTTGCTTCCGTTGGTTTTGTGTATGTCTTGCTACCTGTTGTTCCTTAAACTAGAGAGGAAGTGCTGCCAAAAATCTTTATTGGTTATGTGCAGCTGTTGTTGTCGGTCTTTAGTAACATCCTAGGGTGTCTGTGAATTCGGGTGTTACATAAAGACCAAACTGTTGGGTGTTATCCTTTTTTTTTTTCTGATTTATTCCAAATAGTTACAAGTCTCTTGTATTTATAGTCTGGGTAAGACTTGCAAAAGAAGTAAATCTATTTTCCTAATTATTTCTGTTTTATTCCTAAATAATTATTGCTTGATGACAAAGTAGATGACGCGGCCTAGAGTTTAGCGGGTGCGGATGGCCCGCTGCCCCGCCATGGGTAGATCGGGCGACGAGCGCCGCCGCGGCTTGAATCGCCGCGGACTTGGTGATGCGTTGTTCTTCCGCTGCAAAGATGGACCCGCTTGAGGAAGGACGGCAGGCGGCGGCGACTGGGAGACGAGGGTTGAGTCCGTGGACCATGTTGTGGATCAAATCCTTGTCGTTGTCCGGGGCACCGAGACCCGCGATCCGCCATGACCTTCATGCGAGAGGTGTAGTCGAGGATGGAGAGATCACCTTGGTAGAAATTGTGGAACTCGGCACTGAGGTAGATGGCGCGCGTGTCCTTGTTTTCACGGAAGATGTTGCGCACGACGTGCCAAAGGGAGTACGCGGTGTCCTAATCCTCCAACACCGTGGCGCGCAGCTCCGGCGACATGCGGTTGTAGAACCAGGAGACGATGGCGCAGTCGTTCTGCACCCAGTCGTTGTCACCCTTGGGTGGTGAGCCATCGACGTGATCACCTAAGATGGCGGAGAAGAATCGGGCCCAGGCGACGAAGTTCGACTCTTCAAAGTTGACGACGATCGACACCCGGTTGAGAGTGTTGATGCCATGAATGATAGAAGCAAAACTAGGATTGTGGAACATCAGATGTACCCTACTAATGCACCAACTTCTTCTACCCCCAAATCCATTCAAATGAACCGCTCCGATTGTTTCTTAACATTTTCTCTCATCACTGATAAACGATCGAGATCGAAAGTATTGAACATGCTCAGGTCCCCTCGACTACCCCGCGCGCTCGCTCTCTGCCTCTAGCTCACAGACACCCGGGTTCGATCCCTCCGCTCCGCATGTTCTTTTTTTTAAAAAAAATAAAACACACGGTAAGGATTTTGGAACCCTACACGCAAGGGCGACAGCCACCCACCACCAGGGCAGTCTGGGCGCCACCAGATGAGGCCGCCCGCCGACGCTGCCCCTCAGCCAGGATGACCGAGGCAACGACGCTTGTACTGGTTGAGCGGAGCGGAGATCCATCCGGAAGTCGGTGGTCAATCTCGGTGTTGTGCTGCGTGCTACTGCACACAACGCCGCCTCACCGCCTACTACCGCTGGGGCCACATGCGTCGCTGCCTCAGCCCTTTTCACGCGTTCGCCGGCGCGGCGCGGAGGCCAGCCGCCGCCGTCAGCCATGGCGGCCTGGATCTCATTGCTGGAGCCGGGATCATGCCCCGGCAGCTGATGGAGATATCGCGCCCCCTTAGATCGAAACCCCACGGTAAACCACCCATGTTCATCTCGAATTGAGAAATTTCATAATTTAGTACTTGTCAATTTATCTGTTTATATATAGAGCAAGTTTGAGTATCTGACAGCAAGTTCTTGTCACAATGTTTATCTAACATTGTGTCTTGTGTGCGTGAATCTTGACCGGAAACGATGCTCCCGCCGCCACAGCGACTCCGCCGATCCCATCTCGAGGATCAGCCGGCGTACCCCTCGCTGGTAAGGAAGCCCTACCTTCCACTAATCAATCATTCTTTTGGTCAGTTCCTTTGGTAGGCTACAAGCAATACTGCAAAATATATATTTGAATACACGACAAAGGTTGGGTTAGAAATAAAAACGATAATGAGTTGATGCTTTCTAAGGCAAAATTTTTGGGAGTAATGCATTCTAAAAAGGTGACTCTGCTCACCATTAGTCAAGTGAAGGTATAAAACATTCGTCAGCTTGTGAAAATATCTGAGATTGGAGTATATATAAATGCAGTTACAAATTTGGTTAGGCACTCCAAATAGAAGTTGTGGTTTACGTACTCTTATTTTGTGTGTTGAGAACCAATGTTGATGCTATTACATTTTGAATTGATTTTAGTCGATGCTAAAAAATGGCACTTATATGCATGATACGGAGTATTTTTTCTAAGTGTTGTTGTGGTACCATATTTGTTTTTAGTTGTTACGATGTAAAATACCTTACATACTGTCATTGAATTTCCTACCGTTGTCGCAGTTCATTTCAGGTGGTTGAGAAATGAAGGAAGGCTGATGAGATTGCACAGCTAGGGAAAGAGGTAATCAGATTACCAGAACACTTTTCCCATGGTGCTAATTAAATTCCATTCTCAAATATCATAGTATTCCATGCTATCTTTTTAGCTTTGCAAGCAGGTTGCTTCATATCAAGGTTGCCTCTGAATTCTTGATTCCGTGTGCCAATTGTTCTGGGTCTGAAGTGCACTATTTAGTGTATGAGATAGCACAGTGACAGTGAGGTAGTGTATGAGATAACACATTACTGAACGTATTGTAAATACATTATCCTTACTGTTAGTGCCAGTGATAAGTGGTTTCAACATATCTGCAGAGATGAAGATCGGGAAAATGATACTGCAGAGGTGAAGAGTTCTGATAGGTAATCTCTGTCTACTTTGATTTTAACTGTTCCAAACCATGTACCTGTCAATTAGTCTGTAATGGCTTAAACTGTTTTTATATGTGACATAGATTTTTCTTCATTTAATTATCTCTGTCACACACCTATTTTTCAGGGTTTCCTAAGCTCCATGCTTGTATTTCAGAACTTGGAAAAAAATCATTCCCTAATGTTTCAATTCACATCTTGGATGATTCCAGTAGCTCAGCAATATTGCCTCGTCCTTCAAAGGTATGTCTTCATATTCTGCTTTTGTTATTCTGTGAAATATTTAATCAATTTATTACTTCTCCCTAATTGGCAGGAAGAAATTTTACTTGTGACATCTCAATTCCTATCTTGCTTTGTTAAGTAATGTGCCACATGCTAATCTTTTTTTATGAAAGGTTGCCAAAAATCATCAAAAGACCAACCCAACCCTTACTTTCCTGATGGTTAAGTTATGAACATACGATATTTGTATACCCATCTCCAGGTAGCAACAGGTGGAGAAGAGGCATATTTCATCTCAGCCAATGGCTGGTTTGGTGTAGTAGATGGAGTTGGCGAGTGGTCACTTGAAGGTAAACCTCATTATTTGTTTCATGCTCTGATTGTTAGTTCAACCTATGAACTATGCTCAGACTTATGGGCACCAAGTTCCCTCACTGCAGTTCTATGTTAAAAGAGCAGTTCATTCAAGGAAACTATTCATTATCTGTCAGATTTTTTAGATAATATTATCTATCAGATTAGTGGATATTTTTATTAATAGGCATGGAACTAAATTTTCTGAGAGTAAACCTTGTTAATTGGAGAACTAATAGTAGGATGCTAAGCGGAATGTTCATGAGTACTTTGTACTGAATGCTCTGTGGATACGAGATGGAGGGGTAAACAATGTACAGATTAGAGAGATCTAAACTAATAATCTGACATTACATTGAAAAGAAATAATCTGACATTACATTGAAACGAAAGAAATAATAAGTTATTTAAACCTATTTATATCTGGAAAAGTGATGGGGTTCTTATGACCAAACAAAAACTGCAGCTCTTATGTTACTGTAGGCACTAGCACATACAGAAGCCTCCGAAGTCGATGGAAGCTAACTGGGGCAATTGCATATAATGACTTGCATTACCTTGGTTCGCACAAATAAACTGAATAATGACAAACAGCAGTTGTTAAGATTCCACCTCTACAGCCATACAGAGATTCCATTTGTACATCAAACTATAAATTTTACCAATTTCTGCAACTCTAGAATTTAGCACTTGATATTCTGGAATATTGGGTCTGACTTCCTCCATTGTTTCATCCACCCAGGAATGCATTACTGTTTGCTTTAATCTTGCGAGTAATTAGTACATTTTTGTCGAATTGCATTAATGGCCATTGCATAGCTCCTTGTCGAATTTGATACAATAAGCTCGATTCATATATATAGTTATGAGCCTGTAACTTTCCTCTTGTTCTATATTAGGATGTATCATGGTCTAATAAGTTCTGCATGTATTTTTTTCACAGAAGAACCTTGATTGTTGGTGTCAGCCTGCTAAAATTTATGAGCGGAGTGTCAGCTGCACGGGCGCCTTCATTCATCCACAATATTGTTAGTTATATGTATTTTTGCGTCTCAGCATCTAAATCTGAATAAAAATCTCTGAATGAGATAGCAGGTTTAGAACACCTATTTGGTTTGAAATATAACAAAATAAATGTTCTTTTGTCTGAACTGCTATAACAATGGTCCTGGGCTCCTGGCAATTTGGTCAATATGGCCATACTGTAACTGTAGATAAAATTCTTTTGCTGCTTGCATTAAGCATTCATTAACTGTTGCATCGGACCTCAATTGTAACTTACATGGCATGTTGCTTTCTCCTAATATGTCATATGGTTTATCGCCATAGCGTTAGCACGGGCACTATACTAGTACCATGTAAGAGGTCAATGAGAGAATGGACAGCTCGAATTGCATTGATTCAGAGTGTATGGTTATATACATGTACACCATTGAAAGGTAAACAAGCGACTAGCTACAAACAAGGACAGCCATGGAACGGGAATTGGTAGGCTGCTATGTATGGACGCTGTGTTAAAAGTAAACCAAGTCAGCGACCGGTGGTGGTCACCGGCCGGCCCTGTCCCTGCATCAGCTTGTCCAGCCAGCACGTCAGGCAGCATGTACGCGCCGGCAGCAGCAGGTCTGCCCGCCACGACCAGCATACACGAAAAAAATAGCCAATCTGTATATAGCAGCAACCTAGAAGACAGCGCGGGCCAGATGCGCGATGGATGTCAGCGTCCAAATATTGCGAGTTTGGCGCGATGGATGTCGGCGTCCAAATATTGCGAGTTTGGCAAAAGATGGGATGTCAAACGGTTGGAGACCTGTGTTTATCAGTTTTCTAATAAAACACAGATGGTGTCACAGTCTGGACGGATTCCGGCGACTGTGCAGCGTTGCAGCGGCGATAGGTGGCGGTGGTGGAGGCGCCGGAGCACGGCGACAGCAGGTGGCGGCTAGGGTTGGGAGAGCTAGATAGAGAGGGAGCCTGAAGACCGGAGCTGTCGGGTGCTACTCCTTTAATTGTTTCTTGATTAAGATTCAACAGAGTACGTCTCCCCTATATTTATAGTTCTAGGAAGACTTGCATATGAAGAAAATTTATTCTATTTCCTATTAAATATCTAATTTCCTTGTTGACGAAGGTGATGGCGGCGGCGGCCGGTTGCTCCTCCTTCCCTGGGCGCGTGTGCAGGCCCTTTGGGCCTACTCGCTTTGGGCTATCGACGTTGATGGGGTCGTCAAAGATGAGGTCGCTGACCTTTTCCGATGCTGGGCCGATGGATGGGGGTCCCTTGCTTGCTTGGCAGGTCTTGATGATGTTGATGCTCCTGAAGTGGACGCTGTTTTCGTCGAAGAGGAGGGTCGTGCCAATGACTTCACGCTCACGATTCATGGAGACTGCAAGATGAAGCTCGGTGAGGGCCTCGTAGGGGAAGAGAGCGTCGAGGTCGTCGAGGATGGAGGGAGTCGGCTGGATCGGCCCTCGATGCTTCCCGGCCGTCATAGCCGAGTCGTCCATGGCGTTGTCATCATCGATGTCGCCGTGTCCATCTTCTCTCGCCGAGTTGTGGCACGAACATAGTGGCGGGGGAATGTCGAGCCGACGAGCGAGTTGGATCGCTTTGTCCGTCGTGCGTGGGCCTCCCGTTGTAGTGCCTTCCGTAGCGTAGTGTTGAGTCCGTTGGTGAACTAACTCACGTCATGAACTTCACACTTCAGTTGTATAGCTTCGCACTTCAGTTGTATAACACCAAATCACGTTCTAGTCTAGCATAGCTTTGCACTTCGGTTGTAAAGGTCCAACTGTCTAGGCATACACCGAAGAGAACTCTAGTAGGACAATTCTACCAAGTAGATTCCATAAGGCATAGCGAAGCAAGATCAAGACAGACCGTGCAAGCTAGTAAGCCGAAAGCACAACAATTGATTTGCAAGCGGCTACGAGCGCGCTAGAACGAGCAAATTGCCATCATTGACCATCCGGCCTAAAGGAATTTGGAGGCTAGATGCAACACCAAAGCTCGCCGCCGAATACGCGAAGCCGAAGCACCGGATAACAAGCCGCCTGATTGACCATAATCGGCTGGTCTCGCATTCCAGTTCGCGCAAGACATCTGCAGTGCTTAGGTCCCACAATGGATCAACGCTGCGAACCCTGAAAAAAAGCTGTGGCTCCAGGAAGGTCAAAAGCAAAGGAAGAGGCCTAGAGACTCCAAGATGTGGTCGGGTTTTTAAAATGGGAACGACAATAACTGATTTAATCCCCTTGTAATATGCTGCCATACGAGAATGAAAACAAAATAATAAGAACCCGAAGCACATTGTTTTCGGTAAAAACTTCGCTCTAACATTTCGATGATGCACGCACTGTTTCAGCAATTACAAAAAGGGGGAGGGTGTTTCTTAAGAAAAAAAATCAGAGCTTGCAATGACCGAAACCCCCAGTGCATCACACCGAAAGCGATTAAGCTAGGAAAGACCTCAGACGACAACCGATTTCTCATAAGAAGATATCACAAACTACAAGTATCAAAAAAAAAAAAAAAAAAATTGTGCAAACATAGTCAAATTTAAGTCATTCTTGAGGACCTTTTGTTAATAAATCATGCCACAACAAAACAAGTGATACTTTATACAAATATTTGAATATGACGAGTGGTGAAATTTGGGATATTAAAAGTCAAACGAATTATAATTTGAAACGGAGGGAGTGCCTACAAAGTAGTAGATTGCAGCGAGCTTTATAATCATGGTATTGAATTTTGCTTCATCCTAGTTGAATTGAAAAATATGATTTTTTTTTTTTTTTGAGAGACAGTCTCTTAAGAGTGGCAACTGTGCTAATCGATTTTTAAGAAACCGACGCCTTGAAACTTGATATTTATGGACATGGGAATTGAACGATAGCTCTCTGTAAACATAGCCATGCCGGCAGAAGTAGCCACTTAAATATAGCCTTGACATGGGAATTGAAACCTGATGTTTACCAACATGATCAATGAGAATGCCTCTAAATTTACGTGTACGAAGAAGTAGCGACAATGGCACGTTAACGCGTGGTTGGAGGGAGGTTTATATATTAATGCCTCATCATGCTTGTGTGTTGGGGGAATGAATCTGTTTCTTTCAGCTAGAGCTTAACTTTTTAGCCATGCCGGCTATAATCTGCCAATCATTAAGCACCTCGTGGTTGGTGCAGACCTGCCGGCCGTGGCCGGCGGCAGTAGATGTTGAAATCGTAGCTGCCCTTCATACCAATTTCACTTCTGACTGACCTCCACCCCTCGCTGTCAGTTTGAGAGGACTATTCTTACTTGTTAGTAAATTATACTAGTTCTGTCCCAAACAATTCAATTTTTAAAATCTCCTAAAATCAAACTATTTTATGCTTGACCAAGTTTATTAGAAATAGTAACATCATCTATCACACCATGAAAGTATATTATGGAAATATATTTCATGAACTATGCTAGAAAAGAGCTCCACTATTGGAACGGGCAGGGATAGAATTGCCAGTTCATGGCTTTAAAAAATAGTGATAGGCCAACCGGTCCCCTAGTACTACGGACACCTAGTTGTGCGGGTTGGCCTAAGAAAGCCACCTGACACTACCGAATCATGGCATGAACAGCTAGTTAAAGACTCTTTTAGAAAATAAATTTTTCATATAAGATCGGATCAAGATAAACTTTGTACTTTAAAGATATCTAAAACTTTGTATTTGATATTTTTTTTTTAATTTGAGATTCTTTACAAGCCCAAATGTTCAATATAAGTTCTTGGATTAAGTTTGAGAAAATGACAACACTATTGAATGGAGACAAAATCAACAAAAAAGTTTTAGTACATGAGGAGAGCTACAACTTTGAAGTTAACATTTTTCTTCATTGAGATAGTTTGGAGTGTTAAATATATAATATAAGATTATCAATTGTAACGTTAAAATAATTGTGTTAGCTCTGGAATAATGATAATTTTAATGTCTTATATAACTTCATTCTCTTTTCTATAAATTTGGATTAACATAATTTAGCTTATTTTGACTAAGAAAAACTGCAGAAGTAGATTTATTTTGGAACAAAGAGCAAAGCAAAGGGAGTTGGTAAGTTTTCTTTGAGATTATATAGAACAACGTAGATGTTCGCAATGCATGCACACTCACGCCTACGAAAGTATGCACACAAACCTTACCCCAGGGGCACCTCTGAAGACCAGACCAGAAAATTCCCAAGACATGATTCACGAAATTACCACTAGCGCCATGCTGTTGACTTGACCATTTCCTACCATTGAAAGCGCAAAATGTCATTAAATTATAGAAAAAGGGAAGGGCTAAGTGGTTTCTTCATGCCTCATGAATGCAAATATAGGAGAAGGGTTAAGTGGTTTCTTCATCTCATTAGCTCATAAAAATATAGTTCTAGCGAACATCCTCGGAAGGGCAAGATGGCTGATATCGCACTTACCAGCATGGGAAAGATCATCGATGTAGCGCCGCAAGATCAAGGAGGCTGTGGAGATTGTTAAAGCGCAACAAGAAGGAGTGCTGTGACATCCAGAGGTGTGTGGCCAGGGTCGGTGCTCTCCTCAAAGCGCCTGGATCGGACAACAGAGATGATGAAGGATGAGGTGATGCGAGACGCCGCTAGCCGACCTTGCACTGTCCCTTGACCATGCCTTGGAGCTCGTCACACGCTGCCAGCAGAGAAATAAATTTCGACGCTTCTTGAGAGCCAGGGACATGGCCAAAGAGCTGGATAGGGTGCAGAACGACATAGTGAGGAAGCTGCAGCTGGGGAACTTCGCCACCAACGTGCAGACCACCGTTGTGTTGACTAACATCCAATTTGCCGGCAGTGCTCATCCTCGACAGACACCCCCCCTGCACAACGAGTAATTGTTGAAGGTATGGAGTTTGTCTTTGTTGATACACATCGTTGTTTGTCTCCTTCAAAATATATTGAGCATTGCTACCAGTGCAACTTACTCGGAGTGGCAGTAATGCATGGTGCCCCACATTCCTATGTGTAAATTGGTGTGCATGTAATAAGTTTGATCATATAGATAGATTGTTATTACACCACTTCTTCATAACTAGAGTCAGGTTGTTAACTTATGGAGTAGGTATCATATCTGACAGAAATATATTATGTTCAGTGTTCATCTTGTATTGTCAGTCATATATAATTCTATATATTGATGGTACTAGTAACAGTAGTTTGTGTATGTACGTCAACAGGTTTCATACAGTTCAGTTATTCTGAGTTAAAAACCGCAACAAAAGACTTTTCAGACAAAAACGTTATTGGAAAAGGTGGCTCTGCTACAGTCTACAAGGTTAGCTTATCAAATTTTGATGGACTAAATTGGCTCTGCAGCATTTTCTGTCTTTTAAAATAATAGGACGAGCCAATCACTAATTGTGTATTTATACCTCTCAATTCTCAGGGCACACTGCCTGACGGACGAGTCATTGCCATCAAGGAACTTTCTTCACCCATTTTTTTTTGCGTGATAACGAGAACAGACTGTATGACACAATTAATGTCTTTATAGAGCTTAAGCACAAAAATATAGTTCGACCGCTGGGATATTGCCATGAAGTCAAAATGTTCTTGGTCAGCTACAATGGCAGATATGCTAAAGCTCGAGAACAGAGATTTTGTTTGATTGAAGAATACATGCCACATGGAAGCTTGGAGAAGATTATCAATGGCATGTTTCTATCCAAGAACTATATTTTTTTCGATTATACGTATGAAGAACGATATACAATCAATGTGATGTAGACATCTATGAAAAAAGATAATTTCTTAGTGTTCTTGTCTATATTTAACTGATCTTTCTCCCTGCATGATCTGTAATTTTCAGGGATTGATTGGTCCTCGCGCTTCAAGATAATTGGAGGGATAGCACAGGGCCTATGTTATCTACATGAGCAACGAGTTATTCATTCGGATGTGAAACCAGGCAACATACTGTTGGATTCCGATATGAATCCTCGGATCTGTGATTTTGGAGTGGCTAAGAGGCTGGACTATGGTGATGATGAGATCACTCACGACAACGACTCCATAGCTGGCACACTGTAAGATCAAGCTTGATTCAGTAATATATAATACAGCTATTTCATTACATAATAAGATGATTTCTTGTTAATCCATTATCTCTTTTGTTTTCCTGCAATTCAATTGTTTTTTCTGATATTATCAAGTTTAATTATCTCTAACCATTCAGGGGGTATATAGCTCCGGAGTATATTTGCGATGGCATTCTGTCAACCAAGTGCGATGTCTATGCTTTTGGCCTCACCCTACTTGGTACCATTAACGGCATGCTCTTGTCTGTAAAACCAAGTATCCCACGTTTTATATGGGTAAATAACTCGTGACCTTTTTTCCTCTAGCGCGTACCTCGCCAGGACCAATTTATATTAATATGTTACATTGTTTGTCCAGGCTTGGGAGGAGGCTCAGGACGATGCTGCTCGAATGGCGTTATTTAATCCATCATTGTGTGAGAAGTCTCAGCTACTGCAAATTAAAAGGTGCACTGATGTAGGACTACTGTGCATTGCGGATGACAGGAATGATCGGCCCGCCATGGCAGATGTTCTTGCTATGCTGAATGGCGAGAGAGATATTCCGGTCCAGAATTAAAACAGCAAGCAGGCGGTGTTCACAACAGACCGCCGATGGCGTTTGATTTCATTTCCAACTACTTGTCTATTCGTTAAAACCATTTCCTACAGTTTTGTTTTTCAGATCCTGTGCAAGCATGTATCTAAGATTTGTGAACTCTAGGAAACTCTGCCCCTTCATGACGAGGAAGCAAGGTAACCTACGGTAGCTCACGGTCTCCTGAAAGTAGCACAACTATTATTTCAACTGTTTGTTTCTTCTTCTATACCTTTTTTGGTATCTTCAATTTTGTTTAGCCAGAGTGTATATTTCATATGTATGAGTGTCTGCCGTCGACAATAGAGAGTGAAGATTCTTCTATTCCTGAAAGATGCTACTGTTGCGTCATATTTTGCACCATAATAGCTGGGCCTGAAGAGGTCGACCATAAGTTGAAATCAGTCTAATTGGGCTGAAAACAGGTGGCACTAATGTCACAAATGGAGCATCAACCAACTTGTTAGAGTCGTGACTGATTCACTCTCATCTCAACCAACTTGCTAATTTTTAATTAAACTACGGCGTGGCTGAGCATTGATCACACTTCCCCACAAGGTCGAAAGTTACGGGCCGTTGATGGTTGCTTGTTGAGCATTGATCCCTCTTTGTGGTTGACCACCAGTCAAGAGGCAGAGCTACCAGGACTGGAGAAGACATTGAAGAATGAATCATGCATTAGATTGATCGATTTCACTGGCCAGCCCTTGTTGGATTTCTTTTTCCCAAAATCTGATTGAGATCAACTCGTTTGGATGCAAAATCTCTGATACTGTGCTGGTCCATTCTAAGCTTTTTTCTCACCTTGTTATGGGCATCTGCATATAGCTCCATTTGATTGAAGCGAAAGCTTCTGCAGGTGTACACTTCTGCACATGCACTACATACATCGGCATTGCAAAAAGGCACCATGAGGCAATGCAAGCAACACAAAAGCGTCCTCGAACTTATGCACAACATAAATACGTTCCAAACCTCTGAATAGATTGTACGAACCACATAATGGTCGAGAAACTAAATAAATAAAAATAGTACAAACCAGGAGTTCAGAATTAAAAAGAATGTGGCAGGTTCTAAGCAGCAGCAGAGTACACGATACTTTGACACAATATATTCGAACAGAAAATAAATAGCTCGGCCTCTGGTGAACATAAGGAACCAGCACAGTCGAAAGTGAACACTTCTGGTGATGGGCTGACGTAGTCTCACTCGCATGCTGAAACTTGGGTCTGAAAAACAAATCTGCGAGAGGGAAGCAAGTTTGTCACAGGTGACCCAAGTTATGCCTACATCCACAAATTATCCGTGCATGTTATGCCTACATCCACAAATTATCCGTTGACCCAAGTTCTCATCTTAACTGAATATAATTATCCACAGGTGATAGATTAAACAAGTGATGTAGGTACAAATCAAACAAGGAAGGAAGCAAACATGTAGGCAGCACAGTACATATACTCCCTCCGTTCCACAATACTTGCAACTATTGGTTCCGTGCCATCAAAAATTACCTATGTTTGACTAAATTTTTACCAAATACTATTTACATTTATGACTTCAAATTAATTTATTAAAAAACTACATTTTGTAATGAATCTAATGAGATTTATTTGTTAACATAAATTTTTTTAGTTTTTTATCTATAATTAATGAAACTTGGGATACTAAACCGCGACACTGTGCTAGAATTCAAGTATTTTGGAACCGATGGAGTATCAAGATAGGAGACTTGAAAATAGAGTATCCGCTGGTGGCCAGAAACACAGTGGCTCCAGGCACTAGGAACGGTCCAGTGATTGAAAAGCCAGAAAACAGAGTATCCGATGTGTAACAGATGCACTGGAAAATCAGTATCTGCTAAAATAGGTTTGGTTGTGTCACAATTGCTAAAATCCTACTCGCCTACGCGAAGCACAATAGTGATTCACAGAACAAAAAGTGTAGCTTGGGTGAACATAAGCCTACACCGACTGGCTGACATATCAGGATGACCTGATGTATTCACGCTACACCATTGGAGTTGTGCCACCATTCAAGCAAACACTTGGATCAAAAACACTAATCTGCGAGAGGTAGTAAGTTCATCGATAATTTAATTAATCTTTTGTTGATATTAATAATTTTAGAGAAACGATTATCTGATGGCTAAAGGCTTAATAATTTGCTAGTGAAGAGCAAGCATACAGTAGACATATACCAAGAAACTAGAAAACAGAGTATCGACTCGTGGCCAGAAACAGAGTTATTGCAACACACACGGTTTATAATGGATTCGAGTGAAGAAAAAGCAATATCTGTTACAATATGTTGGATAGTTTGACATAAAATTAGTAGTCTCCACTGTAGAAGCAGCCATGTTTCTCAGACCACTCTACACAGCCCAGAAATTATACATTTCCTTTGAATCTAGTCGGTTAATAGGTTTGGGAAACCTCTCAAGTCGGCAAAATTCAAATGTACTAGGATGGTTATATATG
Source organism: Hyparrhenia diplandra (assembly GCA_015847255.1). Taxonomy (NCBI): domain Eukaryota; kingdom Viridiplantae; phylum Streptophyta; class Magnoliopsida; order Poales; family Poaceae; genus Hyparrhenia; species Hyparrhenia diplandra. The sequence goes on along the minus strand of JADLZK010001126.1, from coordinate 501,665 downwards.
ACAGATCAGATGGTGTGGAGAGAGTACGTATGTGGCATAGTTTGCATTCGAAATCGTGATCTCTTTTAAGAGCTTGCAGGGCTTAGTTTGCCCAAATCAATATTATTAACTGCATGCGAGGTCATCTCGGCCTCCTCGTGCTGTTTCTCGTCTTCCTCGTCTTGTGTGGACACCATCTCATCCTTTCGATCAAAAAATTCGAATTAAACCAAAAAAACAATTAGGAGACATAATTCTAACAAGACATAAATAAATAAAGAGATAATAACTTGACTGGAACTGGTAGTACAAAATACTCGTCATACCTCGTTGTATTTATACGCGTTAAGCGTCGGGTGGTTGGGATGGACCTTGCATGTGTTTCTCAGTGCAGCCAAAGCAGCATCCGCCGCCTCAGAAGAAACACCATCACAGTCGATACGCACTTCTAGTTCACGAATAGATGGTAGGTATTCAATGCCAATACTACCGAAGTCATCATTGCTGTCCTTTAGGGTCCGCAAAGGGACATGAACATGAAGCACTTCAAGATTTGGCATCATGGTAGAGGGTACATTTTTGCTGCAGTTGCTTTTCCTGGAGCCCAAGGGCAGAGCACCTTTTTTGTTCCATATATGCAACGAAATACAAGAGTCCTCTTTGTTGTGCTGCTGAATCTGGACCATTGCATTGATGTCGAAGAACCTCAGCTTCTGGAACCAACCATCGCTGCCGGCACTAATAATACTTGCTGTTACTGTGGATATTATTTTCAGATGGAGATGACTGAGCGCGGGCAACATAGCAAGGTGTTTCATGTCCTGCTCATCCATAGTGTCCACCCACAGTCCCAAGTAGGACAGGTTGGGCAGACACGAGGGAATGATGCATGACGGCATCTTTAAGAAGCGGAAGGAATACTGCAAACTCAAATGACATAGAGATGGTGGAAGCACAAAGCCTGCTTCTTCCCACATGGCTGTCATTTAATAAAGCCACCATACTGTACATATCTATCTTCTGGATCTTTTGCAGCATGCTTAGAGAGAGCATGAAATCTCTTTGCATGCTATTGTCCATGCTACTGCTATTATAAATTTTGAGCACCCACAATTGTGGCAGGTTGCCCAGGTCCTTCACGAACATCTTGGGGTGACCCGCTATTGTTAGCTGCTCCAGGGATGTGAACTTTCCAATACCATCGGGTACACCATTTCTAGCATGTAGGCATAGCAGCTGTGTTGGCAGGATCATGCTTACTGGCAAGGTTCCATACAAAACAAGTGTCTGGAGTAACTTTAGATTTGATATTTGTTTTGAGAGCTTAGGTGCACTACCTTCACATTCTATCCCAAGATACCTCAAGTGCAGTAAATCACCAAGATGCTCAAAATGGCAACCATCCTTGAATCTGCATTCTATTAAATGAAGCACGCGCAGAAGCCTAAAGCTGGGAAAGTACACCCAGGTATTATTAATATCACACTCGAATGCAATATATGACCTCACTTTTGGCATCTCATTGACTTTAGCTTTTAAACTAACCTGCTCAGCTGTTCTATTATGGAGAGCAAACCGACAAACATTGCTTGGTGGGAATATTGCTTCAGCATTACCATCCAGAATAGCCACAAACTTTTCTTCAAATGAAAACTTGCGCAGCAGGTCAAGAACAATGTCATGAACACGACAAGCTGAAACACTGCCATCTGTCTCTTCCTCCACCGCCTGAATCATGCTTCTATTAATGAGATCACTGAAGTATCTTTCTCCGAGCTCAAATAATCTTTCTCCTTGATCTCCATTGACAAATCCTTCAGCTATCCACTTCCATATCAAGTGATCCTTGTATATGTGGCTATCTTAAGGTATGTGCTTAGGTACAATAGGCATGTCTGCAGATGTGAAGGCATATCATAGTAGCTGAATGAAAGTATTGTCGGTGTAGCTTCTACATCCCTGTTATCTTTATGCCTGAAACCAATAGAGCTGTACACCTCGGACCATTCTTCCTTTGGTTTACCTACCAGCAAGCTAGTCACTGTGGTTATCGCTAATGGTATACCAGCGCATCTCTCTAGAATTTTATCGATACATCATCTAATTTGTAATCGGGATATTGTCCATCTGCACCAAATACTCTTGTATAGAATAACTTCTTGGAGTTTTCATAAGAGAGGTTTTAGCTTGTAAACCTCACCAGCTTCTTCTGCGATATCAAACTTACGAGTAGTTGTGATTACTTTACTTCCACAACAATTCTCAATAAGTGCCAATTTGATTGTTTTGCACGTATCTACATCCCATAAATCATCAACAACAACAAAATACCTGTCCACATGAATTTGCAAGAAAAATTGGTTAATAATGATTCTCGAAGCTTCGATAGATGGAAGAAATTTGCATTGTTAACATTAAAAAAAGTCACAATATACACCGAATGCATCATGACACACTTGTAACGATGTAGAGACATGCGAGATAATTTGCAAAGATAACATGTAGATAATTTGCATTTTTGGTGTATGTGTGAAACGGATTAAAATTGACAAATGAGAAATTCAATCTCAAGAAGTCTTCCATCGGTGAATCGAGATAATTTTTTAGTATAACCTACTGGATATAATGCAAAATAATATGGTCTAGCTGTACAACTGCAGCATCTTAAATGGCACTAACAAATTAGAATTTGCAAATGGCTGGCTCATGCGTACCTCTTATTTTCAAGAATTCTCGTAGTTCAAGAATGAGAAGATCAACACCTCTTCCTGTGGTATGAATATTGTCAAACTTATCTTTATCAAGATGAAAATTGTAGCCAAGTCACGGTCACGACCAACGGACACAAAAGCTCTGCAGTCATACTACGAACTAAGTTTGTCATACACTACTTTGGCCGAGTGGTTTTGCCCAATCCCCCAACTCCAACAATAGAAACCTTCTTCAAGATCTCCTTGTCCAACATATCATGATGTTGACGGAATGGATTCAGGACGGACATGAGCTCCTCCCTCGACTTGTCGATGCCAATAAGTTATGTCACTTCTTTGTACATTGCAGTAAGGCGAGGATCAACGGTCGACTTCGACATGTCATGCTTAGAAACACCGTCATCAAGCTTGTACTTCTGGCGCCTTTCGGCCACCTCCTCAAGATACTTCTTGATGTCTTCGATGGCACCAGCAATATCACGCCGAGCCTTGGACTTGCTGAAGACCTGGCCCATCCTCTTCATGGTGCGTTTGAGCCTGCTCGGGTCGGCAGGCTGGTCGCCTTCGACACGCACAAGGAAGGTGTCGAGGACATCCTCCATGTCGTAGGATGCCTCCCTGACCTCGCGTACCCACACCTTGACCTGCTCGTCGAGCCGGTCCCATGGCACATTTGAGACCTTGCGGAGGAAGACGTAGGTACTTGTCAGCTCCCTGGACAGCCACTCCACCTGCTTCTTCACGCCCTTCTGGAGCTTGTATTCATCGTGGAGCAGCTGAAGAAGCTTGGGGGCGAGGCTTCCCAGCGCCCCCGTCAACACACTCATGGTTCTTCCCTTGATTCAGATCTGAGTGCACTGGAATCACAGCACTAGTCTGGTTGTTGGTGGTGGCAAGGCGTCTAGTTGGAGGCAAGATGTAGCTGGAGTCAAGTCGGAAGCAACCAGGCAGCCCGGGAGTATGGTAGGCAGCCATTGAGATAGGCCTCGGCTACCTACTCTCGTAGCACATGAGTCCATGTGATGCCGCGCGTGTATCTATGCGGCACAGTTTTTTTTCTTTTTTTTGATGAACACTGTCGCCTAACGTGACTATCCTAGACCTCGATTGCATGCACCCCACGCACTTCCTCTAAAAATTTTCTCATTCTTTGCTATGACCAAAGTTTAATAAGCTGTCGATCCATTCAAAAGTTTAAGCTGTGTCGATCCATTCAAAGAAATAAAGCTGTGTCAGTCCAGCGTACTACGATTCCTTTTGTGTATGTATGTTGCTTATCTCAGTTTGGTCAAAATCTTGCAGGCTAAAATCCTGTGAAAGGAGAACCATATTGTGATCTGAGGTTGCTGAAGAAGCCTGCCAGCACCCCTGTCACCACACTAATGCTGCTGCTTCTTGCAGTGGATTCATAGAAGTACTCTCTAGTTAGAGAGAAACATGCAATAGCTGAATAGTTAGCAGCACGGAAGCAACCAGCAGGCAGCCGGCCGGGGTTCTATGCCACTATCGCAGCCATCCACTTGTTTGGTCTAGGCGAGGCCGAGTATGCATTCAAGCGGCTGCATGCCTCGACCTCGATACCATGCAATACCTTCGTCTGAAATTTCTCATTCTTTACGATGACCAATGTCTGGTGTGTCAAATATTTTAAAGAAACAATTTTACTTGATACATTCGTCAAGATTCAAAGTGGGCTTAAGATTTAACAAGTGCAAATAGTACATGCATGAAGCGTGCATTGTTTACTAATGGCTATCCCAATGCTGTTTGGATGGTGACACCACAGCTCACGATTTTTTCAATGCTGCTTGGATGATGATTGCAAAAGCTAGATATATATGCCACATGAAAATAATATTTTGGAAAGATCAACGTGGCCATCACCATTTCTTTTACCTAGTGAAAATGACAAAGCAGTACGAAAGTCAGTATGTGCCCAGGTCATCAGTTTCTTCGTGTTTACTAAATCTGCTTCGTCCCCAAGGAAATATTCTTTTCCATTTTTTAACGCGAATGAGACGCACAGTTTCGTTACGCTATGTGTGCCTTTCTCGTGCTCTGCTGTCTGCTGAGTTATTTTCCCCTTGGAGTGTCAAATTTTAACAGCTCCATGTCTTAATAGCTGCAGTATGTGGAGACGAAACAGAGCCTAAGGAACCACACCATCGCTATATAGTCATCTTAATAATTTGCAGGTCTCAATAGCGTTAATTTTTACCGGACACACTAGAAATAAAATAATAGAAATTCTTACGTTAATAAAAAAAACATCTAGCCATTAACCGGAAGAGTGTAGCTGTCCATAACCACTAGATCAGAAACATCTAGGCATTAACGGAAGAGTGTAGCTATCCATAACCACTAGATAGATGTCACAGCCGCCTTGAGGGTGTGTGGCGGCGGCACTGCTGGGGCAGGGCGGGCGGCGGTGCAAGGGAGCAGGGGACAGCAGCGGCTAGGGAAAATATTTCTTTATTGCTTGTCCCTAAAGGATTACATCCTCTTGTTTATATAGCCCTGCTATGGGACTTATAACCCAAGCAATCTTTAATGGTTTCCTTATATTATCGAATACCTTTTACAAGCAAACTCTTATTCTTTTTCTAATAGGAGATTCTCTTATAGGTTGGAATATCGCCTTCACACTTATCATAATCAAACTCTTACTCTAATTAACATGGAAATCGCGGGGAACGGCGGTGGCGGTGGTGCGCGCGTCGGTCGGGGGCTCCAGCGGCCGGCCCCTCTAGGCCCCATCCTTTGGGGTGTGACATCTCACCCCCCACCTTCTCTCCGACCAGCGTGTCCTCGTGCTGGATAAAAGTCCACTCTGTGACACCTGGGGCAAGATCTGAGTACCTGGCATGACGAGCTCAACACGTAGCACCAATGGCCCATTCACTGGGTTGGCGAGGATCATGTTCCATCTGGTGCGTACTAGCACGAAGTCTATGCAGTAGTGAAGGATTCCGATGTAGCTGTGGTAGATGTACTTGGTGCACCGCGCATCCCTACGGTGTCGTGGTCTCTCTACGAGCGGCGAGAAGCAGCTCCCGTGGAATCTTGGCTTCGAGGTGCTGATAAAGCATGTCGCAAGGGGACTTCCAAAAACATGAAGTGATCATGTGTTGGTGGCGTGACATAGACCGGCATGAGGCGCCAAATAGTGACGTCTCGGCGTGTGGGGGTGAGGCAGCAAAGTTGAGCATCGTACCTTACATGAAGGTCCCAATGTCAAACTCACGAGGCGAGAGCTGGTGGGTTTCTCTATTGGCGTCGTAGTTGATGTGGGCGTTGTTGACGCTGAAGAACTGGCGGTCCAGGTTGTCGAGGAAGACAACACGGGCAGCTCCAACATGGTGGCACCGTGGCCACACTTCTCCGAAAGGATGGCCGTCGCTGCGAGCTGTCGTCGGGGTCTTTGTGTAAGCGCCGAGATCGAGGAAGGTCGGCCCTCACGAGCCCCCCTTGTAGTAGGGTGTCCAGCAGGTCCGGCAGCAGCGGTGAGAAAGCTAAGGGGTAGGAGCGGCCGTTGAAGAGGAGTAATCCATCCAACAGTGTGGCAGAACCGCCCAATTTAAACTAATTATATACTTACTTGCCCACCATTAGGCACTAAGTAAGTGATGATCAATTTAAATCCGGTAGTCCGTCGAGCACACCCCATGGGAGAACTCGAATAACCACGTTTTCATCAGGATCATAAACAAGTGAATAAAGCTTACAACATTCTTAACCATTTCATACATCACATTATTATAAAATCGGAGTTAAAATAGATCTCATAGAAGCAGCAGAAGAAAGGTAATTCTATACACAAATAGCGGGATTTAACAATTTTGAATATTGAAGTAGAAGTAGATGTTTAAGAAAAAAACTTCTACAAGCGTGTGGACAGGGAAGCCTCACTGAGCCCACCAGGAGGTATCCACACACAGCAACAGCGATTGCAATCGATGTACATCCAGCTGGGCAATCCCAAACACACGCCTACACTTATCGAAGGAGCAAGTACTAGGCCACCGTTCCCATCGTACAACCAAAGCCCGACATGACCTGACCATCCCCGGGAACCCACCCTATGAGGCCCGCCCCGCAACTCAGTGACGGGTTTCCTCCTCACAAGTTTGGTATATGGCCATTCCCCGTCCCAAAACCGCCACTAGAATGGCCAGAGAAACAAGTCGGTGAACGTTTTGCACACCCTAGTTGTATGACAGTACTTAGCTTCACGGTCAACTATAACTCAGGCCCCTATTATGTGTTTGGTACCTTCAAACTTGCCATATGGCCACCAACGAACAGTCCTTAATCGACACAGGCAGAACTAATGCAACCAGAGCCTCGCTCCATCGCTTTAACCAACAAATCCAAATAAAGTCCACAGTCCTGCCTGGTCTCCAATTATTTTCTAGCATCTCAAGTCCATGTGGTAGTAGTAACATGATATAACCATCACCTATCTCTCGGTGACCGTGCATCACTTTCGACTTCTACCGTAAGCCCTATAGCATGGCATACTACACGATTCTTGTCATACTAGTAGGACTCATAGGGTAGAATATTTATGCAGGTGGTTTTAAAGCAACTCCTATAACTTAATGCACAAACACATAATAATAAGTTCTTAAAAAATAGGGGTTATGCACCGGGGCTTGCCTGGGTAACTTGTGTCATACAAAGTTAGTATTTCTTAGATCCTCCGAACGTGATCAACCGTCGCCTTTAGGACTGGCCAGCATTCACCATCTTCCCATTTGACGTCAACATTCTTCAGTTGATCCGTCGATCGCCGTTCCTAAATGATATATGCAAATGCAATGCATGTTTCAGCCAACACACACACTCATTTTGTTTTATTTATACTATACATACAAGCAGGTGAGAGCTACCACAACATGCTAAGCGCTCAGCCACTACTACTCAAAGTTAATAACATTTAGCTTGGTAGCACGTAAACATGTAGCATATAAAAACATTCATTAACCTTAATCTAATAAACATCCAGTATATATAAAAGCTTGACAGCATGCAACATAGAATTAAAACGATAAAGCATGTGACATCATGAAATCTATATATATTAACGGCTTCTCCACCATGACAAAATTGATGATTCATAGGGCATACAAACAGGTATCAAATATAAAGGGCACGCACTTTGCATTCCTACCATTTTAACTATTTTATTAAAAGCATTAAACAACCTAATACGAGATAATTTAATAAATCATATAACACATATCATCTGAGCACGAAAATTTTACCACATCACAAACATATCGACATTAGCCTACCATATAAATTTTCACTATTTTAGGAATAAGAAAACATGCTCTATTAGATAACACATAAAGACTAGAGTACACATGCATAAAAATTTTATACTAAAGCACATGATATTATATATCTAATGCATAGAGATACTCACAAGGATTCCAAAACATCTTTATTTTCCTTTTTATGATTTTTCTACTATTTACTATAAATTATCAAAGTTTCAGCCTAATTACACAAAAAAAAAAAAAGCCTAACAGGAAAAGGAAAACACATCTTGCAACAGGACCCCTAGACTTTCTCCAAACTGAAACAGGTCTCCCACCTTTTTATGTGTCTTTGCCGTTTCGCAGCTGGACTCAAGAGAAAAGCTTCTATTCTAATTTTGGTCGTCCTCCTTCCTCACGTACACAGGGAGCACCGAGCAGAGCACGGACTCTAGCTCCTGGCCGGCGACTGTGGCTTTGGGGACTTGGATGGCGGTGCCGCGGTGGGATGGTGGTGCAGGGCAGCGGCATCCAAGACGTAGCGGCAGCGGCAGCAGCTGAGCGGCAGCGGCGCTCGGCCTGCGCGGCAAGGACAGCAGCTCGGGCGGCCATGGCGAGCGGGGGAGGCGGCTTCAGCATCGACGCTGCTGTGGTGCTGCCGTGATGGTTGTGGGCGACCATGGCTGGAGCTGCGGAATGGATGTGGCCGAGCTCGTGCTGGAGCTTGACGTGGCCATGGCAGGGAGCAGAGCGAGCGAGTGCGATGAGGCCAAGAGAGAGGGACAGCGGGGCGAGAGCAGCAGCTCGGCATCCTCCTCTAGAAGGCAGAGGACAGGGGCAGCAAGGCATGGGCAGCGGCAGAGGAACAGCGGAGCAAGGACGGCGGCACTGCGCGGCCACATAAGCACGGCATGGGCGAGCGTAGAGGCGCAGTGCGACGAGGACGACGTGCTGTGCGCACACATGGCCAGGCATGGGCGACCTGAGCGTAAACAAAGGGCGCGACGTGAACGAAAGGCCAGCTCGTTGATTGCTTTGGATTTTCTTCCCACGACATAATATTCCTCGTGAGAACTGAACCAAGGTGCTTGAGCGAGATATTTTCGCAGCACAGAGGACCCTGACTTTGCTTAAGGAATTTTAGTCATTAGCTGCACCGATTATAGGAGATAAATTACTCCAAAGTCCAAACTTTGCTTTCTCAACGTAGAACTAGTCCTCCAGTATGGCCTCTCCAATCTCAGCCTAAAAATAAAGAAGCCGGCAACTTTTAAACTCTGAATTCCGATTCAATAAAACATTATTCTCAATTCCTTTTCCAATTATGCTCACTTTACCAATTACTCCAAAATATCCCATGTGAGTTAGCATAGCTTAAGATAATTAATTATAGAGTAACACCGGAGTGTTATAATAAGTAATTATCATGTAACACGGGGTGTTACAAACAGCATCCATGCCATCGCTGCGGCGCCCATGGTCACGTCAAGGGCGATTCGACATAGGTGCTGCTCCTCCAATGTGGCCTATCGAAGCTGGACGAGGATGCCCTTGGACGTGTCATAGAGGTCGAGGGCACTGGCATGCCTTGGGCGCTTGCCAAGTCGTGGGACGAAGTCACGGATGCTGGTGAAGAAGCCCGACTACGCCGGTGTAGGCCGTGGCACTCCTGAGTCGGCACGTGGAGGTGGGGCCTGTGCGAACATCTTCACCTGTCCATGGCAGAAGCACTCCAGGTCGTTTGACGCGAAGTCCCAAGTCAACCTTCCTAAGCTTTCCAGCCATGGCATGCCAAGGATGATGTCCACTGCCGATGTGGAGGACGTAGGCGTCGATGTTGAAGATGTCGGCGCAAATTCAGATTGGGACGTAGAAGGCTGCCGCTTGACAGGTTGAGGTGTCACCTGTACCCACACTGGTTGCATGCGGAGTCTTGCTGTGGTGACAACGCGAGGATCGACGTAGTTGTGTGAGGCGCCTGAGTCGACCACGATGCTAACGCCGGTGCCTGAAATCACCCCAACGAGGTAGAGAGAGTGTGCACCACGCACCGGGGAGTTGGGATCCCCGATGAGGACCCTGAGGTCGGCGCTGTCATTGCTGGCGTCGTTGTTCTTGTCTTTGTCGTTGTAGTCGTTGAAGACCGTGATGTCGAAGAGGTGCTTGCATTTGTGACTGCGTGAGAATGGTTCGTCACAGTTGAAGCACAATCTAGCTTTGCATCGTTCGGTCATCTCCTCCGGGGTCAGCCTCTTGAATGGCCTTGGGGGTGTCGTCGATGTAGCCGGTGCTGGTGCTGTGGGCGCCTGGGGCGCCAGGGATGCTTTGTCGTGCGAAAGGGAGGATGGCGAGGCGGCGCTCATAAGCTCTGGCGAGCGACATGGCCGTCTCCATATCCTGAGGATCCTGGAGCTCGACGTCGGTCTTCAGGGGCTCTTCTAGGCCAGCCATGTAGATGTTCACCCGTTGCTGTCCAGGTTCCTGACACGAGCCACGTGCGCCAGGAACATCTCCGTGTACTCATCGACGTTGCCGGTCTTGTGGGGAAATGCTAGTTCGCCCAGCGCATTGCGCCGTGTTGCTGGACCAAAGCGCTCATTGACGTACCGGCGAAGCATGCCCAATTTGTCACCGCCTTTTCTTGAGATAGGCGCATGTACCACTGTTGTGAGCCTCCTATCAAGTGGTAAGATGTATACCAGACTTGTTTTGTTGTCGGCGTACCTTGCCCTCTGAAGAATTGCTCGCAGTGATTAAGCCAGGGCAACGGATCCTCCTTGCCATCATATGTCGGAAATGACAGCTTGTGCAGGCGAAGTGCAAGGCTGGGGAAGTAATCTAGAGAGGTACTAGTGGCAGGGTTGGGCGGCGCTTGAAATAGATGATGAAACTGAGAGAAGAGTGAAGTTGGCGAACCTTTATTCCAAGTTTGGTTTTAAATCCCGGAGCAAAGGGTGATGTGCAGAGATTTCGGTGAAGAAAACAGCTCAAAATTCGAAACGTTGCGGTCAATGTATATAGGGCGAATATTATTCCCGGTTAGAAGCACCAGGTTTACTCCCGGTTGGGGCCTCAACCGAGAGTAAAGATTTATTCCTAGTTGGAGGCTCCAGCCGGAGTAAAGCTTCACCTTTACTCCTGGTTGTAGGCTCCAACCGGGAGTAAAAGTCCAGGGAGGCGTCGGGCAGGCAGCGGCGTGGGCTTTACCTTCACTCCTGGGCGCATTTTTTGCCGGGAGTAACCACGTTTTTACCCTCGAGAGTAGATGTCCATTCTCTACTTGTGTGAATAAGACAAGTAGTTAAACTTTGGGACGAAAATGTCAGACCAACTATAATTTGAAACAAATTTAGTAGATATGAGAAAAAAATACATACACTACACAGTGCTAATCATGTCAAATGATGGAATAGGTGGCGGGGATGGGTGTCAACCACTAAATCCAAGAATAAACAAAGACATTGAAACCCAGATCCGTATTCTTTTGCAATCCCAAAAATTAAATTTATATATGTAGCCGACTAGCCGGTATAGTTGGCTGCTGTTTGGATGCGTACAAGCTGTTGGACAAATCAGAAATATTCAGACTTGCAGAGGAAATAAACTAGCTCGAACGTAGAAACGTGCAGTACAGCACACATGCTTACATGGTCCTTGAGTCTCCAGATTTTAAACAAATTATGAAGTATATATATATGGGTGTCCAAAAACGTATGCCGTAGTGTACACTTGTATACAAAGTTACTTATCCTGCAGCGTTGGAGGCAATTAAGCGCCCTGGATCCTGACCGAACGACATATCACATCATGGAGCAGGAATTGGGGTCTTCCTCAACGGAGGAGTGATGATAGTAATAATAGGGAACACCAGCGTTGTCGCCGGCGCCGCCGTAGGTGTGTTGACAGTCTGTAGGGCCCTGTGACGGCGGCGTCCTGTACATGTCCGATGCAGCCCTTGTTGTGGAGAGCATTTGTGGCGCGGGCGCCGCGGCTTGGTTTTGGATGCACTCTCCTCCTGCCTGCCTGCCGTTCTTGTGGTCCCATCTTTTAGCACGTATGGGCATGGTGGTAAGATCTTGCTTCCTCACGTTGTAGTTGGAGTCGTCCCCAACTGATACATGTCTTGATGATCCACCTGCTGATGCAGATACACGACTACTGTTGTTGTGTATGGCTGCAGGTCGCCAGCTGCCCATCTTCACCTTCTGTGATTCCCTCCACTAGTCCCCCAAAATTATTGACGTCAGCTGATATTCCATTTATTTTTGAAGTAAAAACTTTATATCTCATAAACCAAGAGTATCAAAATTAAAATCCGATTGCACTACCGTGTTCCTTCAATAAACTCTTCAAAACAAGATCCAACATTGATATATTTCGATAATTTTTTAACAAACATTTATTCATAATGAACATATATTTCAAGACAATCGTCGAACATCATATATTAACACTACACGAACTCCGTAAAAAAGAAGTCTACACTAGTGTCTCGCTATAGTGTATAGTTTGATTCATAATTTTTTGGTCGGAATGACGACAATTGTTCGGAACGAACAAACAGATATATTCAATTGCTTTTTTTTTTTTTTGCAATGATATATTCTAGTATAATCCATGGCTTGCGATACTTCTTGAGTTAGGAAAAAGATCCATAACATGTCTTTTTATGATCACTATGGTACATACATACCATTTATCTAGTGTATTCTACACATCATTGCCGTAAATATATCTTTCATCCATACAAATTGTTACTGCTATAGTAATTTTGCTCGTAGGAATAACATGTGTGCACTGTTCAAGGATTAGTTTCATTCTGTCAGTTCGAAGATGCAAGCTCTAGTTCACTCATTCGAATTGTGTCTCATTAGTAATGCAAGAAACATACCTCAGGTTTGGGCAAAGCTGCTCGATCTTCTGAATACATTATGGCAGTCCCAATGCATGAAATTATGCACAATATCCACGATGACCACGTCACAAAAAAATTTCCATAGAAACCATGTTGTACAATGGTGATTTCTTCACATAAATTACTTTTTTAATCTCCCTTAGCTCTTGCTCCCTCCTGTACTCTCTCTCCTGTCATTCTCTCTCAGCCGCACAAGAGAAGCCATGAGTGGTCACAAGGGCGGCAGAGTGGGCAACCAACCTTCGTGAGCGCAGACGAGCGTGCGGTTACCGGCGACCGCGCGTGGTAGCCGACTAGCGCAGGCCAGGACGCGAGCGAACGGTGCAGCCTAGCGAGTGCTACCGAGCAGGGACACGTTCTGAGTGGGCGAGCAGGGCTTCTACTGCAGGGCCAGAGGCGCGGGCGGTCAAGCCTGGTGGTGCTGGCGAGCGGAATCGGCAGGGAAGCGGCCGAGTGGGGGGGTGGGCGCGGCTGCCAAGAAACCGGTCATTTCTCCCCATCGGCAAATCGATCGTTTCTTCATGCTTTGGGGCAAGAGTATACGTCGTTTCTGGGTGAGGAAACGATTTCTACATATTTTTACCTCTCGCCTGATTAATTGGACTGCCACATCAGCATTTTAATTAGGTGTCATCTTATTTAATAGATATAGAAACCACCATTAATATCTCATTGGGACTTGTACATGCATGGTGACCCAAATACAATATTTTGCAGGAATAATGTTGCCCAAACAATGTAATTTTATTTTATAAATGAACTTTTCGCTATGTGCAATGAACATCATTGGGTTATGTTTGGGAGTTCGTGATGTTACTGTTTAGTCCTGTCACATGGCTATTGGGAGGTCAGAGATTGAGAGGGCCAGAGCGCTGGTGTGGCCTTCACTTCTCTCATATTTTTTTCGTAGCTTTGGGAAACTGGTACATGCATGGATGTATTCTTCATCGAACTCAGATATCAATGACCAACATGATAGTTAACTTACAGCTAGAGATGACTATAGGTAGCAATAGTTAAATCAGTGTATTTATTTCTTTGCTTCGGACATTCAAAGATTCATAGAGGTTCAGTCTATGTGTACTCTATCAGAGCATGTAGGCGGTTGTTCTACATCCTACATCACGGCCAAACCATGTAGCAATAGGGATCAGAATTGTTAAAGTATTAAATTCCAACAAGAATTGCAATAGTCAGATGGTATAAATTTGCATGTGTTGGATTAAATATTATATATGGACAATCAGATGAATCTATGTGCACAGTGATTGCTTTGAATCTTATTAGGGCACTCACAGTGAAAGACTCTACCGTAGAGTCTATACATCGAAGACTCTATCACAAGAAACCATAGTTCCTAGTGCACAGTTTGTAATAGCAGTTTCCATAGATAAAGTCATTTATTACTCAACATAAAAAAGATGATCAGTTGTGGCATATCACTTTGTGATCCAATCCTACACAATGAACGTGTAAATAGCAAAGATATTAGCCATCAGTCATCCATTACAGTTGCAACATCGATATATGATATCACCAGGATATACGATCAACCTGCAACCGAACCGGCAATTGAACACAATTCTATTCTTAGAATGTTTGACTATAGCTTCATGCTCAAAACAAAATTCAGCTACAGAGCACAGCAAGAGAAAAACTCAGGTGCAGGAGTCCTACGAGCTCTGGACGAAGAACGACCTGGAGGAGGCTTGGCCTGGCAAGCTCGGGATACTTCTATTGTACAGTTCAGGCTAGAGAATCACAGTACAGAAAAAATAAAGTCCATGAATCTTTGCTCAATTGATTTTGTAAGATTAAAAAGAAGGGATGGACAGATGTGCGATTCTGCTTTAGCACAAATTAACAGATGTGCGATTCTGCTTTAACATCTAGACTAGGAACTGCAATTGGATGAAGCACCAGTACCCACCCCCGCATGAAGCAGCGAGGGCCCTTCGGCCGCAGACAGAAGACAAGCAGGCGTCGAGATCCCCTACCTACCGTGAGGCCGTCGGCGAGGAGGATGGGTCTAGCGGGAGGCTCTTCGGCCGCGACGAGCAAGGCCCGCGAGACAGCGGCGGCGCGGCGGGCGTCCAGCGGCCCCGTCCCAGGAAGCGACGCCGACAAGAGCTGGGACTCCGGTAGTCATCGGCGGCGGGGCTGGACACCTCTTCCTGGGACCGCGGCGACAGGGAGGAAAGGGTTCCGGGATCGCGGCGGCGGGAGGAAAGGGCGAGCCGCATCAGATCCGTGGAAACGACCGGCGACTCCGCAGCGGGGACACGGCCTCGTTTCTACTATCTCGAACAGGCGTCGACTCGGCGTCTATCTTAGACGTCGTTTCTTCGTTTTTCATTCTCTCTCCTTCGCCACATCAGCAAATGATCTACGTGACGGTGCAATTAATAGCTATGGACTCTACCATAGAGTCTGCACTATGAGTGCTCTTAGTGTTCTCGTGGGATCAGCTGTATTTTATCACTTATTAATTCATTTCAGCTGAGTGCTGATACAGAAATTTTCTGTGGGTGCCATATACATATACTTGATCAAGTAATGCCGTGTAAAACCCTTGAAATTGCTATAAGCTGAGTGCTTGAGTCATGCATTTTTGTTTCCTTTGCTTGTGTGTCGCTGTTGTTAAACTGTAGGTATTAGTGGGTATTCCAACATTTAGCTCTCTGCTATAACCACTACCTTTTGATTTCCTCATGCCTTGGTCAGAATATGTGGTCACAAGATTGGGGGTATAGAATTAGCAAACTATAATTAGATAGGATCACTAATGTAATGATATCAATACTTTGCACAAAGATTTTCTATTTTTATGCACAATCATGATGAAATTCTTGAAGAAGGCTTACGTGAAGCTGGCGCCCAACTACAATGCTCTTGATGTGGCCAACACAATCGGCATCATCTAAGTTACTACAAGTGTTGCGCACTCGAATCATTGATAATGTAAATTCTGTTCCGATTCTCGTGCCGAAATTACCAAAGAATGAACGTTGTTGAAGCACGTGTAGGTTTGAATGCTGCACTAAAAGACTTATTTCGATTTGAGGGTTTGATTAATGAGACAAGGCTATAAACTGATTTTGTGAACATCAAACGCTTAAATAATTGTCTATTTCATAATATAATACACGTTCAGAACTTAAAATATTATGCTATTAATTTATTCCCGTTGCAACGCATGGGTATTTACCTAGGAAAAAAAATAAAAAGGAAGTACGTACCTGTGGCCGTGAGGCTGGGGCTCCACCGTCTCGAGTGTACGGCGTACATGGTGGGTGGTCGGACAACGGTGGTCGGAGGGGAAGATTCTTGTTTGGACCAGTTGCCGCTGCTGCTATCCCCGAAATAAGTATTTACCGATCCACCTGCTGATATATTATACGTGAAGCTGCTTTCTTGTTTCGATCTAACAATCGAATGCTTAGCGTTTATGTTCGTTACTATCCCGTAGTTTTGTTCATCACGGTGCTCGTCGCGGGCACAACACCCTCGTGAACAGCGAGTCGGCCGGCGGCGGTGTTCTTCTGGTTGCCTGGGCCGAGGCGGACGTCGTTGGCGACACCGAGTTCCAGGAGGCAGTTGTTGATCTTCCTCTCAGCGTTGTCGATTCTGCTGCTGGTGCTTCTGCCTGCCAGTAGGAGCTTGGCGATGGAGCGGCAGGACTGGACGACCTCGAGCCTCCTCAAGGTTGTCCCTGAGCCTTTCCAGCACCGTCCTCCTCGTCGCGGAGTCGTTGGGCGCCGCCTCGGACTCGCGCACGAGCTCGGCGATGACCTTCACGCGACTTGCCAATTCCTGGCATCTCGTCTTGCACTGGCGAGCTCCACTGGCCGCCTTGGTGATCTCTTTGGCGACCTTGTAGATCACGTTCATGATGCTCAGGGACTCCATCGTGTGATGACTGATGACACCTTGGCTACTCGTTAGGAATACTTGGGATCTGGCAACAGGAGATTTTACTGCAGGTAGTCTAGCTAGTCACCACACCACCAAGTTAGAAATTATGGGATGCAGGCTGCTAAGCTGAACGTTGTGTGTTTTATGTAGGCTTCTTTTCTACTGGATGCAAACCGTATGGCTGGGAACGGGGCACGGACGAACGGTCCGGTTCATCTCACGCGCAAAAACTATCTAGAGACGAAATTAAATCCAGGCACGGCCCGATAGGAGCTCAGCGAGTCGTCGCAGACTCTGACAGTATAGTACCGAGTACAGGCGCGTAGCCACCGCAACTGAGTGCCACCATGTAACTGGCTGACGCGTGTCCCTATGGCCGGCTTTCCCAACGCATGGCTTCCCTGCTCTCTCATGCAAACATGAAAAAAAAATCTGATATGTCACCCTCCTATTTAATGTGTATGAAGAAACCTGGCTCGATCCAAATTAAATGGAAACTCTATTACACCTATATGGAAAACCCCCACTAGAGGAATTCTCTGGACATGCGGCTATGACACCTAAGCATCCCCACCCGTCCGCTCCTATTGCACCCGTTAGACACATGTTGTTTGATTTGGCTTTGGCTCATCGGCTGCCATCGTCTCTTCATCTCCCTCAACGTGCACCAACTGAACTTATCACCCCGTCAGCCGGGGTCCGTTTGCCTCGCTCCTCCCCGCCCCACCCGTCCGCGCCGCGCGGGGTACTCCCGTCGGTCGTCGCCCCCCATCTTTCCCTCTTCCCGCATGCCCGTGTGAACCCCTTCGATCCGTGCCTCTCCCTCTTCTCAGATTTCGGTTTGCACTTCCTCAGCCCAAAATTCTCTCCACTAATGCGCCATTGTTCGGCAGGAAAAGAGTTGTTGCTACGCACTCAATCTGTCCGCATTCCGCACCATCGAGGCCACCAACCCTTTAAATGCGCCAGCGTCCTGGCCTTCTGGCCCAGCTCTCGGTCAAATCGCCACCACTCTCCAACACATCCACATGCGCAAGCGTCGCCGCGCGCCATCCCCGAGAATACACTGCTTGGCCACAAGGGTTGCCGCCGGCATCATCCTCCGGATGGTGCCCACGGGCAAGGCCTCGGCCGAGGCTGATGCTGCTGCGATAGAGACGAGAAGGTCGCTGGTACAGGCGCGGATGTGTAGCTCGAAGGGCAAAGCGGAGGATCGGTGCGGTGGCGTGGGCGCGGTGACGTTTGGAGGATTGCTCCGCCGCTGCTGGAGCGTGGGACGTGAATTTGGTTTGCCTTTCTTTCACAAGTGGTTCCTGTAAGGTGTAGTTTTTTTTTACATTTTCTTAATTGTAGAATTGCGGTCTTTGTAGTATTGTATTTAAGTTCTGCGTTCTTGATGACACTACTGAAGTCTATAGGCTGCCCACCCGGACTACGCTACTACATTCCTATCTCTACCTGAACAGGCAAACCATATTCAGTTCAGCTGGGATATCGAGTTTCCAACGCAATTGATCTGGTGATAAAGGTTGGCAGCGCATCGGACGGCTTTACTGCATTCCCCGGTGACGACTGATGACCATGGAGTTCTTTGACATAAGGTGGATGCTTTTCTACTATACTTGATAGGCCTTGTATTATCTAATCTTTAAAGAGAATTTTGTAGGAGATTCTATATCTAAGTATTTTCTTCCTTTTGCTCCAGCAGCAAATGCTGATATAAGGCAACGACATAAACGAGTTAATGTTTACTTCCATACCGTTTTATCATATTATAACTTTTTAACAAGTCAAGATAAGTTTGTATCCTTAGAAGCATTACTCTTTTGTCATATTCACACACTATTATATATTGTTTAAAAATAAAACATAGTATAGAAGCAAAACCACATTATTTACTAACATATATTTAGTTGCCTACGTCAGATTGGTAAAATCATCCACTAACATGTATTGCATTGCAAACACAGTAGATATACATCTTCTAATTCTTATTAGTTAACATTCTAAACCATTTATATTTCTCCTTCATACCCGCAGCAACGCGCGAATCCACCTAGTAGTATCTATGTGCAACCCACAGGCGGGGTTCATCTAAGCGTATTGAATTTATCATACAGACATGTGACATTTCATACAAGGATTTGTCTCTAAGCTATTAAATACTTTGCATATAGATAGGACCAACAATAAATAATTTTTTGCATACCATTGTGTGGCTATTTTTCATAAGTATATTCCAAATTTTTGTGCTACAATGTGGACAATAGCACGGATGATACAGAGACTTTGCAAGTACTTATAGGTGGGAGAAGTGACAGCGGCGAACTTCGGTTACCGTGCCCCAGCTCTCCCACCCCCTATTTATTTACAGCAGTATGACAGGCCCCTCCAACCATAGATGGGTTGGGCTCCCCCTATCGGAGAGCGAAATCAAGTTCTGTTATTGCGTCGTTGTTCCAATAATAATGGCAGGAGATCAGATACTAACAAGAGAAGCTCCAACACACTCAATTAGTAAATTACATGTCTATATAGAAAGTTTCAGGAAAAAGAGTCTTCCTAAGACACTTCAAGGCAGCCACTGCTCAGCCTTTTCCTCATCTGACATTGTACTTGTATCTTGTGAGATGAGATTATTATAAGCTAGCATCCATCAAATTTGATTCTCTCTCAACCTTTTTTTGCCTCTAAAAAAGAAGCATTTTTCCCTCCTTAGACTCTTGTGCTTTAAAGTGGGCAAATTTTCGTAGCCTCAAGCTTCTCAGCACCGGGTGGAGGCTGGAGGGTCGACGACTTGACGCAGTGGCCGCGTCGTCCTCTCGACTACAGGCTGGCCACTGGCCACGGGCCTTCTTGTGACGGCCCCACCTGAATTATTGACTTGTCATGCTCTACCTGCATTATTGAGCCCGAGACCATGCCTGTGGTTATCCATCGTAAGGTCGTCCTCATCGCAGGCGTTCACGTCGCTGACTGACTCGGCTCGAAAGTAGGTTTGGAATGATGTGAAGGTGTAAGAACAAATCACAAGAGAGTTATTGGGCATAGTAGAAGAAAACAAGGATCTAATGGACTCATGGTGGATTTTTTTTTTATTGTTGCTATCATCACAAGCATCAAAGGGAGAAAAGTAAATAGTTTGGTTAATTAACTGTAGCAATTCAAGATGGGCGTGGTTGATCCTTGGATCGAACCGCAATTGATCTGGGAAGAGGTCAATTATTGGTATACTCTTTTTCCGCTACAGTGCTAAGAGGCGAAAAGGGAGGCGGAAGCGAGCGTTCCAGTCGCCGCCGGCGGGGCTGGCGGTCTTCCTCGCCTCCGATGGCCCCAGGGGCATCGCGAGGTGGTGGAGACCGCTGTTCCCTTGCCCGGTCGGTAGGGGTCCTAGGGTTAGGGTTAGGTTTCGGCGGCGGCGGCGGCGGCGGCGGCGCGGCGCGCCATGGAATAACGTCCTCTCGAGCTCGTCCCCGTCTCGGTGGTGCTCGCTCCGCGCCGTCGGCCGGAGTTCGTGGAGGCGGAGTCCGGCTGGCCGCCGGCTCTGTCTGAGTCCGCGCGGCCGCCGCTTCGTTCGCGGCGGAGCGGCGGTGCTCGTGCCGCGTTCTTCGAGGAGGTCACCGTCTTACGCCGTCGCGTCGGGTGTGGGGCCCGGTGGACGCCGGTGGCAACGACGGGTCTTCTTCTCTTTACGGGACCTTTGGTTTTGTCTGCTGGCCATGGTGGAGGTGGGTTTGGTTGGTGGTCTCGCCGGCGGTGGGAAGGAAGTTGCCGATGTCCTTTCAACGGAAGATGCGTCTCGGTGGTGGCTGAGGGCGCTGATTTTGCGGCATCTACTATGCGTGCTTCCTCTTCTTCTCCGGCAACGGGCGGCTCCGATGTGGTGGTGGCCGGCGGTCGCGGCGGTTCCGGTACGGCGGAGCGAAGACTGGAGAAGGTTCTGGGTGTCAATTCTTGCAGCTAGGTCCTTAGTGTCCTTGATTGCTTTTTGTTTTGGTCCTCGGGGCCTTCTTGTAAAAGGGTTTGTACTGTTCTTGCAATTTTAATGAAAACCCCCTCCTGTTTCGCAAAAAAAAAAAGAACCGCAATTGATCCGTCGCTACATTTGCTGTGCGAAGGAGCACCGGTCGCTCCTTTTTTTTTTTTCTGCCCCGTGGTGCACCTATGGTTATCGTGGTTAGACCCTGTACGTACAGCCCTGAGTCTCTGGCTCTGTCAGTCTGATTACAATGCAAAGCCCTGGGGGTAGGTAACATGCATGCAGCTTTTCGTCAAAAAAAAGAACATGCATGCAGCACTAGCGAAGGTAAATGGCCAGGCGGAGCTTGGACGGGAGAGCCGCCGCGATGCCGCCACACGAACGAGAGGCAGGGGCGGTTCGAAACGCTCGACCCTTTGCTTGCAGCTGCTCTGAACCATTGACCCTTTGCGTCTTGATGGATCGAATTAGGGGCCCATTAGGGTAGTTTTTTTGGGCCGGTTCGCCGAACCGCTGGGTCGAACCGACCCACGCCCATCGTGAGTAGCAATTGAGCCCACATCTCGCCAGGTCCATATCGACTTCGATGCCACTGTTGTGGACACACTAATTAATGGCTCTTGATAAAGCCCAACGCTTGATTGGTTAGCTGAATTATCAGACAGGCTTCGTCTGCAACGTGCGCCTCTATCTTAGCCTGGCTAGCGGGGCAGGTAGATTTTCTTCGTTTATTCAAAACAACACAAAAACTTCTGAACTTCTTCATTTCCTCAAAGTTTCCTCAAAATTTCGTTTGATGCGTACGTGCTCCGTGTGAGTAACCAAACATTGAGGTCAGAAGTTACTCTATAAACTCCTTCTCCAGCGCACTTCAATTTCTCTTGTGCCTCGTATAGAAGGATTCGTACATGAATCTGCAAGGCCGCCAATGGGCCTGTGGTTCTGGTCACGGGGGCCGACGTGACCCACGCGCCGGACACCACATTTGTTAATGGCCTGTAGGCCGACAAGAAGAAGACAACGGCTGTATTCCACCTCCGTGTCTCATCTCGTCGCCGCGGCCTCTCTGCAATCGAGATTCCAGCGAATTCGTGCCACATATATAGCTGCATCTGATTGAGCTGAAATCTTCTGCAGGTGTAAACTTGTGCGGATATATAGCTCTCTGCAATATCGTCTGTCACTCTATGGACGGGAATAATTTACAGACGATATTGTTTGCGCAATTCTGGTCTCCCCCAATTCTTTAGAATGCCCTGACAGAGAGGCAATGCAAAAAGACAGCATGAGGCAAAGCAAGCAACACATAATGCCCCCTCAACTTTTGCACAACATAAATACGTTCCAAGTTTATTTGAATGTACAACCCAACCCCAGAAGAGTCCAGAAACTAAATAAATAGATAATACAAAACAGAAGTTCAGAATGAAGAAAAATGTTGCACGTTCCAAGCGCAGCAGAGTACAGTGAAACTTTGATACAGCATAATCAAATAGAAAATAAATAGCTTGGTTGAACATAAGAGCCGATACAGTCTGGCAGGCTCACAGTCAAGTGAATTTGTGGTGATGGGCTGATATAGTCTCGCACACATTGACGCCAGCACCATTTAAGCTACGCCACACGGTTCAAGCTGAAACTTGGATCAGGATAACTGATCTGTGAGAGGAAGAAAGTTTGTCAATAATTCTTCTTAATCTTCTGCAGATATTGTGCTTACACCTATATATTATCAGATGACCAATTAAAGTGCTTACTTCCTAGTAAATAATGATAGTAGGATGAGTCATAGAATCTCAAGTAACAGATTAAACAAGTGAGTAAGTGACTTGTGCATAAATCAAACGAAGAAAGCAACCTTTACACAGTACATTCTATATCAAGATAGGAGACTGGAAAACAGAGTATCGACTGTACGCTTGGCCGAAACAGAGTGGGTGCAGCCACTGGGGCGTTAGTTGTAACATACATGGTCGACGGTTCAGTGACTATACCTACGACCCATGTATACATAACGGATTCAGCGGAAAATCAGCATCTCCAAAAATACGTTTAATTATTGCACCATTGCTAAAATACTACTCTTCCTAAAGAAATGTTTCTTACTATTACTAATTGGAGGCTCCAACGAAGCCTCCACGTTAATCCTCACCAAATGCGCTAGAAAAAAAGATAAATATTATCAATTCTCACATTAATCAAAACATCCGGGCATTAAATCCGTAGACTCTATCAATCCATAATCACTGGATCTATTTTATGTTCTAGAAAATTACCCACTTTTGCCATTATTTTATACTCTATCAATCGAGGATGGAGGCCAGATTGGCCTCGACCTCAGCCACCAGCTTCGGGCTCGTCGGCGGTCTTCGCATTCTCCCTGATGTTCTTGAGGAAGGCGCGAGCGGACTCCTCTATGGCTGCCATGACACCGATCTCCAGGGCTGCCACAGCCTTGCGCTTGCGTTCCTCCGCCGGATTGGTACCGGAGAGGATGGAGACTTGATCGGCGAGCATGTCGAGGCGGGTGGTGATCTTGTCGAACTTCACTGCGAGCGATTCTAGCAGCTTCTTTGAGCCGGATACCACCCATTTGTCCACAGCCGCCTTAGGGAGGGGCGGCGGCGCTAGGGCGGCGGCGGCGAGAGCGAAGGAGGTAGGCAAAATATTCTTTATTGCTTGTCCCTAAGAGATTACATCCTCCTTGTTTATCTAGCCCTCCTATGGGACTTGTATCTCAAGCAATCTCTAAAGGTTTCCTTATAGATTGGAATACCTTTTACAAGCAAGTCCTTATTCTTTTTTTCTAATAGGAGATTTTCTTATAGAGTGGAATATCCCCTTCACACACAAAAAGTCCTAATGTTATCCTAATTGAACTCTCCTTATTGCAGCATCTGATCGTTTCTTTAGAATTGACAATCAGCATACCACAGCAAATACAATCTCAGCAACTGTCACCATGCTTGCGGATAATAGAGCTTGGTCCATCACAGGGGTTTACGGACCACGGACATACCTAGAGAAGATGTTGTTCATGCAAGAGCTAACTGATCTAAAACAATGTATGCTCCCAGAATGCCTTCTTTTGGGGGATTTTAATCTAATATATCGGGTGCAAGACAAAAACAACAATCGGGCCAATTTGCAGCTACTAAACAATTTCAAAGCAACGATTGATAACCTCCTCATGGCGCCGATCGATCTTCATGGGAAAAGATACACGTGGTGCAACGATCAACAAGCACCTACGATGACCAAAATAGATCATTTCTTCGCTTCAACCGAGTGCCTAGAGTTCTTTCCGAGGACGCATCTGCAGGCTTTGGCGTCCCTTGGCTCCGACCATTGCCCTTTGTTTATGCAAGGGGATCATACTATAGAGTTTAACAAGGGGTTTATATTTGAATCATATTGGATCAATTGGCCGGGTTTCATGGATATTGTCAAAGAAGCTTGCGAAAGACCGGTAAACTCTCAAGATGTGCTCTTAAGAATACATGTAAAGCTTATTAGGACGGCAAAGGCGCTGAAACTTTGGAGGAGAAAAAATTTCAGTGATTATGGGAACACAAAGCAACAGAACAAAAAGCCATAAACTGGAATGCGTTGGGTTACATACAGCATAACCTAGAAGAGTTGGATGCACCATTCACACAACAAGAAGTAGCTAGAGTCATTCAAGAAATGCCGCCGGAAAAGGCTCCCGGACCGGGCGGCTTCATTGGGCTGTTTTACAAGAAGTGTTAGGCGATTATAAAGAATGACCTCACTCGGGGCAATATGGAGCTTCTACTCAAAAGCCGAACTGCTAAGCTCAAGCTAATGAATGAAGCTAACATCGTCCTGCTACCTAAGAAGCAAGGAGCGACCTCGATAACAGACTACATGCCAATTAGCTTGATCAACAGTGCGGCCAAAATAATCACAAAGCTTCTAGCCAATAGACTAGCACCACACATGAACGAGCTAGTATCCAATGCCCAAAATGCTTTCATCAAAAAACAGTGTATCCATGATAATTTTATCTACTCACAGAGAGTAATCCAACTCCTTCACAAGAAGAAGAAACCGACACTATTCATTAAACTTGACATCTCCAAAGCATTCGATTCGGTGGAATGGTGCTTTCTATTAGAAGTCTTGCAGGCTCTTTGTTTTAGTAGGAAATGGAGGGATTGGATATCGTCGCTCCTTGGAACGGCTTCCTCAAAGGTCCTAGTAAACAGAAAACCAACCAATGCAATTAGACACGCAAGAGAATTAAGGCAAGGTGATCCCCTATCACCACTCCTATTTATTTTGGCCATAGATCCCCTCCAGGGAATCATAGAGTTGGCTGCAGAAAACGAACTTTTGGAACCAGTGCTGCCTAGTACAGCCAAGTTAAATGCTCCTATATGCAGATGATGCAGCAATTTTTTGCAAGCCAGTGGCCTCTGATCTCAACGTCCTTCTAAAGTTGCTAACATTCTTTGGGGACTGTTCGGGTCTCAAAATTAATATCACGAAAATGGAGATTTTTCCAATAAGAGTGGATGAGACAATGGTTACACAGCTTCTACAAAACTTTCCAGGAAAAATAGGAAAGTTTCCGGGGAAATATCTAGGGCTACCGCTACATACCAGAAAACTTCGGAGAATAGAAGTATAGCCTCTAATCGACAAGGTGGGAGCCAGATTACCAGGTTGGAAGGGAAAGCTCCTTAACTCGGCAGGAAGAGAAACACTAGTAAAAACAGTACTCTCGTCGCAACCGATTTATCATATGACGGCGTTCCCGGAACACAAATGGCTAATACGTAAGATCGACAAGTTCAGGAGAAGCTTCTTATGGAGAGGTGAAACACCGGATAAGGTTCTTGGGGGACATTCCCTGATAAACTAGCCTAGAACATGCTAACCAAAGAACAAGGGGGGTTTAGGGGTCCTGGACCTCGAAAGATTTGCGAGGGCCTTAAGATTGAGGTGGATGTGGTACAAATGGAAACACCTAGATAGGGCGTGGGCTGAGTTAGACCTGCCGTGTGATGACCGCGACAAAGAGCTCTTTGCAGCATCCACAGTAGTCACAGTGGGAAATGGGAGAACTGCGTGGTTCTGGACCTCGTCATGGCTGGAGGGACAAACAGCAAAGTCGTTGGCACCAAAACTATTTTACAAAACAAGAAGAAAGAAGATCTCGGTGGATGAGGCTTTAAGAGACAATAGATGGGTAGCTCACATTGCCCCCATGCATAATGCTGAGGAATTACAGGAGTACGTAACGATATGGGAGCACGTAAGCAGAATCCAAAGGGACTTGAGCGCCAAAGATTCAATTCAATGGAAATGCACCGCAAACGGTGAATACTCAGCCAAGAGCGCTTACCAAATACAGTTCCAAGGCTCATTTAGTAAACTAAAGTTGACGCCCATATGGAGGGCAAAGACGGAAGCAAAGTGTAAATTTTTTGCACGAACTTTGTTGCATAACAAGATCCTAACAACAAACAACCTGGCGAAGAGAAATTGGCAGAATGACCCTATTTGCAAGCTATGCACAATTGATCCAGAAACCCCGACGCACCTGTGTACAGATTGCCCCTTCACCCAACAAGTATGGGACACAATCAAAATATGGTTCAACCTGTCAGCTCTCGACACAGTGGACATATTAGGCTCAATTCATAGATGGTGGCGAAAATGCAGGGCTAAATTTGACAAGACCCAAAAGAGAAGGATCGATGGGATCATGATCTATTTTTGGTGGAATATTTGGAAGGAGAGAAATAGGAGGACATTCCAAAACAAATCCTGATCTCTTTTAACAGCTTGAAGGGCTTAATTTGCACAGATCAATACTATTAACAGCATGCAGGACCATCTTGTCCTCGTCCTGTTTCTGATCTTCCTTGTCTTGTGTGGACACCATCTTATCCTTTGGGTCAAAAATTTGAAATAAACATTAAATAATTTTGAGACCAAATTGTAGTAAGACAAAAACAACTAAAGAGATAATAATTTGATTGGAACTAGTACAAAGTACTCGTCATACGACCTCATTTAATTTATGCATGCTAAGCGTCGGATGGTTGGGATGAACCTTGCATTTGTGTGGTAGCGTTTGGGTCAGTTTTTATTAGTCTGTTCACATACTAGAAGGAGAATAGGAGCTGGGAGGTACAACACCAAGAAGGGGAGACGAAATGGCCTTTGTTGCATTGAAGAAGGTAGAGAGAAGTAGACCCTAGGTGGTGACGTGACTTGATGAGCTTGCAGATAAATCTAGTCTCCTACTAATTAGTTGCAGACATAGTAGAAAAATTCGATAGTGGATTGGCATCACGGCAACACTAGATAAAAGGAGTAGAGGAATCAAGCATGTGACCGAAACATATTAGAGTACAAATTAAATTCGTAACTTTTTGGCGGATATCCAGTAGTT
Source organism: Hyparrhenia diplandra (assembly GCA_015847255.1). Taxonomy (NCBI): domain Eukaryota; kingdom Viridiplantae; phylum Streptophyta; class Magnoliopsida; order Poales; family Poaceae; genus Hyparrhenia; species Hyparrhenia diplandra. Next base: position 474,475 of record JADLZK010001126.1, on the reverse strand, counting down.
GGTAGGTTTGGCTGGTAACCTGGGTTACCGAGTCATTGTGGTCTGTACTACTTTCATGACTTTGTTTTTGTGTTTCCTCTGCTTAATGAAAAACGCGCCGAAGGGCGTGATCTCGAAAAAAAAAACCTTTTTGGCGGACATGAGTTCGTGTAAGAACTCCTACTTCTCTTAATATAATACGTGCCGAGGTTGCACTATTTCGAAAAAAAAACAAATTGTAACTTTTGTATTATATATAAAGCTGATAAAATCAGATAACCATTTAACAATTGACTAGTGAACGCAACTTAACAATCACGTATAGGAACGGTTCCAAGATGTTAAAATGATTACAACAGAGAGCCGTGTACCTGATGTAGCAAGCAGCGCCGCTGCCGCCGCCGCTGCCAATATCACCCCCACCGCTGAACCTGCCGCCCCCACCAGCACTATCACCGACCCGAGTCCAACGCCACCATGTCCGCCATCTTTGGGTGGACTGCCTTCAACGCCATCGATACGGCCATGGCCAGCCGCTCCTCCACCATGTCCTCCTAGGTCTCCCGGTCCGCCCTGAACACACAAAAACATATAGATCATCACAGAGAACACTACTAATAGCATCCCGCTTATCCCATTGCTAATGATGCCTCCAGGACCAAGATCCATTTTGTGTATGTGAATGCTCAACAACACGATGAGCATAGAGGAGGCAGCAGGACTAAGAGCCAGTCGTTGGCCATAGGTAGGCTTCATTGGCAGCGGCTGCAAAATACTTGTAGTATACTGACCAGGCCTTATATTGCTGGAGCAGACCCGCTCGCGGATAGAGCCAGACAAAGTCGAAAGTCCTCGGCTACGTGTATTGTCGTTGACGCCAGGAACGATCAGCAGCACATACGTGTGGACGACGAAATAGAGTCTACGAGGACTGTTGAGATCGAATAAGGAAAACTCCGATTTACGGAGTGTTCGTTCAAATTTTCATGCGTTAGTTTTAGGTCGCAAATAGTGGCGGAACCTGCAGGATTTGTTGGAGGCAGAGGAGGAGACGAAAATGACCACCTACATTCCACGGACGCGGCAATGCAAGGAATCCCGTTTAAAATGACGACTTGACTTGGTGAGTGCATGGGTCATGGTCTCCTCCCACCACAACCATATACCACTCTTAAATACAAAAGAAAGATTTGTTTCGGACTTATACCTTCTTCAGATGTAATATATTATGATTACCACAAAAAACAATTATCCGATGACCAAAGTGCTTATTTTCTAGTGAATAATCGTTAAGGGATGTTTCACAAACTCTCAGGTGCCAGACAATGGAAAACAGAGTCTCGAATGGAAAACAGAGGCAGAACAGTAGATATATCGAGTAGAAAACAGAGTAGCGACTGGTGGCCATAAACGGAGTTGTGCAGCCACTGGGACTACAGGAATGGTTCAGTCACTATACCTATGTCCGAGGTATAATGGATTCAACAGAAAATCAATATATCCTACAATACACTTGATAGTTTCATCAGCTTATTGGAAATGTGATGGCGCATATTATTCCAACGTCCACATGTTCAAAACCACACAACTATGCATACATATACCCAGAATAAGAATAAGACACCATGAGGCAATGCTACCAATTAACACATAAGACTCCTCAAACTTTTCCACAACAAGAACATGTTCCAATTTACAGACAACATAAAACTGGAGGAAATAATAATACAAGCCAGCGCCAAACAGTTTGGCAGGAAGAAAAATGTTGCAGGTTCTAAGCAGCAGCAGAGTACACTTGAAACTTTGATACAACTTATTCGAATAGAAAATAGCTCAGGTGAACATAAGAGCCAACACAGTCGAGTGAACTTGTGGTGATGGCCTGATGTAGTCTCAGACGCATTCAAGCCAACACCATTTGAGCTGCACCACGGTTCAGCCAGAAACTTGGATCAAAACACTAATCTGTGATAAGAAGAAAGTTAGTTAATAATCTTACTATTACTAATTGGAGGCTCCAACGGAGGCTCCACGTTAATTCTCACCGTAACGCTAGAAAAAAAGATAAATGCTAGAAAATTCCCATATTAATCAGAAACATCTAGCCATCAAATCTAAACTCCGACAATCCGTAACCATTAGATTCAATTTATTTTTCTAAAAAAATTACCCACCATGCCATTATTATTATTATTATGGATAAAAAGAAGAAAAAAAAAAATCTACGTATCTCTACCACAAGTCCACGGTCCAGCCGGAAGGGGTAATCTCACAACGTCGTAGGTATCCATCTGGAAAGGATCGAATCCATTCAGCTGTGCGGAAGGAGAAAAAAATACATCTACGTATCTCTTCCACCAGTCCACGGTCTAGCCGGAAGGGGTCCTCTCACACCGTCGCGGGTATCCATCTGGAGGATCGAATCCATTCAGCGGAAGGAGATGATCCCCGGAGGAAAAAAAAGAGGGCGTTGTGCCGCCGTCTCAGGGTCTCAGGGTACCTCAACGCGGCGGCACCCGCCGCCAGGCAACTGTCTGGTGGTCGTTTCCTCGCCCGGCCGAGCAATCGAAGAGGAAGCCAACGCAACGTTGGCATGTAAATCTACACCAGCGTCTGTATGCCGACTCCTTCGTTTTAGAGGAACGCGATATCCCCATTGTGTACCGGCAACAGGTTCCAGTTTCGCACTCCACCCACTCCCAGTTTTTTGTTGATATGCTTGCGGCTTTCAGTGATGATGAGGTTTTCATGGTGTCACCGTGTTAGCCAGTGTCGGGCTTTACCGTGCTTTCGCGTTGATTGCTTCCTAGCGGCCAGGCCATGGTGCACGTACGGTCCAACAATGTTTGTGTGTCAGATGACGTACTATGCTTTCATCGTATTGCTTATTGTGACCTGTGGGGTCGTAGTGATGATCATCATGAATGAATTGTTTGCAGAATTAGTCTGAAAGGACATATCATACACGACAACATGCTTGACAATTAGATATAATTTTCATTTAATTTAATATCCTTTAATTACTACACATAAATAAGATTTGATATAATCCTTATTGAGCAACATATATATATATTTGTTAACTTAATGATAATATTTTTCTAACCATTGGCAGGGAACCCTACTTTTTTCTCAAGGCATCTAAAACCCCGAGAGCGCATGAGGAAACGAGCGCCTCATTTACACCGACGCAATAAGGGCTCCCGTTTCTTTGATCACCACGGATGCACACGAGCTGGCTACATGGTGAACGTCGGGCCACAGCTCTTCGTCCACTACGTGCAGAGCATGCTGGTCTAAGATTGGAAACGACCAATTTATCAGCAACACCAATTGCAACATGGGTTGGTTCTGCGCAAGCCAGACGGACACGGACGAAGCACTAAGCAACTTTTTAATGATTAATATCTCCTTCATATCATATATCAACGTCCGAAGCTCCCATGGATAATCGCACGGTCTATGTCGTCCGCTGGAGATCAAAGACGGCGCATACCAGAATTGAGGAGGGTGATGGCGTGCACTTGATCCTCCATAGGTGAGAAACTAATATGTTGTTCTACCTATTCTGGCATGGCTCCATGTATATTGGCTGGATGCACGGAGTTGGCAAGGGCGGCATCGAGAGAAGCCCCAAATTCCTACGCTACAACACCGCATGGAGATGGTGATGCTACACTACCGGCCAACACCAATGAGACAATCTATGCTACACCGACTACCTACCAACGAACACTAACAAGGAAGATGACACTACACCAACTATTGCCAGTGGACACGACCATCTGAATTGACACTACAGAAGTCGTCGCTGATGTGATGATGGCGCGGTAGGTGACCAACTGCGCCAAGCCAACTTGACATACTTCCATAAATACACAACACTCGATGTCGACAATGTGGACAACATATGTTCCCCGTGAGTGCCCAGTGACTAACAAAAATACCCTAAAATTAAGGCAACAAGAAAATTTAGCAATTGTTAAATGAGGTGATTTCTAGGGAGCATAATATACACACGGAGGAAGTCGACATCCGGCAGTGTGCCCACAAGTGACGTTCGATCTAGCCACATCAAGTGGATGGAAGGAAGGTCATGTGCTGGCATCATGGCACAACAAGGTAGTCTATGTCAACAAAGGGAAGACAACAACATGTAGGCCACCGCTGCAACGGCGTCTAGCGTCCCCCGACATCTACAACACTTGGAGACTAAAGGTATGAACTTTTATGCTAGATCCAATAATTACAATATAATTTATCTACTGCTGGTGTGCATCCATGAGATACTACTTATTGACCATTAGGTATAGTTTTTATTTTATTTTAGTGTCCTTTGATTACTTCACACAAACAATTGTGATATAATCCTTACTGAGCATCAAGTATAAATTTTCAAATAACTTAATAGTAGTACTTTTATAATGTTTTTAACCATCAGCTAGCGCCTAAGCCTGGTAGCCTTTTTTTTACCCTAGCGTAGAAATTCATCCTCATGGAATTTGAACCAATTCTATTGGGGTGCTATTGAGGCGCTCCGACTACTAGGCTAGAGGCCCGTTTGCAAGTTAAAAAATAATGCCATTGGATTACCTCGAATTACATGCTACTATTGTTAAAAATTAAAGGGCCATGATTTATTGAGTTATCAATAAAACCTATTTGGGGAAAAAAAAATTGAACTTCCTTAATTATAAAACAAAATTAAAGTAATCCGACTACAAGGCTAGAATTTTTATAAATTACCCATCTATGCTACGTTTGCATTTAAATTACTAATAGAGGCATTAGGAAAGATTATGTGAAGTAATATATACCTATATAATATGTACCTAAATTATCCACGCCTCTCAACTGTTATTGAAAAATAACACAAGTCACTCAAATCCACCTATAAATTCTAATATAAGCTTTTACAAACATTAATTTAACATGCATAAGTTTATAAAACATACAATAGTATAAAAATATGTATAGGCTTATCAAGCGTAAAAAATATATCCTTAGCAAACCACATAGTAATGACATTTGCACCCCATTTTAATTTATATATTAACAAATCATGCTCATAAATTTTGTAAGTTGTTGTCCTAAAAAAAAGTTTAAACATTTTTGATCCAAACAATTATATCATATAGTAACTTAATTTATAAGAATTATATGTTTAATAAAACAAGAATAACAAGAAACAATAAATAAAAAATATTGAGTACCATGGTGCATATGCTTAAATAACTATTTATGACATTGTCAAAAGTAAGAGGGGAGCCTATGACCTAATATATTATTTAAATAAGAATGAATAATACAATAAGCATTACAATTTCAAACTAATACATGCAAGAAATATAAAGTTAAATGATAAAGTGTAGATTTACATTATATCACTTAAAGGTGAGAGATAAGAGTTTATAACTTAAAGTTTATTGATGTTTCAACTAGATACATTTGGAGCTAAAAAATTATTAATCGTATGAAAATAGTAGAAATATGAAAGATAATCCTAAAATTCTTACAAATATATAAAAAAATTATATCAATTCTGTAGTCTATAATCAACATTGTAAATAATAGCTATATGAGGAATGCATAAGCTTTCAATTTGGGGAAAGAATAAAAATTAGGTTTATCATAGTTTAAGAAAATGTTTGAACAAAATTTATTAAACAAAATAATATTCCTAAACCTAATTTAAGTAATTCTTTTTATCTATCTCATAAAATTATGACCCGTCTTGGAGCACGGGTTGGTGAACTAGTTCTACTTAATCTTCTTCAGATACTATCCTTACACCCATTAATAATACGATGACCAAAGTGCTTATTTCCTACTCCGTAGTGAATACTTTTAGATGCACCTGTCACACACTTTAAAGTATAACCAAATGACTTATGCACAAATCCAAACGGCAGAACCAAACATCGAGGTAGCAGAGTACATATTATATCAATACAGGAGAGTGGAAAACAGAGTATTGACGGGTGGCCTGAAACAGAGTTCGTGTAGCACTAGGAACGAATCATCAGTGGTTATTCATACATTAACATAGATGTCCGCATGCATGTATTTGCTTAATGGAAAAGCAACGTTCTGTGACAGCAATGTTTCTTATAATTTTCTATTCTATCAGTTAACACAATGTTTCTGCTGAATTGCAAGAGCTGCAAACCCATCACCATTTATCGGCTAAGACAGAAGAAGGCACGGAGGGAGAGAGTACGTACAGTCTATGCAGCTATGATTTGGTTCCAAATTTGGATGTCTTTTAAGAGCTTGCTCGGCTTAGTTTGCCCAGATCAATATCAGCAGTCTGTGAGGCCACCTCCTCCTCCTGCTTCTCATCTTTTTTTTTGTCGTGTGTGGACACCATCTTTTCCTTTTGCATGGAAATCCAGATTAAAAAAAATCATTAACTGAGTAAGACAATCAAAATAATGTATACATGCCAAAAATGAAAGAGAAATAAATACAAAGATATCATTTTGACCGGTACTAAAAAATACACGTTGTACCTTATTAATTCTACGAATGTTATGTGTCGGATTATTGAGATGGACCTTGCAAGCGTTTGTCAGGGCAGCCACCGCAGCATTCACCTCCTTAGCAGACACGCCATCACAGTCGATACACAAGATGAGATGCTCGAGGGAAGGCAGGTATTCCAAGCCAATATTACCACAATCACCATTGTTATCGATCATAGCCCGCAAAGGTAGATTAAAATCAAGGATTTCAAGATTTGGCATCAGGGCAGAGGGTACAAGTTTTCTGGAGTTGCCATCATTGCCTTTTCTGAAGCCAAAAGGCACAGCGTCTTCTCCATTCCATCTATGCAATGAAACCATACCGTCCTTCTCATTGGGCTGCTGAAACTGGACCATTTCATTGATCAGGAAGTACCTCAACTTCTGAAAGCAGTTGTCTTGGATATTAATTTTAATATAGTAAGCATTCATAGTCTCATCTTCCAAGGTAAGAATCAGACAGCAGAGTACAGGCAACCTAGCAAGGTTTTCCATGTCCTGCTCGTCCACTGTGTTCACCATCAGTTCCAAGTGGGACAGGTTGGGAAGACTGGAGGGAGAAATGCTTGACGGCAGCTTAGAGAAGTGAATAAATAAATTCAAATAATAGAGAGACCACGGGAGCACAAAGCCTGCTGCCTCCCACACGGCTGTATCCTGACTTAACACTTCTAGATGCTGGATCTTTTTGAGGCTACGCAAGGACTCCACAAAATGCCTTCGCGTGCTCTCGTCCATCCCACCAGCACGAAATCTGAGCACCCTCAGTTCTTGCAGGTTGCTCAGCTCCTTCACAAAACTTTCAATCTTTGGATTGCCATCGACATGTATTGTTAGCTCCTCTAGGGATGTCATGTTTCCAATCCCATGGGGCGCTTCTGCTTGTTGAGCATCTAGCCGAACTAACTGTGTTAGCTGGACAATACTTGCTGGCAACTCTCCGGACACATCAAGTACCTGCAGTAACCTTAGATTACCTATTTCTCTTGGGAGCTCAAGATCACCGTCTAAATCATATATCCTAAGATATCTCAAGTGAAGTAAATCACCAAGATGTTCAAGATGGCAACCTTTTTTAAACTTGCATTCTATTAGGTCTAGCACGCGCAATAGTTCAAATCTGAAGAACTGGTCCCTGTTATCAATACAACACCTTAATGCAGTATATGACCTCACTTTTGGTATCCCTGTGACTATGGTTTCAGAACTAATGTGCTCAGCCATTCTATTTTGGTTGGCTAACCGCGAACAACACTGCTAGGTGCAAATGTTTCTTGAATATTGCCATCTAATATAGCAATAAAAAGTTTTCTTCACATGAAAGCTTACGCATCAGATCAAGAATCATATCATGAACACGACAGGTTAATACTATGCCGCCCCATAACTCCCCGTACCTGGATCAAGCTTCTATCAATGAGATGGTTGAAATATCTTTCACCTATATTGAATAATCTTGTCCCTTGTTCCTGCTCAATAAATCCTTCAGCTATCCACTTCCATATCAGAGTTTTTTTTCGATCAAATAATCTTCAGGATATGTACATAGATATAGTAAGCATGTCCTCAAATGTGGAGGCAGATCATAGTAGCTAAATGAAAGTATTGTCATTGTATCTTCAGATTCCCTATTATCTTTACTGTCAAAACCAATAGAGTTGTAGACCTCAGACCATATGCACTCTGGTTTACAAGCAAACATGCTAGCCATTGTGATGATTGCTAATGGTATACCAAATAAGATTTTTTGATAATTTTATCGAAGTGTCATCTATTTGGCTATGAAGCCACTTCCCACTTGCACCAAATATCCTTGTATAGAATAATTTCAGGGAGTCATCATTGGGAAGTGGTTTTAGCGCAAAAACCTCACCAGCTTCTTTGGCAACTTTAGAGTTGCGAGTAGTTGTGATTACCTTACTTCCACAGTTATTCTCAGCAAGTGCCATTTTGATTGTTTCCCATGTCTCTACCTTCCATACATTGTCAATAACAACAAAGTACCTATAATGAAAGTGCAATGACCCTTAGTGAGTAATGATGTTTGAAGCTTCTACAAAAGCAAAGAAATTTTCTAACATCAAAATTAGTTGGCATTACCCATAAAAACACAAGTTCACTCAAGTAAAAATAAATTTTGTGCTCATGTTTCAGAATCCTTTTATTACCAATTGGCATGAAAAGTACTGAAGAGGAAATAAATTAAAAAAAGTAAGCTACAACTTTTAGGATATAAATGGAAATGGCCACACAAAAGTGCATATTTGGAAAAAAAAAAAAAAAACTACATATCTGAGGCCATGTTTTACATAACTCGCACATCTAATGGCATGCGGAAAATCAAGGTGACCATGAAACTATACGTTTTCTTAAATATACCCTATGTCGGTATTAAGAAGTGTACATTTTCTTATACTATAACTTTATCGGTATTAAGAAGTGTACGTTTTTTAGGTATCAAGGTGAAAAAAAACTGTACGCTTTTTCCTAAACTATGCATGACCTTTTATCTATACACAATAATTAAGAAGTTTAAAGTTTTAGAAGTAAAAAAGACATAAGCTCAATTATGAATTAGAATTGTTTGAGTCTATCAAAGATGATGTGGAAACCATATATTTAGTATAACCTACAGCACAGTGAAAACTAAGTAACAGTGGAGCAAGAGCATATTAAATGGCACTCTTTAATTACAATTTACAATTGGGCGGCTGATGTGTACCTCTTGTTCTCGAGGAATTCTCGGACTTCACGAATTAGGAGCTCCAGACCTCTTCTAGTGTCATGAATATCCTTATACTTCACCTTATCAAGATCAAAGAGGATGTCCTTGAAAACTTTTTCCAGGTTATAATCGCGACCAATTGAAACGAATGCCCCGCAGTCAAATTGCGACTTCAGCATGTCATACACCACTTTGGCAATAGTGGTTTTACCCAATCCTCCAACTCCCACAATTGAAACCTTCTTCATCTTCTTATCGGACATATTCGATGGACTCAGCAGGGATATGAGTTTGTCCTTTGACTTGTCGACACCAATAAATTGGGTCACTTCTTTGTGCATAGCTTTCAGGCGAGGATCAATACTTGACGTGGACGTACCCTGCTTGTACATAATCTCATCAAGTTTGTACCTCTGACGCCTTCCGGCTACCTACCTCCTCGAGACGCTTGGTCATGTCTTCAATCTTTCCTGCAATATCACGGCGAGCCTTGGCCTTCTTGAACAGATCACCCATCTTGTTCATTAAGCTGCTTGTGTCTCCGTGCTTGCCGCTGTCTACACGAACAAGGAAGGTGTCGAGGATATCCTCCATGTCGTAGGATGCCTCCCTGACCTCGCGTGCCCACACCTTGACCTGCTCATCCAGCTGGTTCCATGGCACATCGGAGACCTTGTGGAGGGAAGGGCTGATGCTCTCCAGCTCGCTGTGGAGCCACTGAACTTGCTTTCTCACGCCCTTCTGGAGCTTGTACTCACCATGGAGTAGCTGGAGAAGCTTGGGGGCGAGGCTTCCCAGCGCCCCCGTCACCACACTCATGCTATGCTTGGATTGCTTGGTAGTTGCTACTGCGTTGGCATGGTATCCAGTGGGAGAAGATTTGTTGTGGTTGCAACGCACAGCCTCACTTGTTAACGACGCACTCTGCACGCCCGTTGACCGGTGGTGCACGACGCACTGCACACTCACATCGGTAATTTACCTTTAATCATGCGGCGCCATGACATGCTTTACCATTTTTTCTATTTCACACGAGAGAAGTCCATAATCACTCTCGCTAATTATGACCTCTGCCAAACACAAAGAATAAGAGTCCTAAAAAAGCAAGATGCCAGATAAGTGGGTTTTTAGCTTTGCAGGATTCTGCACCTCCAGCAAGATGCTTTGGCGATAAATGCCGGGTGGGTGCTTAAATTTATCGGTCAAATAATAGGATGCTTTTCTGGCATTTGCTGTTGTTCGAACGCGCCCTGCGCAAATATGAATTGTAACAACGTCCCTTAGCTTCTTCAAAAAGGGAGATGCTAAGGAAATTTGTGCCTGTTGTTAGATGAACTCGGCATATAATGTAACGTGTCATGTAACATGTCAAGCCACATCTTGTACCAAGGCATAGCCGACATATAATGGCATGACCTGGATTGGTGGCGCATGGTTGATCCTTGTGGATCACGGTAGAGTTGAGATAGCCTTTGGTTGTTAGATCTATTGTTAGGACAGATATCCTCTCAACTAACTACCTTGTAAGCCAAACTATGTATACTATCTATATATACATGAACACGTACACGTGATGAGCCAAGATAGGCAGTCACGGTTGCCATAGATTTTACATGGTACTGGAGCTACTCTTCCACAAAAACATCTAGCCATGTCGTCTTCCTCCTCTTCCAGTAATGATCCCCATCGCTCACCCTTTGGCCCCCCAGTCTCGGAGAAATTGACGAGGGAGAACTTCCTCCTATGGAGTGCCCAAATCTTGCCGGGCATCCGGCGGCGGGGTACAAAGGCTACCTCGAGGGAACCACCGCTCCACCTGAGAAGACGATGGAGATTGTGAAGGATGACAAGACCAAGATTACCGCCGTCAACCCCGAGTACACCGGATGGCTCAAGGAGGACCAGCAGCTGCTGGGACATCTCAACAACTCCCTATCCAGGGAGGTGCTGGCGCAGGTCGCTACCAAGCGAACCTCAGCGTCGGTGTGGACCATGCTCGTCAACATGTACTCGGCGCAATCTCAAGCCGGGTAACAAATCTTCGTATGCAGCCGGGCAAAAACCGCAAGAAAGGGAGCCGTGACCGCCGCGGCCTACTACGCCAAGGTCAAAGCTCTTGGCGATGAACTTGCTGCTGCCGGGAAACCGCCGGGTCGACGACGAGCTGGTCACCTTCATCCTTGCGGGCCTCGACTCGACTACAACCCGCTCATCTCCGCCGTGGCCGGGTCATCATACGAACCCATCTCCCTAGGAGATCCGTATGCTCAGCTCCTTGCCTATGACGCCCGCCTTCAGCCTCGCTGCAAGACAACCACAATGCCGGCCACAACTCCTCCGTAAAACGCCACTTCACGTGGTCATGGGGTCCCGTGGCGGGCCGTGTGCGTGGTGGCTTTGGTCGTGGTTCTGGAGGACGTGGAGGATCCTCACACCGCGGGCGCTTAGGAGGACAGGGGGTGGAGAGGCCAACCCGCCAAGTTTGCAAGAAGAAAGGCCATGAGGCCGATGTGTCCGGCATCGCTTCGAAGAAGATTATCAGCCCTACAACAAGTCGGCTGGGGCGGTGCAAGGGAGCTATGCTACGACACCAACTGGTATGCAAACAAAGGGTGCCTCGTTGACACAAAAATTGCCTCTTGTGCCTCACACACCGACAAGCCGGATTAGCTAGCTTTACTCAACCGCCCGAGTGTCTTGTGCGGTGCATGCCGATCCAATTTGACCTCAGAAATTGACAAGGCGGTAAACATGAGATCCGGAACATGCCTGTGTGACCAAGACAGGTTCCACATGTACGGCTCTAAGGCCAGCTGTAATGACATATACCTATGGGAGCTATCTCGTCAACAGATGATGAATGCATTCGGTAAGCATGTATAGAGATGTAAAATAATAACATTCTTTGAATGATCATCATAGAAGACATGTTTGAACAAGTAAAGTCGATCATCCGGATATGATATCATAAAGCTCTATTGCATAGATCGAATCAGTTGACAACATGGTACATAAAGCGGTAACATATAAATATAAACCTAATCTAAATGACACATGCATAGGTTTCATCCAACAAGTCTCACAAGACGCCTAGCCTTCCTAAACCCGTCAAGCTTAAACCCTTGCAAGCTAATCCACCGCTTGATACGACTTGCTATAGATCTAAACCACTTACCACGACTAGATTAATCCACCGCATGATACAATCTAACCATGACAAGCTAAAAACACGCATACATCTAAATAGATCTATAAATACTCATTACTCATTGAGGCGTATATGCATAGACAAGTAAAGTACACATGCAAGCCTAATCTAAAGTAAAGACATGGATCTATTCCTATTAGTCCGCCGCATGACTAACCATCCTAAACCCTTTTTAGTCCCAACAGAATCCACCACATGATACACCGCAACAAGCTAATCCACCGCATGATACGGCTTGCCGACTAGACTCTAACGATAGGTAAACTTACACATGCAAGCTACAAGTAGATACATAATCGTATTCGGCAAGCTTGCCGAATCGTGGTCCATGAAGAAGGAACTCACACACAAAACCTTAGCCTCGCCGCGACGACTCATGACTAAACGTACGAACCCCACAACATGTAATAACTTAGATTGATCTAAGCTCGGCTACGATAAGCAAATAGATCCAATGACAAGCTAAGATAAACATTGAAAGCATTGATGACAATTACATCTAACAAAAGATAAAGCCGAGCCGTATTAATCTAAATTGGGCAAAAGTGTGTGCAATTATAATAAAATAAATAAGCAAGAAGTATGCACCACTTGGTAACTTAATGAATTCACTAGATTGCCAAATCTAATGAAGCCGATAACTAGCTCCAAGCTAGACCTTAGCCCCCCGCACGACTCATGATCTAACAAAGAACCCTCTTGCTCCATAGCCTAAATCGCCGCACGATACTAAGCATGGTAACACGACTACTTGCAACATAATCTAAATCCACGCACGATACTAGACATGGTACAAGGTTGCCGGTACTTACGGAGGTCGACGGTCGATGTATCCTCTCGCAAAGATCGACGACACGATCGGACTCGAAAGGGGTGGCGCTGAGCCGGTTTTGTTGTTGTATTGATTTGGTAGATCGTTTTTACGGTTGCCACGAGTCTTATATTTATACCTCGGTCTTGACAAGAGTCCTAACCGACTACGATTACAATAACGAAAATATCTAGCTAAGATACATTGTCTTCCAAGTCTTCTGAGTCTTGAGGTCATACGTGACACGGATCTTCTCCAGGACATTTCGCCTTGAAGCCTTTACGCTTGCGAATCACCATGTGCTCAAATCATCCTCGGACTCGTGCCTTTTAGCCAAACAAAGCCAATGCTTTCCCGAATGCTACAGCGTTATCGATAACAAACTGCTTAGCGAATGGTCCCCTCTGAACCGTCCACATCTTGGCCCATTCGCCATTCAGGCTTTACCAATTTTTGGTGTTAATTGGTGCCATAGATCACATCACCGCCGAGTAGATAAGCTCACCGTCCGGGGACAAGTACAAGGGCAATGACAAGGTCCACACGGCAAGCGGTTCGGTATGGAGATTAGTAACATTGGTCATACAATCTTACATACCCCAAACAAAAATTTTCATCTACAAAACATCCTTCATGTCCCAAGTGCAAACAAAAACCTAGTTTCTGTTCATCGTTTTACATCTGACAATGATATCTATATTGAATTCCATCCTCATTATTTTCTCATAAAGGATCGGGCCACGAAGAGGGTCCTCCATCGAGGCGGTGTGAGGGAGGTCTCTACCCCCTCGAAGCCTCAAGAAACAGAGCACGCGAGTTCTAAGCAAGCTTGTCAAGTCGGTCGCCCATCCACTTGGAGATGGCATAATCGCCTAGGTCATGCATCTTTTCCTATTGTTGAGAGAGTAGTTAAAAACAATTTGCTTCTTTGTTCGGTTGATCAGCGTGTTGAGTCGGTTTGTGACTCTTGTCAAAAGGCAAAGAGTCATCAATTCCCTTATTCTAGGTCAGAAAATAAAAGTGGTGCTCCTCTTGATTTGATTCATTCGTATGTTTGGGGTCCAACTCCCCGTGTCTGCTGGAAACCAATGCTATTATGTCTCGCTCATTGATGATTACAAAGAGGTATACATGGATTTACCTAAAAGCACAAGTTTGAGGTCTTTGAGATCTTTAAAAATTTTCAAAATTTAGTTGAGAGAAAATTCAGCAAGAAGATTGTGAGCATGCAAACCCGATTGGGGGGAGAGTATAAGAGATTGAATTCTTTCTTCCAACAACTCGGTGTCACACATCGAGTATCCTTCCCACACACGCACCAACAAAATGGACGTGCCGAGAGAAAAACATCGCCATATAGTTGAGATGGGTCTGTCTTTATTAGCCCACGCGTCCATGCCTCTCAAATATTGGGACCAAGCCTTCCTAGTCGCGGCCTACATCATTAATATCCTTCCTACACGAGTTGTTCAAAATAAAACTCCTATCGAGCTTCTTCTTAGAGAGAAACCACATTACGCATCACTTCGTGTATTCGGGTGTGCGTCTTTGGCCTAACTTGAGACCATATAATGCTCACAAGCTCGTTTAGGTCCGGGCCAAGGCGTCTTTCTTGGATACAGCTCCCCCATAAAGGCTTCAAATGCCTTGATCCTAGTACAGGCCGCATCTATCTGTCCCGTGATGTGGTCTTCGATGAAGAGGTCTTCCCTTTCTCTAAGTTACACAAAAATGCGGGTCCTCATATTCGGCAGGAGATCTCTCTTTTTACCTGACCATCTTGCTCCTTTGTTTGGGGATGTAGATTGGTATGGTCCATTTGCTACGAACCCTACTACTAATAGTGATTTGCAAGAACTGGCAGAAGGTAATGAGATACGTGAGGTACATGAAATAACAGATGATAGTGCTACGGATCCTATAGCCACGTATGATCCCGTGCGGGATCTAGTGTTGATGCGGCACGGATCCGTGCCGATTCCATCGACGACGGCAAAGCATCCACAACCGCACCGAGCGACGCATGGGGGGGGGGGCAGAATCAACGCCGGATCGGTGCCGCCTCTCCACCTTGACGATCGACGCCGATCTTCGCGGCCGAGTCCGGACCGTGTGAATACTTCCAAATGAAAGCAAAAGTGCTACCAGCCAGAGACGGCGGCGGCGGCTCCTTCAGTTTCAAGACCGCACACACGTCTTGAGTGGGATTACTAAGCCCAAGGTGTATACCGACGGGACTGGTGCGGTATGCAAACATTTGTGCCACCGATGAGCCGACCGCTTGATGAGGCGTTGAAATCAACCAAGTGGAAGCTAGCAATGCAATATGAATATGATGCTTTGCAAAAGAATGGTACATGGGTTCCCCGCACCTCCTTCTCATGGGAAGAATGTAATTGATTGCAAGTGGGTGTATAAGGTAAAAAGGAGAGCTGATGGCACGCTTGATCGGGTACAAAGCTCGATTAGTGGCCAAAGGATTTAAACTAAGATATGGTATTGACTATGAGGATACCTCCAGTCCCGTGGTGAAAATTGCAACCATACGGCCGGGTGTTGGCCTTGGCAATAACTAGAGGATGGAAGCCGCATCGCCTAGATGTTCGTAATGTGTTTCTTCATGGTATTCGAAGAGGAAGTTTATATGAGGCAACCTCTAGGCTTTGAGAACACTAAGAATCCATCTTTTTTGTGTGCAAACTCAAGAAAGCTATATATGGTCTAAAAACAGGGCTCCTAAAGCTTGGTATTCCCGACTCGCCCAAGCTCATTGCTCTTTGGTTGGGTTTGTTCCTTCTAAGTCGAGATACATCATTGTTCTTCTACAGGAGGAATGGTGTTGAGATATACATGCTTATTTATGTTGATGACATTATTGTCACTAGCTCCTCGAAGATGCAATTAAAGTCTTGTTGCAAGCGTTGAGAAGTGATTTTGCATTGAAAGATCTTGGTGATCTACACTTTTTTCCCCTGGGAATAGAAGTTGAGAGGAAAGCAAATGGTGACTTACTCTCGACTCAACAGAAATATGGCAAGGAAATTCTAGCAAGGGTGCGGATGGAGAACTGCAAGACAGTCACCACGCCGATGTCCTCAGTGGAAAAGATGTCTCAGACCGATGGTCATCTACTCAGACCAGAAGACAGCACCAGATATAGAAGTATAGTGGGGGCATTGCAATACATCACCTTGACTAGACCAGATTTGGCTTTCGCTGTGAATCTAGTATGTCAGTATCTTCACTCTCCAACAACCGTTCACTGGACGACAGTTAAGAGGATCATCAGATACCTGAAGCTCACGAGTAACACAGACTGTCGATCAGAAAAAATTCTCCCTTAGTGGTAAGTGCCTTTTCTGATGCCGATTGGGCAGGTGATAGAGATGATAGAAGATCAACCGGTGGATTTGTGGTTTACTTGGGCTCTAATGTGATTTCGTGGAGTGCTCGTAAACAACCCACCGTGTCTCGCTCATCCACAGAAGCGGAGTATAAATCCATGGCTAATGCGTCTTCAGAGTTGATTTGGGTGGAGCAGCTACTCAGAGACTTGGGAGTAAAGTTGAAGACGAAGCCTCGGCTCTGGGGTGATAACCTGGGTGCAACCTACTTGGCTGGAAATCCTGTATTTCACGCTAGAGCCAAACATATCGAAATCGATTGTCATTTTGTAAGAGAAAGAGTTGCTAGAAGACAGCTAGAAGTGAGGTTTGTGTCGACTGATGATCAAGTAGCGGATGGTTTCACCAAGGCACTGCCACAAAGGAAGTTTGAGGAGTTCAAAGACAATCTAAACCTTGTAGAGAAAACAAGTATAGATTGAGTGGGGGTGTTAGATGAACTCGGCATATAATGTAACGTGTCATGTAACATGTCAAGCCACATCTTGTACCATATAACGGCATGACCTGGATTGGTGGCGCATGGTTGATCCTTGTGGATCACGGTAGAGTTGAGATAGCCTTTGGTTGTTAGATCTATTGTTTGGATAGATATCCTCTCAACTAACTACCTTGTAAGCCAAGCTATTTACTATCTATATATACATGAACACGTACACGTGATGAGCCAAGATAGGCAGTCACGGTTGCCATAGATTTTGCGCCTGTATGTTTCCAGAAAACGATATAGATGCAGAGGAAAAAAAAAAAAAAAAGATAGACAAGAGAGGTGAAGTAGAACAAAAGGCAATAGAGAGCTCTGCCTTTGTGCTGCGCCTGCTTTATTCTCCCTGTCTCACCAGTGCAAGGCTTAGGCACATGTTCGTGCAAGCAGAATCTTCTTCAAAACGCAAATAATTAGATGATTTCAAATAAACAAGTTGTCAACTACAAATTTCTATAACTTCCCAAGATCTACAACTTTTATTCTAGTCATTTGGTCATTTGTTCATCTGACATAGTCATAATAACATTATTCCTAAATTTTACATATCCCTGTTATAGTTTAAGTACATTATAAGAGAGATATGTAAATTTTATGAACAATCTTACTACTACTTTGTCGAACAAACATGTAGATCTCGATTAATTCTCTAACTTTTATGTTAATGTCTTTTCAGCCGAAATCAATTAATGTTTCAAATTGACGTTTAGGGCTGTTATTTTCTGAAATTTAAAATTTAAATGGATAAAAAACAGTCACCTAAAAAGATGGATAAAATAACAGCTGCAAGACGTCTGGCACCTAAAAATTTACACTGCATCGTTTCTATGTTTTATGCTATCTCTCTCTTCGTTAAATCGATGGCCACATTAGCAAAATGGGTTCCAAGGCGCGGCCTGGGAATAAGAAGACGAAACAGGGGAGCCGTGTCCATTTTACACAAGTACTCCTGGGACTTGGTCAGTTCATCTGCAATAAATATTTGTTCCGATGAAGAGCCCACCAAATATGAAATTTCCACAACTTTCCCCCCTTCACCAGTCACCAAGGAAATATCTGCGTGCATGTTGGCAGAAAAGTGTAGAGGTGAATTAGAACAAAAAAAAAGAAAATGAAGAGCAATGCCTTTGTTCTGACGCTTGCTTTTATTCTCCCTGTCTCACCAAGGCGCATGCTAGATCAAAATCTTTATTCAGGGTGTCTATGCTGGGAGAATCAATGGCAACAACAGATAACTCAAGGATAAATTCACTCGTTGCCACTGGATTTTATACACGCGGACCTCAGTATACCAAAAATCACAAAAAGGACGCTGTGCATGAGAGACACAGAAAGTAAAGGTATCACTGATACTAAATTAGTGACCCTAGTTCCACGCCCATCTTACTAACAAGACTGCATGCTCAGAGATCACTGAGAGACATTTTTTTCCTCTAAAATTAATGTAGGGCCTCTCCACTGCTTAGACGCTACTTCCGTCCTTTTGATTTTGATGATGAATTTTTTTCATATTAAAAGATTTGATTAATACCGTTATATGGAAAGTTTGGAGATTCAGATCATAACATTAAAACCAACATGTATAGGCTCCATTGTTCAATGTATAGGCTCCATTGTTCAAACTATATATGAATACATGCTCTGTGTTTCAAGTTCTGTAATTGAGACGGAGCAAACCCTTCATTTAATTTGTGACTTTGGAACAAACACTCACTTCGAAAAGTAGTACTTGTAAATTTTCAGCTTGATTCCTTCTCCAACCCACTTCAATCTTGTGCGTTGTATAGAGGATCTTTAGATGATTAGCAGCAACCCACCCACTTAATGTTCATTGTGTATATGGCGCAGGAGCTACCGGCCTCAGTCAGTCTAAACCGAATCGGAGAAAATACCCGTTTTAAATAATAATGATATGTTTCCGACCTCTTACAGCACATAAACGATACCAGATCTACTTGCTCCATGGCGCTTCATTCTCTTAGTCCATGCCTGCATCCAGCATCCCTGCGGGCAAATGCGTCTTGTGGGTACCAGAAACAGAGTATCGGCTGTTGGCCAGAAACAGAGTGGGAACAGCCGCTGGGAAGCAGAGTGGCCACTGGCCAGAAATGCTAAAAATACGTGTGGGAGTTGCACCATTGCTAAAATACATCCGCAAACAATGTGTGACCTGAGATCATAGATGAATTTACCTCCATGCGCCACTCCAGCTTGTTCCCCTTGGTCATACGCGCACGACAGCATAAGAAAAATTGACATGTGCACTACACTTGTACTTTAAATTTCGACTCATAACAGGGTACATCTAAAATGGCACTTCAAATATTCGAGGTAACAAAATACAACTGCAAATAATCAATGTTCCAAGCAAATTATCAACCAGCTGAATGTGTGAGTTCAGAACGACACAACATCCTTACATACACCAGCATAAGAAAAATTCACCATAAGGTAATGCAAGCAACAAATAGGCCTTCACAAACTTCGCACGAAAATTCTATGTTGGGACCATAGAAAAGTGAAGGAACTAATAACAAGCCAATAGTTCATCAAGAAAAAACATGAAAAAAAATGTTGCATGTTCTAAGAGGTACTGCAATGGAAATTCGATACAACACATTCAAATTGAATAGCTCGGTGAATATAAGCCAACACCGACACACCGACACTGGCTTGAGTTACAAAGCTGGATGATCTGATGTAATCACGCCAGCAAAGAAGCGACCACCATTGGAATTTTGCCATCATTCGAGCAAAAACTGGATTGGAAACACTAATCTGCGAGAGGTAGTAAGTCCATCAATAATTTATTTAATATTTTGTAGATATTAATAATTCTACAGACGTGAATTATCTGATCATTAATAGTAGTATCCTAGTGAAGAACACAGATCAAATGAAGCAAGTGTGGACCCAGCATAGTATACATAATATATACTAGCACGTAACCCCGCGCGGAGCACGGGCATCATGATGGCAATATACATGATATGCAAAAGGTGGAATGCAGCAGACAATATATATTAGGAAGTTATGATATATTTCAACATAATAATCAGTTGTCTTGCGGAAGGGGATAAAATAAGAGTGAACGACCCAGACAAACATCAGAGAAGGTGCCTGATCTTGGATATTTTTGAAATAATTAATTAGTTGATGTAAACATTGCATGCCTAGAGATAAAGGATTCAAGGGAAAATAAATACATCCATGTCGTCAAATTATGAATGCAGCAAAGTAACACATTAACCTTGTAGTCATTTACCGTCACACATATCAACGTGTGACATGTAGCATCACATCTACCATGTTAACTAAGGAATTGAAGAAATCGACATGAACAAATTCGAAAGTACAGCCTGTGGCTGTACTGTAACTGAAAAAAAATTGAACAAACTGGAACTTACAACCTGTTCATGGTAATGCAATGCTCATAGAGGCCTAGTGGGCTGGAAAAACGATGGAAACAAGACAATATAGCCAACAATTAGCAACAACAGGCACAACACACATGGACATGGCGTGTGTGGATCTGACCCTGAAACAGAGCTCTGGCCCGCGAGTGAGCTGTGCTCCGGATAGGAGGGCGGTTAGAGGGCGGAAACGCGACACGGCGGAAGTGCAACTCCGGCCATCGTCGCCGGCGATCTGAAGCTCCTCTCCCACCCCAAAGTAGGAGATCCGCCTCAGGTGAGCCTGCGCTATCGATTGACCGGGGTAAATCCCTCCTTCTCCTCCATCTCCTTCGCTTCCCGTGATTTTTTTTTCCCCGCTGCTCTGTAGAGTTGTTCGTAACGCAGAAGTTCCTTAGTGCGATTGTGTGTTCTGTGAGTTAGTTCATTCGATCGAGGTAGTTTTTCATAGGTTTAGCGTAGTTTTGATCCCTATTTGTGCAGTTGTCGCAGTGTGCCCCGTGTTTTTGTCTGATCCCGCTGGTTTAGCTTCTGCGTTTGAGGTGTTCTTCGGTGTTGGTCTTTGTTTGTGTCGCTCCTCTGTTCTTCATCGTTTAGAGTCCAATCAGTGGTTCCTTCTGAGAATGGGTAACCGCAGACTCACGACGGCCAAACCCCCGTTCATCCTTGAGAACTCGGAAATTGAGTTGCTTAAAACCCCGCAAAGACCAGAGGTTAGAGATATACAGTCAGGAATGAATAAAGCGAGGATTCAGGAACATGCTAGAGGTATTTCAAAATCAGATTCAAAGGTGAATTTCAGAGGCAGTAAACCAATCAATATGTCTTTTGACCAATGGTTGAATTCAGAGTTCCCACCAATCAATCCAGATAAGAGTTTCTCTGTTGCATTTGGGCTACCAAAGCACTCACAACCCGATGAAGAGACGAGTCAGAAAAGGTTGCAACATGCACAAATGCCACCTGTGATAGCTATAGACTCAGAGACGATCATGGTGTCCAAACTCCCCATACAATTCACATGGCAAAGCAGGAATCCAAAGGAGTTATTAACAGAGGAAGCAGAGAATGAATCACAGAGTTCTAGTGAAAAACAGAGTGGGAAAAGGGAATCTCCAAACGAACAGAGGAAGGAGAGAGTAAGTTCAGAAACAAAACAAGCAAAAAGAGTTAGCAGGCCGGCCCATAGGATTAATTCCATTGAAGACATACTCAATCACTCATATAGCCCACCAAAGGCCAACAGAGGGGTGCCTAAACCTAAAGAGAGAGCGAGTGGCTGGTTCTGGATCCCCTCCTCTAGGGTTCTTGACCCGACGGCGCCGAGATATCCAGCCACAACACAAGAAACTCGCAACTCGCAAGCTAGGTCACCTAGCGAAAAAAATTCGACCCATGCATCCAACCTCAACTCACAGATAGCAGATCCTTTGTAGAGGTAGCAGCTGAGATGGACAAGAAGCAGTTGACTGGGAAGAGCTATCAAGATGACTCCAGGTACCAAGATCGACAGGGAAGAGAGAGTTATCAGAATTCAAGCCGCCAAGACAGGTTCCAGGAAGGAAGATCCTCAAGAGGCAACTACTCAGAGACACCAAGAACAAGCTATCAAGACCCACCA
The DNA here is from genome assembly GCA_015847255.1 of Hyparrhenia diplandra. Lineage (NCBI taxonomy): Eukaryota > Viridiplantae > Streptophyta > Magnoliopsida > Poales > Poaceae > Hyparrhenia > Hyparrhenia diplandra. The sequence goes on along the minus strand of JADLZK010001126.1, from coordinate 452,306 downwards.
AGACCAGGCTATCAAGATAGAGATGTTCAAAGACACAACTACCAAGAAGACCGAAGAGCAAGGCCACCATCCAGTGGAAGAGACCAAGAAGTCATGCAAGGTCGCAAGAGAACTAGTGACTATCAATATGAAAGAGAGGTCAGGCAAATGATATCAGCAAGCCCCAAATCAGCAGAATCAATACAGGTATGACAACAAACAACTACCTGAGGGAGCTATCAAGTGTTGGAATTGCAATGACATAGGCCATCACTATTCAGATTGTACAAACCCACCTTATTGCTATAGATGTAAACTCACTGGCCACAAGTCTAACAACTGTCCAGATAGGCTTGACAAACCAAAAGTTGAGTTAAAGGAAGAGAAGAAAGAGATTGACTACAACAAAGCTAGTAAAGGCCTAACCTTATGTGCCATGGGGCTTCCTGGACAGATGTTCTATTCTCTGAATCTTCCCACAGCACAAAACGAGATGAAGCTAACACAGACAGAACAAATTAGAGCTATTGTTTCTGTTCATGAAGGAAGAGGTACTAAAGCAAGAATTATGACAGAGTTGCAATATAGGGTAGATTCAACATGGAATTGGAATGTGAGAAGAATCTCAGGGAGTGAATTTCTAGTTGATATGCCTTCTAAGGCTGTACTAAATCTGCTGGTCAAGATGAAGCAAATCAAGTTCATTAGTTCTCGATGTGTTAGCTGTGGTGGAGGAAACTGATATGGAACCTGACACTTGTCACACCCTGAAAACAGTATGGATAAAGGCACATGGAATTCCGTGATATAGCAAGAACAGAGTTTGCTGTGCTAGAGCTAGCCAAATTGGTTGGAGAGCCAGAGAAAGTTCACAAACCATCACTAAAATGGAAAGCTATTTGGATCCAGGTGTCCAGCAAGAATTCATACCAAATCAAGGGCTCCTCTGAAGTATATATCAACAAGAAGGAAAGGAAGATCCATTGGTACTATTCGACAAACTACCCGATGATCTTCCACCTAATCAACCCGATGATGATGATCCGGATATAGAGGAGGATGACATTATCGATGAGGAGGAACCCGACTCTCAAGAGTTCAAGTGGATTGCATCCAACAAATCCCCTCCTAATCAATCAAAGCAAAAAACAGAATCTAGTAGTGATGGTGACAAAACTAAGAAGCATGGAGGAGCATTGATAGAGATGCCGGAACAAGAATTATTATCCACTCAGAATTATACAGACTCAGACAAAGAAAAAATTGCCAAAGATGTCATACCTGAACAGGAAGAAGAAAAGCTGCAGCAATCAAAGAGTGTGATCAGGAAGGCAAGTGAAATGGAGCTAGCAGATCTGGGGTTCCTAGAAACTGAAGAAAGCACAACAGTGGTAGAGATAATTAAAGAGGTACCAAGAAACCATTAAAAGAACAACAAAGAGGAGGAAGCAACCCAAGCTGAGCAAGTAAGAATTTTAGGAGATACCCAAGGGACCGCACACAGTACTGCAACAAGAGATATTGGAGCTAAGGTGGAGGACAAGGTGAAAGGTCCGAAAGCAAACAACATGATGCAAGGTAATACTAGTAACCATAAAACTTATACTAGCTCTGAATACATTGAATCTATTACAAAAGCTTGTGGTCTGTCTATAGAGCAGAATCTTTTTCTCATCTTGCCAATATTGATTTAAACATAACTAATAGGGAAGCTGAGAAAGCCAAGCCAAAATTGTCGCTAACATGTCCTGCTAGTACACAAGAGGTAGATAGAGGTATTTTGATGGATGAAAGGTCAGGACATATAGAAGAGAAAAACAAGGAGGATGATAGAGATAATCGATGATTGAGAAACTTTTTTTGTTGCAGAGGTATGTGCAAGTGGAAAAGAACAAATGAGAATAGAGATATGATGAATAGAGGAGAAAAACCCAAATTTGTTGAAAATAAATGAAGATCCTTTACCGGAATATCGAGGGTTCGGATCACAAGCCGGAGGAGACACTTACTAGAGTTAATTGACACTCATAAATTTGATTGCATCTGTTTACAAGAAACAATTAAAGAGAATTACAGTAGAAGAGAATTAGAAAGATTTGCTGGACAGAAGGATTTTAAATGGAGTTGGGTTTCATGTAATGGTCACTCTGGAGGTATGCTTATGGGAGTTGATATAAACTTGGCTCAAGTCATAGGAGAAGAGAATGGAACCTATTACCGTAGTATGCATCTGAAAATGTTGGGAGAGGATTTTGAATGGATGTTGATTAATGTGTATGGTCCAGCACATGATGATAGAAGGTTAGAATTTTTAGATGAAATACAGACTAAGGTCTTAGACACTGATACACCTATTATTATGGGTGGAGACTTTAATCTAGTTGGAGCTATATCAGAAAAGTCCTCAGGAAATGTAGATGTCAATTTTATGAATGCCTTCAATGACATGATTAACTTGACTGAGTTAAGAGAGTTACATAGATCGAAAAAAAAAGGCGCGGATATACATGGAAAAACAAAACGAGAACCCACCAATCATGTGTGTTTTGGATAGAGTCCTGGTATCAAATGCTTGCGAAGACAGATTTGATCTTTTATCTGTTTTAACAACTCCCAGATTAGGATCTGACTATAATCCATTAGTAGTGGACACTGGAGATATTAGAGCTACAAACACATATTATTTCAGATACAGTGCTCACTTTGGAGTAAACAAGAAGGCTTCGTGATTGGGTCAGATCAAGATGGCGGATAGACACAAACCGGATACTCTAGACCACTTTGGCACATTGTTTCAAGCAAATTAAGGAGATATATTAAAGGTCGGGGAAAAATTTGGATAGTTACCAGAAAAGGCAAAAGAAGGAACTGATGAGAGAAATAGCAATACTAGATGAAGCAAGTGAAATTAGAGATCTAAACCAAGATGAGTGGGCTAGAAGGTACAATTTAGAAAAAGAGTTTAATGGTATACTAGCTAATGAGGTAGCACAATGGCAGAGAAGAGGAGGAGAAAAATGGATCCTAGAAGGTGATTCTAACACAAGCTATTTTCATAAGTGTGCAAATGGCGTGAAAAGAAAGATGAAAATAGTCAATCTAGAAAATGATGGTGATACTTTGAAAATTGAACAAGAGCTAAGGGACCACATCACTTTGCCTATTATAAGGAGTTATTTGGTAGAGGTAATACTACTGACATCCACCTAGATCAAGACATGTGGGAGGCTGATCAAAGAGTATCGGAACAAGTGAATGAATGGCTAACTGTGCCATTCACTATGGAAGAATTGGATAAAGCTCTAGAGGAGATGAAAAATAATACAACACTAGGACCGAGATGGATTCAGTGTAGATTTTTTTCAAAACCTTTTGGACAAATATGAGAAGCCATATAAAAAAAGAAATGCTTGACCAACTACATAATGGTCAACTAGAGTTATGGAGACTGAACTATGGAGTTATAATTCTCTTACCCAAGGTTAAGCCAGCCACAAACATTAAACAGTTCAGGCCAATATGTCTGTTAAATGTGATTTATAAGATAATAACCAAAGTCCTAACTATCGATTAACAACTATTGTGGACAAATTGATTAGCAAATACCGACAACCTTTATTCCAAAGAGGAACATTTTAGAGGGAGTAGTCATCATTCAAGAGGTATTACATGAGTTGAGATTTACCAAGAAATTAGGAGTAATATTGAAGTTAGACTTTGAAAAGGCCTATGACAAGGTCACCGGGGATTTTCTAGAAGAGGTAATGAAAAGAAAAGGATTTGATGATAAATGGATTGAATGGATAAACAAAGCTGTGAGGGGAGGCAGGGTATGTATTGACATCAATGGAGAAAGGGGAGAATATTTTAGAAGCTTTAAAGGACTTAATTAGGCAGGGGTGATCCATTATCCCCTCTTCTCTTCAACATAGTTCTTTGACACATTATCAACAATGCTAACAAGGGCAAGTAATGCAGAGGTAATTCAAGGACTAGTTCCAAATTTAGTTGAGGGAGGCCTTACACATCTCCATTATGCTGATGACACTATCTTCTTCTTGAGCTACTCCCCAGAAAATTCGATCAAAGCAAAATTGATTTTATCATGCTTTGAAGCTATGTCCAGTATGAAGATCAATTTTGACAAGAGCGAGGTATATACAACGGGTTTGGATGAATACCAACAACAACAAAGAGTAGAGATATTTGAATGCAAGTTGGCTAAATTTCCAATGAAATATCTTGGGTTACCAGTAAGTGATCACAAAATTTCTAAGGCACAATTGAGTTATGTGGGTGAAAAAAAACGAGAAAAGAGATGGGCACTTGGCGGTGTGATTACCTCACATCCGGAGGTAAATCAATGTTAATAGAATCCTGTCTATCAAGTATCCCAATGTTCACAATGGGGGTATATCAACTCTATGAAGGGAATTTCCAGGTCCTAGATACCCACAGGTCCAGATTCTTTTGGTAAGGGACTGGGAAAAACAGAAAGTACCATATGATCAAGTGGGAAGCATTAAATAGACCAAAAGACTTTGGTGGACTTGGCCTCTTAGATGTAAGAGTTATGAACACCTGTCTCCTAGCTAAGTGGAATGATAGATTGGAAAGGGGAGAAGATAACTTGTGTTGTTCTGTGCTAAGAAGGAAATACTTAGGTGACTAGAGTATCTACCAAGTCAAAAAGTAAAAAAAGGGTCTCAATTAGAGATCTCTATTGGATATTAGAGATTGGTTTCAAAGAGGTAGAATAATGGAAGTGAAAAGTGGGATGCAAACAAGATTTTGGCATGATGTTTGGTGTGGAGAATGTCCTCTAAAACTATGCTTTCCTAATTTGTTCGAGATAGCCACATATCCGCATTATAGATGTGGCCAAGTCACATATAGAGGGACAATGGATTGTGTAAATCGAAGACAACCGAATGGTGTGTTTGCTTTGAAGAGTGGACTGATCCGATGAGTGTACTTAAAACAATTAGACTAGAGGAGGGTAGAGATAATATGGTTTGGGCCCCGAGAAAAATCTAAGAGATATACAACTAAATCATTGTATGCGCATTCATGACCTTTGGAGGGGTGAATGACGGACAAATGATTAATCTATGGAAATGTTGTATTCCACTAAAAGTTAAAAACTTCATCCGGATGGCCACTCATGACAAAGATACAATCGTGGGTGCAATCGAAGAAGAAAAAGTGGTCGATCGGAAAAATGTTACATATGCGATGTACACGAAACTAATGACCACATTCTCTTCCGGTGCCCCCGGGCAAGATATCTTTGGGCCTTCCTAAGAGTAAACCTTGGATGGCAACGGTCTCCAACCGGTTACCTGATTTTCTTCTAGAGTTCTTGGAAGAATGTAATAGAGTTACTCAACAGTAACAATGGTTTTACGTGCGGTGCTCTTTGGACTATATGGAAGACCCGTAATGACATGGCGATTAACAAGAAGATGCTAGCATCCCCAAAGGAGATCATCCACAAGACATTACTACTTCTCAAGTCCTGGAGGCCTGTTGACACCTGTTATATCATAAAATATATAGGCTTTTAAAAAACTGAAATAAGGGCCTAAAATGAATATCAACATAGTATAGGGGCTTTACTTGACATAATTCCACGAGTTTTGGTGATTTATATATTTTCGAGGATTAAACAGGAAAACACCCAAGAGTTTGCAAGCTAGACATAAAGACGTACCCGTGAAGCAATCTAACTTGAAACCCACGCAAGAACATTCCGAGAAGACACCGAAGGCACGACCCACGGGATGGGGCCCACGGCATAGGGCGAGGCGGCCGCGGCCACCATCCGGGCGGCCGCCCCTGGTCCCACCTGTCATAGACCACCTTCATAGGCGGGTTCACCACCGCCATTGCCATGCAATCTACGCCGTCTATCAAGGTCCTGGTTGGATCCAAGGGCTATGGTGCATCCAATGGATAACTCTAGAAGGCCCGGACACGAATTGACCCATCTAAGCCTATGTGCATTAGCATAATACATGGTGGAAGGATTAGTACCACATTGCCTCTACGGAACTAGGAGGGAGGCCCTAGACCCCTATATAACAAGACCCCCCCAGGGGTGAAACCCTAATTCATTCTATTCATTATCTCTTGACTGTTGGTCTTGGAGGTGTCCCAATGTGAGGACAACCTCTCCACTAGAGAATTAGGGCTAGACTCTCCAATGTAGTAGATTAGCAACTAGAGAGTTAGGGAGAGCGGAGCTATGCTCGATTCTGAGGAATCTACAGAGTTTGGTATGTCTTGTATCCTTTCTTTGTAAGATATTATGATTTATATATTTATTTTCTTTATTTACTTTCATATCTTTCATATAATTGGTTAGCATAGTTGTTATGCCTTTGCATGGGATCTCCGCTCGCATCGAGTGCTTTAGTTAATCGTATGTGACTAGAGTAGTAATTAATAGTGTAGACATGGTGTCTAGACTAGAGGTTACCTGAGATTGCACCCAACCCCACGGATTGTTTGTGGTAGCCCCAGGTGGTGACAGCCCTGATGGCCGATGTATTCCACCACGTTCGGGTTGGTGATTGTAGGACCTTGCCAAACCTTCCTAGCCCCCTTCTCATCCCTTTCTGTGGCTAGTGCTTTGGTGTCCCAAAGTGTTTTGGTATGATTGCTATCATAGAACCTAAGTAATAGAGAAGTACATAGGAACCTAGATCTCTCCCGCTGTCCTCTCAATGTGCTACTACACATTTATCATTAGGAATTCTCTTGTGTGATTGATATTATTCATAACTCCCATCATTTACCATTTACCCCCTCACTTTAGTTAGTGGTTTGCTTAGTTAGTAGATACATGATTGTGACTTATTAGATTCTTTAGCCAACGCTTCCCTGTGGATATGACACTCTAGAATACTCATCCTAGGGAAAAGCTACAATGGTAGGTGTTTTGTGCGCTTGCAGAATCCTTCATATTCTTATAGCACTTAATAAATACCAACAAGGCCACTGATGAAGAACAAGATGGAACCGATGGCGGATGAGATGCTCCAGAAGCTGCTTATAGGAGCCAATTGAAAACAACCTGTGTGATATGATGGGAAACTCGTTTGATGATCGTTGTGCGTAATAAGTGAAGTTGTTCGAGTAGTTTAATTCTCGTGTTGCATACGTTTATGTTAAGACGGATTTTTAAATCGGTGATCGATCTTTTGTTGTTTAGAGTTGTTTTTCAGTTAGAGTTATGGTAGAGGTTTAGAAGTGATCTAAGCTGCACTTATGAGTGCCATGAACGTTGTAAAACGGTAACCCCAAAGCAGTGTCCGGTGTTCGTTAAGCTTTCAATAAAGCCGGGGTGAATGCCTTTGGTCTAAAAACAGAGCTCCGGCGGCGCAACGGGCACAACATACATGCTCTAGAGCTGCTACGTCCCATGCGAGATGGCCGGCTGAGTGGAGCGGGCCGTGGGCGCAGCACCGGCGCCATGAGGGGAGGGGCGCGTGGCCGCGCGGTCGCAACGGCATCGCCGGGCAAAGCAGGGACGCAGGGCCGGCGCCCACGCCGGTGAGTGTGCCGCCGCCAGCGGGGCAACCGCGGAGACGGCATCCATGCCCGGCCCGGATGTAGAGTGTGCAGCTAGAGGCAGCGCGAGGAGGTAGGGCGAGAGGGTAGGAAGAAGTGGAGGGGGGATGCGTGCCCGACGCGGACGCTTCGGTAGGGCGGAAGCGGCCCGGCCATGACAGCCGCGGAGGTGGCGGGGCGACCAGCGGTGGTGAGCGTCACCGACGGAAAGCAAAGACGACTCTTTTCCTTGCGGCCCGAAGGTGTGTTACGAACCTGTAGTAGAATTGGGATTGGGTGGAAACGTAGCAAGAATTTGGGGAGAAACAGAGAGAACACGACGGATACCGTGGGATTCAAGTTTCATGGATGGTTAAGCATTCGCCTTTCTTAACGATTCAATTACAAAGCCAGTTAATACAGCCGGTCTTGACCCTTGCGCACGCAGACACTGACTCAACTCCACCTCACGGCCCAAGGCCCAACTAGTAACGATGGATGGCCCAGGTCGTTACACTCCCCTCCCCTTAGCTTCCAGCTTGACCGCGAGCTGTTCATCATCCGGCAATTAGCCACCTCGGACCAACTATGCGAATCAATGACGTAGCATCTTCCCTGTGTCGCCATCTCCGGTGGGCAAATTGAACACCACCGGATAAGATAATGAGGCACAACTTTGTCACCTCTTCGAATGCACCGAGTATCCAGCTTCTTATCAGGCCACAATATGATATCGGGGATCGCCATAACCGTTGTCAGTTCGGCACTTATATGAGTAGCAGTAGGGACTTGCTTCTTAAGTTGTGACACATGTACCACCGGGTGGATCTTGGCATCAACAGGAAGGTCTAATCTGTAAACAACAGGGCCAATGCATTCAAGCACCTTGAATGGTCCATAGAATCGAAAGGATAGCTTCTGGCTGGACCTTGATGCCACCGATGACTGTAAATATGGTTGCAGCTTCAGAAAGACATAGTCTCCAACTTCAAATTCTCTCTCACTGCGGTGTTTATCTGCTTGTGCCTTCATTTGCTGCTTTGCTCTTTGTAATTGTTGCTTCACCAATTTAGACAGCAGCTCCCTTTCAGTCAACCACTACTGAAGATCAGGCACCTTGCAGAGTTGCAGAATAGATATGCCCAACTGCCTGGGTGTATACCCATAAAGAACCTCAAATGGTGATTTGCCCAGTGCTGAATGCATTGAAGTGTTATACCAAAACTCTACAACTGGTAACCACTTGTGCCACTGTTTTGGGCAGGAGTGGACAGTGCACCTCAAGAATCCCTCCAGACACGGGTTTACCCTTTCAGTTTGCCCATCAATTTCTGGGTGATAGGAACTGCTCATCATCAGCTTGACATCAGCTAGCTCAAACAGATGGTCCCAGACATTGCTAGTGAATACTTTATCTCTATCAGACATGATCCATCTGGGTAGGCCATGCGGTTTATAGATGTTGTCCATATATACCTGGGCAATCTTGAGAGCAGTGAATGGATGCTTCACCGGTATGAAGTGTGCATACTTTGTGAATAAGTCAACCACCACCAGAATTGTATTATACCCCTCAGAAGGTGGCATGCCCTCAACAAAATCCATTCCAATGACGTGCCAGGCCTGATCTGGTACAGGCAATGGCTGTAAGAGACCTGGAGTCTTGATTCTCTCAGTTTTTGCCTGTTGACAGATTTGACATTGCTTGACAAAAGCGTATCCTGCATTGCTTCATCTTAGGCTAGGCAAACATCCGTTTCACTCAGGCATATGCGCGCACGATGCCTCGGTGGCCCCCCAACTCCACTATCATGTAATGCCAATGAAACATGTTGTTGGGTTACAACATTATTTCCAACCAACACTCTTCCTTTGTACCTCAACACCCCCCTGATGCAACTGAAACTCAGGGTAGCCGTCAGGATCTAGAGCAAGCTTTGTAATCATTTTAGTTGCACCGTGGATCATCCTCATATCCTTGTTGAATCTTGTGCATCCAAATTGGTATGCATTCAGAGAGCTAAGACTTCTTCTGACTGCTCACAACAAGAAAGGGCATCAGCTGCAGCATTATTGACACCTTTCTTATACTGAATAGTATACTGTAGGTCCATCATCCTGACCAGTGCTTTATGTTGAAGCTTTGTTGTGACTCTTTGTTCAGTAAGATGTTGTAAGATTTTGTGATCTGTTCTAATAAAAAACTCTTGATGCTGAATGTATGGCCTCCATTTTTCAATTGCCATCGAGAATAGCCGTGCATTCTTTCTCATACACCGATAATGCCTGATTCTTGGGTCCCAAGGCTTTGCTAAGATATGCAATGGGATGTTGATTCTGCATCAGCACAGCACCAATCCCCAGATCACTTGCATCGGTTTCAATGACAAATTGCTGAGAGAAATCAGGGACAACCAGTACAGGAGCTTGCATCAACTGTTTCTTGAGAGTCTGAAAGGCCTTGTCAGTTTCTTCAGTCCGGGTGAACTGGACATTCTTCCTTAGTAGTTCAGTGAGGGGCTTACTGATGAGGCCATAGTGCCTTATAAACTTCCTATAGTATCTTGTGAGTCCAAGGAAGCCTCTTAATTGCTTGACATTTGTGGGAGTAGGCCAGGCAGCCACAGCTCTGATCTTGGAACTGTCAGTTGCTACTCCTTCAGAAATGATGTGACCTAGGTACTCCACTGATTTCTTGGCAAAGGAACACTTAGATCTTTTGATGAGGAACTGGTGCTTGTGTAAAATCCCGAACACCTTCTTCAGGGTTGCTACATGTTGGTCTAGAGGCTTTGAGTATATAAGGATGTCATCCAGGAATACTAACACCCCTTGCCTCAGCAAATCTGCAAATATCTTGTTCATTAAGCTTTGAAATGTAGCAGGTGCATTTGTCAGGCTAGGAGACATCACCAAGAACTCAAATAGACCATTGTGTGTCTTAAAGGCAGTCTTGTATTCCTCTCCTTCTGCCATACAAATCTGGTGATAGCCTAATCTGAAATCCAATTTAGTAAACCACTTGGATCCAGCTATTTCATCCAATAGTTCATCCACTACAGGCATAGGGTGCTTATTCTTCACTGTTATAGCATTTAGGTGTCTGTAATCAATGTAGAAACGCCATGTCCCATCCTTTTTCTTAACCAGCAACACAAGTGATGCAAATGAACTTGTACTGTCTCTGATTACTCCTTGACTGAGCATTTGTTGCAATTGCTTCTCAATCTCTGTCTTCTAGACTAGAGAATACCTATAAGGTCTCACCTTATCTGGTTGAGCACCAGCAATCAAGGGTAACTTGTGATCATCATCTCTCCATGGGGGTAGGCCTGATGGTTCTGCAAACAGATGTTGATGTTCTTGTAACACTGCTTGGATTGGCCCTGACAATGGTTCTTCTTGCTCCTGTTGTAGACTATCAATTGCCATAATGTGCTCACTAGGAATAGCAGGCACCTTCATCTGAATGCAATGGGACATAGCTCCATTCTTCAACAATCCTTTCAGCTTATGCAGACTGACTGCCTTGCATGTATTTGGGTTATCCACCACTCCTTGCAGGAACACCTCTTGCACTTCATGAGTAAACTTGATTATCTTGAGTTTGTAATCCACTTTCATTGGATTGAACTCCTCTAACCAATCCCTCTCAATATCATATCATAGCACTTTAGTTGTAGTACCTTTGCTTGTGAACTGAAACATTGTCCCTGAATGTACCATTTCAAGTTGGATACCTTCTGATCACAAATGATCATGCCACTATCAGTTGTCCTGAATGAGCTTGGTGGGCAAGTAGTGGTAGGGAGATTGAGGTGGTGGACTAATTGTTCACTGATGAATGTCCCCACACTGCCTGAATCAACGAGTACTAGCACCTTATGTTTGCCAATCTGAGCCAATAGCTTCAGGGTTTGTCTGTTGCCTTGCTTCTGCGGTGTCTGAACTGCTAAGACTTCCTGATCAGTATGTGCAATGTCATCATCATCGCTTTCCACATCATTAGCAGTAGGACCAATCTCCAGGGCTTCCAAGAACTCCTCTAGCACATGTAGAGAAACATGAGGAGGGCATTTGTGAGTAGGATCCCATTTCTCACCGCATTTGAAGCACAAGCCATTGCATCTTCTGAAAGATTTCAGCCCGGCCAATTTGTCCTCTGAATCGGTTTTGTTCTCATTCTGGTGACCCCCAACAACTGGTTGAGCCTTCCCTGTAGTGAAATCCCGCCCAGAGTTCTTGCTCGATGGTACACCCCCTTCTTGTTCCTGGATCTCTGCCAACAAGCTTGCGGTATCCACATCCTTCGGCCGATGTAGCCGAGTGCGGATCCGATGTCCTCCCGCAGTCCGCCCACGAACCTTGTGACGAAGAATGTGTCGTCGAAATTGGGGTTGTACAACAACGCCATGTGCCAACCGCTCGAACTCCTTGTGGTACTCTGCATTGTGGCCGTTTGCTTGAGCGCGTCCAATTGACGAAGCAAGTTCTGGTATTGATCCTTGTTGAACTTGGCTTGAATGAACTCGCATAGTTGTGCCCAATCCATCACCCGTCCTCGTCGCTGCAGCGTCTGCACCAAGCTTCTTGCCCGCACGGTGAAGTTCAATGTGGCGGCGAGTCTTGAGCATGTTCGGCACCGCGTACACCTCGGTAGACCTCGCATTGATGACACCACCACCTAGGGTTAGGTCGGTTGAATTTGGGGAATTCCATTTTCGGGAAAGGGGGGTGGTGATGATGCGATTCATCCGATTGGTGAGCAGGAATTGCAGGAATCGTGATGTTCGGGAGGCATACCGTGACCGTTATGCTGCGGAAGCGCCGAGGACGCCGCTTCCCCACGCCGGGCCCCCATGGGCATGTCCGCTCCCTCGCGGCGATGCATTTGTCGATGCGGATGTGGCAAGGACGACGTTGAGGTCAATCCGCCGGGCGGCCGGTGAAGCAGGCCGCGCAGACCGTGTTGCCACGGCCGCCGGTGGTTGAGGCGAGAGTCACCGCCGGCGGAGGGCGCGGAGGCCTGAACTCCACGCGCTAAGTCACCCGCGCCGTGAGCTCGTCAAGGCGCGTCGTCGCGGCGGTCGAAGTTCTAGAGCGTAATCGCCATGGTCCCGGTCCGGTAGATCGCCCTCCAATCTTCGAGCGTACCCGGCTTGTCGGGATGTCTTTATCATGTCCTGAAGCTCTCGAACTACTTCGTCAGCCGAGTCCATCGTCGTCTTGAGATCATCCACCGACGCCGCCATGGTCCGTGATACTGGGGAGGACCTCGCTTCGGCGCCAGATCCAATTGCAGGAAAAAATTTCTCCCCCCAACGAACATGGCCCCAAATACCAGATGTTACGAACCCAGGTACCAAAATTGGGATTGGGGAAACGTAGCAAGAATTTGGGGAGAAACAGAGAGAACACGGCGGGACTCCGTGGGATTCAAGTTTCAGGGACGGTTAAGCATTCAGTTCTTTGTTAACGATTTGATTATAGGTGCCAGGCTAATATAGCCGGTCTCGACCCTTGCGCACACAGGCGCCGACTCAACTCCACGTCACGGCCCAAGGCCCAACTAGTAACGATGGACGGCCCAGGTCGTTACAAGGTGGTTCTGGAATGTGGGGACGTGGCAGGCGATGATTTGCGCTGGAGTTGGTTTGAGGGGATCGGTTCGAGTGGAACGACGTTAACTGTTCCAGAACAGTAGAATGTGCGAGGGGACGGACGTCTCAGGTTCTATGAAAACTATAGTATTGTATAGATACCAAGAAACTTGAAAACAGAGTACCGAGAAACAAAGTTGATGCAGCACCCACGATCCATGACGGATTCGACTGAAGATAAAGCAATAAAAACGTAGTAGTCGTCTGGCAAAGCAAAAATACTAGACTTCATACATCTACATTGATTTACACATGCATGTATTTACTACATGGACACCTTTTTGAAATGGACTACATGTCTGAAGTCGGTTGATACTAACATGTTTTGAAAATTGTCTGAAGTCAGCAAACTTCAAAGGTGTGGAGAGAGCACTTACGTGGCATGCATAGTTTGCATTCAAATCCTTATCTCTTTTTAAGAGCTTGCAGGGTTTAGTTTGCCCAAATCAATAATATTAAACGCCTGTGAGGCAATCTCGGCCTCCTGCTGTTTCTCGTCTTCCTTGTCTTGAGTGAACACCATATTATCCTTTCAGCCAAAAAATTCAAATTAAACAGTAATTAAGTAGGAGACAGAATTGTAACAAGACAGAAATAAATAAAGATAATAAACTTGATTGGAACTAGTGCGAAGTACTTGTCATACCTCATTATATGTATCAGTGTCAAGCGTCGGGTGGTTCGGATGGACCTTGCATGTGTTTCTCAGTGCAGTCAATGCAACATCCACCTCCTTAGGGCATGTACAACCCATGAGGCATCGCGGTGCCCTGCAGTATAATCTCGAATTTATCATACGACGGATGTGCGAGATAAATTTCATACAACCCATGTAAGCAGAGAGGTTGTCCGTAAGTTATTTAATAATTCGTATGTAACTTAAGATCAACTACAAATGCATTTGTGTATACCATTATGTGGTTATTTGATTGAATAATATCAAGCATAAATAATAGAAACATGATTACAAGGATTTTTAGAAATCACAAAAATAATAATTGAAGGTAATAACTATATTATTATACATAATAATTACAACGTTTTTGCCCCATTTTCTTTTGATATAGAATTTTTTTACATAATTTTTTTTGCTCTGAACACTACGTGGCTTATTCTTGTCCACGCACACAAGCTAAAATATCAACGACAGGGCCCTTTCCCGCAGACCGCACACCTCCATCCTTCTAGCTGGCCGGCAGCTCCTCCGACGACGCAGCACCGCACTTGAGCGCCATGCCGCCATCCCGCACTGCGCCATAGTGCCCGTGGTGCAGGAGCTGTTCCCTGAACACGCCGTCGCCGTGCGAAGGAAGGATGCGCTGCTCGAGCATGGCCGGCCCCTCCTCCCGCGCCGAGAGCAGCAGCTCCAGGCCGCCGCGGGGACCTCAGGTTTGGCGGGGTGCTGCAGGATTTGAGGCGAGGACGCGCTTGATGCACCGGCGCGGGGGATCCAGGGCGGCCGTCTGTTGGGAGCAGACGACCTGTACAGCGGTCTTTGCTTCGTCGGTTTGGCCTCGGGGAACGGCGCGCAGGCGTCGCCTCGCCAAGCGACGCGCGGGCCGTCGGTGGGGAGGGCACGGGGTGCTTTTCGCAAAATTACCGTTATACAGACGCGACGTACAGACGCGCTGTACGTGCCCTTAGTAGACACGCCATCACAGTTGATCCACACTTTCAGTTTACGAATAGAAGGCAGGTATTCTAGGCCAATATTGCTGCAGTAATTATTGTTATTTTTAGGGCCCACGAAGGGACACTGAAATCAAGCTCTTCAAGATTTGGCATCACGTCAGAGGGTACATTTTTGCTGCAGTTGCTTTTCCCAAAAACAATGGGCAGAGCATCTTCTCTGTTCCATATATGCAATGAAATGCAAGACTGCTCTTTGTTGTGCTGCTCAATCTGGACCATTGCATTGATGGAGAAGTACCTTAGCTTCGGGAAGCAGCCATCACTGTCACCATTAATAATACATGCTGTCAATGTGTACCTTATTATTAGATCGAGATGACTAAGCACGGGCAACCTAGCAAGGTGTTTCATGTCCTGCTCATCCATAGTGTCCACGCGTAGTCCCAAGTAGGACAGGTTGGGCAGACACGAAGGATTGATGCATGACGGCATCTTAGAGAAATAAATGTAAATATTGAAATGACAGAGAGATCGTGGGAGCACAAAGCCTGCTTCTTCCCACATGGTTGTATCAGCATGTGGACCCACATAGTACGAAACTATCTTCTGGATCTTTTGCAGATTGCTTAGAGAGGCCACAAAATCTCTCTGCATGCTCTTATCCATGGTATGTGTACTAGTTATCCAAAGCACCCTCAGTTCTCGCAGGCTGCCTAGCTGTTTTATGAACATCTTGGGGTCACCAGTTATGCTTAGCTGCTCCAGGGATATAAGCTTTTCAATACCACCGGGTACACTCAATTTAACATATAGGCACAACAGCTGTGTTGGGAGATCGATGCTTATCGGCAAGAAATCATATAGAACAAGTGTCTGGAGTAACTTTAGATTTGTTATTTGTATCGAGAGGTCAGGAATAATACCTTCACATTGGATCCCAAGATACCTTAAGTGAAGTAAATCACCAAGATGCTCAAGATGGCAACCTTCCTTAAGGTTGCATTTGTTTAATTCTAGCACGCGCAAAGCCTAAAGCTAGAAAAGTACACCCGCTTATTATTAATATCACACCCGAATGCACGTATATGACCTCACTTTTGGCATCCGAACAACTATAGCTTCTGAACTAACATGCTCAATAGTTCCATAATGGAGGGCAACCCGACGAACATTGCTTGGTGGAGATATTGCTTCAGCATTACCATCCAAAGATAACAACAAACTTTTCTTCAAATGAAAACTTACAAAGCAGTCAAGAACAATGTCATGAACACGACAAGCCGACACACCGCCATCTAACTCGTCCCCTCCACCGCCTCGAATCATGCTTCAAGTAATGAGATCACTAAAGTATCTTTCTCCAAGCTCAAATAATCTTTCTCCTTGATCTCCATTGATAAATCCTTCAAACTATCCACTTCCATATCAAAGAATCCTTTTTTTATCTCAAAATCCTCCGGATATGTACTTAGATATAGTAAGCACGCCCTCAGATGTGGAGGCATATCATAGTAGCTAAATGAAATTATTGTCATAGTGTCTTCACTTTCCATATTGCCTTGAGATCCAAAGCCAATAGAGTTGTAGATCTCGACCATTCATTCTTTGGTTTTCCAACCAACAAACTGACATTGTGATTATTGCTAATGGTATACCACCACATTTTTTTATAATTTTATTGCAAATATCATCCGGCTGGTTATCAACATACTTTGTGTCTACACCAAATATCCTTATATAGAATAATTTCATTGAGTAATCATTGGTAAGTGATTTTAGCTTGTAAACCTCACCAGCTTCTTCAAAGAACATCAAGCTTACGAGTAGTTGTGATTACTTTACTTCCACGGTTATTCTCTAGAAGTACTAGTTGGATTCTTTTCCATGTCTGTGCCTCCCAAACATCAT
This sequence comes from Hyparrhenia diplandra, assembly GCA_015847255.1. Taxonomy (NCBI): domain Eukaryota; kingdom Viridiplantae; phylum Streptophyta; class Magnoliopsida; order Poales; family Poaceae; genus Hyparrhenia; species Hyparrhenia diplandra. The sequence goes on along the minus strand of JADLZK010001126.1, from coordinate 435,573 downwards.
CAACAACAAGAAAATACCTATATCCACATCAAAGTAGAACCATTAGTTAGTAATTTGTGTGGTGCATCTACAAAACTAAAAAAATTCTAACATTGAAAACAATGCCATTACATATCAAACTTATGACTATTGTTATGTTGGTACAAATATATGTTGAGTGGAAAAAAAACAATCTCAGGAAGTCTTGCATGCATAGAGATGATGCAAATATAATATTTTTAGCATAACCCACAGCATGGCGCAAATTAGTCATATCAACTAATTGTGGAGCGACAATAAAGTATGATGCTAATTACAATTTTCATCTTGATGACTGATGTGTACCTCTTGTTCTCTAGGAATTCTCTGACTTCACGAATAAGGAGATCAACACCTCTTCCAAAGTGTTATGAATGTTCTCATACCTATTTTTGTCAAGATTAAAGAGAATGTCCTTGAAAACTTTTTACCGCATCAGATCCCACCAATTGAAACAAAAGTCGCACAATCGTATTGAGAGTTGCTTGTCATACACCGCTTTGGCAAGAGTGGTTTTGCCTAATCCCCCAACTCCAACAATAGAAACCTTCCTCATAATGTTCTTGTCGGCATCACCACCCCCCATCTCCAACAATGATATAAGCTCGTCCCTTGACTTGTCAATGCCGATAAGTTGGCTTGCCTCTCTAAACATAGCAAAGAAGGCGAGGATCAATAGTAGACGCCGATGTCCGTGATGGCTGTGAAGGCTTGGACATTATCATCTCATCAAGTTTGTAATCCTGCCGCCTTTTGGCTACCTCCTCAAGATTCTTCTTGATCTTTGTGATGGCAACAGCAATATTACGGCGAGCCTTGGCTTTGCCGAAGACCTTGCCCATCCTCTTCATGGCGACTTGAGCATGTTCGGTCGGTAGGGTCACCGCCATCGACATGCACGAGGAAGGTGTCGAGGACGTCCTCCATGTCATAGGACGCCTCTCTGACTTCGCGCGCCCACACCTTGACCTGCTCGTCGAGCTGGTTCCATGGCACATCCGAAACCTTGTGGAGGAAAGGGCTGATGCTCTCCAGCTCGCTGTGCAGCCACTGCACTTGCTTCTTCACGCCCTTCTGGAGCTTGTACTCACCATGGAGCAGCTGAAGAAGCTTGGGGGCAAGGCTTCCCAGCGCCCCCGTCACCACACCCATGCTTCTTCCCTTGCTTGTTTCAGATCTGAGTGCAGTGGATTCACAACACTAGTCTGAGTTCAGCACTATCAGGAAGTGGCCACGGATTTTAAAAACCTTGTATTGTTTTCAGCACGCATCACAAGTGTCCACCTAACACGGTTAGCTTAGGGGCTAGCTTTCGTCAAACAGAAAACTCCAAAAACGTGTGTTCACTTTTACATCCAGTTGCTCCTTTTAAAACACTTGTGCTGCTTTCCTCAAAGACCGGCACCACACTAAGTCGATCCACACCGTACCTAACGCTAATTCTTTACAGTTGTAGACACATCATTGTAGCAGTTGGACTTCCAACTTTCTTTCTAGAATACTGCAGACACAATCACGGGTAGCTATATGCATGATGAGATCGACTGAGGGGTGCTCAAATGAATTATGGAACCGTGTTATTACTAGTAGTTTATATAATTTATGAAAACAATAACCTCTCCTCGTTCAAAAAGTCACGGCATGGACCGAACACCCCTCCCTCATCCCCCAGATTTGTTGGTTGGGCGTGGGTGAGGACGACGAGCCGACCCATCATTTCGTCAGGGGCCCGATTGTACCTCAGTACCTTCGCGAGATCAAGACCTTGGGATACGAGGTCCTTATGCACGTCCGGACTGTGGCTGACTTCACTAGGGCGGGGGACTCCACCACCTCCGTGGAAGGACGACGCAGGGGAGGGCAGTTAGGGCGGCCCTTCGCGCTCAGGCCCGCATCTACACTCCTTCTCCTATGACCGCGGTATACCGGACGCCGACGTCAACAACGCCAATGGATGCGGCCAGCGGAACATCACCGGAGCATGGCGGACCCTCTCGACCTCGCCTGGCGCGGGGAGCGCCGCCATCGAGGACATGCACCATCAGAAGCACGTGTGGACGAAGAAAATTTCCTGCGTTAGTCTAAGTCAGCGTTGAAATTTTTTTTGGATGCGCCGTTTTACTGCTAGTGGTCCCCACACCTCTGCTAAATGAACAACAATCGGTCCCACCAAAGTCAGCACTGACGGTTGCAAACTTTTAATAGCGTATAAATCTAAGAGTAAAGTACACTACCGGTCCTTAAACTTGTAATACTGTGTCAACTCGGTTCCTAAACTCTCAACACGATTATTTAGGTCTCTATACTCAGTTCGGGTGTCAAAACAGTCCAAACAGGTATAGACCCTGTATCCACAGGTGGGGACGACATGTCAATTTTATCTTCTTCATCTCTTTGTGAGCTGACTTGTACTCTCTCTCTCTCTCTCTCGAGCTCACGGACACCGAAAGCAACGCAGCCAAAAAGGGGCGGCGGTGGCTAATGTGCAGCGGCAGTGGGTGGCGAAGCAAGGACGTGAGGCCTTTGAGGCACAAAGCGAGCGTGCTGCCGTCCCGGCACCTGCTAGCACGCAGGGTGTCGGGGGTGATTACGCATGGCTGCGCGCCAAGAAACGGCTAACTCGAAAGTGCTCGACCGAAATTTAGCGCGAATTGGAAGCCGCTTACGCCTCATTCTCACGCCCCCTAGCCGCAAATGGGTCGACGCGGCACCGAATCGAGGCAGGTTATCTCTCATGCTCTAAGTTATCAACAATGCACAGACGGAGAAGCCTCATATTAGTCTCCACTAGTCCATCAACTTGTGCTCTCGCATCGGGTTAGAATCTTAGAAGTGTCCTGTCTAATAAAAATTACTTATCTTAAATATCTTTTTCCTTCAACAAATGTTCTAAGTAATAACTATAATAGGTACTATATAGTCTATATATTAATTTTGTGATAATCTATTGAATATTTATTTACATATTTTTCACCTATATCCATAGGCATTTTAGAATTACAAAGTGCATAGATGCCCACAATTTGTATGCACAGTTAGCACTATGAACAAACGTATGCAAACCCTACCATATGAACATCTATCACTAAAGGTCACTATAGCCTTCTCGTTATTGACGGAGACGTTGCGTACCATTGAAAGTAGAGCATTGTTAAATTCTGGAATAAATCTCTAGGATAATCCGATCACTTGTGCCAAGTCTTGGCTTCAACCCTGGAGGACTGGTTTCACCGCAAGGAACCCTCGCCTTTACAAAGCAATTTTTTTATATCTCCAATAGACATTTAGATGAATCATTTGCTTAAATATAACTATGATAAGTTTAGTTGTATCTTAAAATTGGAGGACATGATGAACCAAAATTCTCATTCTCTTTCCAAATTCAATTGCTTAGATACAACAGCTATCTTTGATAATGGTTGTTGTAGTCTACAAATTTGATAACATAATCTTTCATGTATTTCTAAGAAGTTTAACATTTATATTTTTTATTTCTAGATTTTTGTGAGAATATTTTTTAGGATTAATCCTTTTCTGTGATGTATCATGAACATCCATATTTTAAAGTTCAACTTATAGTTATTATTTTATACATGCGTTAAGTTTAAAATCTAAGCTTATATATTGTATCGTTTATTCAAAATTTCATGTTTTATTTTTAGCCTGTACCATGGCACTTATGTTGTTGAACTTATTATATTGTATTAGTATTGTTTTACTAAACAAATAATGCTTAGATAAATTACTAATATTCGTATGATAAATGTTTTATCAAAATGTTTAAACTTTTTTCAAGACAACAACATACAAAATTAATTATCCTGACTATTAATATAATTTAAAGTGAACTGTAGGTGTCATTACTACATGGTTTGTTAAGGTTATGTTTCCACGCTTGATGAGCATATGATTTATATTTATATTAATTTATGTTTTACTTAGGGATATTGAATTATTTTTTAGAATAGTTTATATAAGCGTTTACATGTGGATTTGGAAAAACTTTTGTTAATTTTTTATAACAGTTGAGGCTTAACATTTTTTTTTTTTTTTTTTTGAGATTACATGGTACAACGCAGACGCCGAACATGCACACACACTCACCCCCTATGAATGCACGTACATAAACCCTACCTCGCATACTCACCCCTATGAACATACCTACGTAAACCCTACCCTTATGAGCACTCTCACGAAGACCGAGCCGACAGATCTTGAAATTCACGAAGTCACCACAAGTGTCTCGTTGTGCTAGAAAATCCTATAATAAATCTAGAAAATGCGAGCACCGTGATTTGAACCCCGGTGGGTAGCGTCTCATTGGACCGCCTTACTATTGGGCACATAGTATATAAGTATTTTTCCTTTATATTAATGTTCATAATGCCATATAAGCCTTATTCTCCGTAACGATAGAGTTGGATTATATATGGACGCTCCATGGATTATTGTCCAAAATTTTTTCGCATCATTAGCATGTAGACTTGAAGTAATCGATTTACATTATTATAAAGTGAACACAAAAATATATACCCGTGGTCAATAAAGATTATATCAAAATTTATTTGTGCCAAATAATCCAACCATATTGAAACTAAAACTAAAATTATACATAATAGTTAATAAAGATATGTACTGTAATTCTGAGATCTTACAAGATGGGCATACCTTTACTCTACATATACGGCAGTGGCTTGGCGCGCCTGTTCCACTTGTTTCCCTTCCTTGCTTGATGTACATCTCCTCGTCGATCTCCTCCTATATTTTAAGCATCCTTAGCATGTAAACTTGAAGTATTCCATTTGCACTACTATTTATAAACTGACAACAAAAAGAGTATGTCAAGAAACTGATTAAAAAGCATACCCGATAGTGAATAAAGGTAATCAAATTTACTTTTTATAAGTAATCAAAACACATTAGAAATTAAAATTAAAATTAAAATTAAAATTATACTTACTGAATCATATGTTGCACATCACAAAAAGATAAATTAATTTGTAATTATGGGATCTAGCAAATAGCCATACCTTTAGTATACAAGTGCGGCAAGTGCCAACGTTGAGGTAGATGCTGACCACAGACCATCCTCCTGCTTGTTTCGTGCACCACCCGTTTCCTTTAGATGTAGATCCCCTCGTCGATCTCCTCCACACATGGATGAAATAGATGATGGCAACGTTGACGGACACCACCGTCCTCGTGATACTAGCACACGTCCATCTTTTTTGTCATTGTGGCTGCCTGGCTGGATCACATCCGCGGTCAGCCCGCGGCTGGACGTTGAAGTTGGTGAACAATCGGACTATGTTAGCACCGGCTTCCTCAATGCCAATGCTCATGTGTTTGATGGAAAGTAGTTACCTCGTTTTGGTAGATTGATTTTCTCTTTATTTGTTTCCACGTTATTTGTGTTAGCGGACCACCAGTATTTTTTTGAGAATTACACAAGATTAACGCAGACGCGGCACACACGCCGCGCACACTCACCCCTATGAACACACGTGCGCAAACCCTATCCCTATGAGCACCTCCGAAGGACTGGGCAGCCGGCCAGATCTGGAGATTCTCGGTCACCATAGGCGCCTGCGTCGCCGACGGAACGCCGCTACCACTTAATGCATAACGCCGGTAAATCCCGGGAAAATCCCAAGAAAAGGTGCGAGCACCAGGATTTGAACCCCGGTGGGTAGCGTCCCTGATCGGATCGTCCTACCATTGGACTACAAGCCAATTCGCGGACCACCAGTATTTGGGTTAACGGAGCCTCCATGTTCAGGATAGGGTGATATATATATATGAAAGAGAATGTATTGATCTTTCCCATCTTTGTAGTATATATGTATACTTTTAAATAATTGATTTTTGGTGGGGTGATATATAGGGAAAAAAATAATGTATCTATCTTTCCCTTTTTCTGGTATACGTATACATTCTTAAATAATTGATTTTTTGGAGGTGGGAAATTTGTAGAAAATACAATAAATCTAATAGTTACGGATTGGCCAAGCCTATCAATTTAATGGCTAAATGTTTCTAATTAACATTGGAGTTTCTACCATTTAGCATTTTTTTTTCTTAGTACATATAGTGATAACTAACGTTGGAGCCTCCAATTAGTAATAGTAAGATAAGATTGTATTTGGCTTGACAAAAGACACTTTGGTGTTTTAGGTGATAAATAATGGATTGTTTTTTATCTATAATTATGGTAGAGGCAGATAATCTTGACAAAATTAAATAGATCAAACTGTTAAAAATATGAGACCATATAGATTTGATGGCCAGGTTGCTAATTAATGTCAGAATTTCTAGTATTTATCTCGTTACAAATAAAAAATATCCTAAAATATCATTACCAGAAAACTTCTAGCCACGTGTGGGATAATGTATTAAACATTGATTAATTTATAAAATATCCAATACAATGCATACTGCAGATCACTTTAAAGATTGTTTAATATATCAATATTAGTACTCACGGGTTAGCCTAAAAATATCACTAGTAGCACTACACGGCGGCAGTAGGGCTAATAGGCAGTAGCTGTCAGCGGCGCGTTGCGTCGTTGGTCTGGAGGACATATGAAGCTACGCGTGGAGCTGTCGCTGCCGCTGCCGCTGCTAAGCTCAAAGGGAGAGAGAAACGAAGCACACGATTGGGACAAAGGTGGAAGATGGAGCTGACATGTGGGCTCCATGTGTTAGCGAGACCCATTAGTTACTGTTACTACATATGCCCGAATGGACTATTTTGAAACCCAAAATGAGTTTAGGGACCTATATAATCATTTTGAGAGTTTAGGGACCGGGATGATACAACACTACAAGTTTAAGGACCGGTAGTGTGCTTTACTCTAAATGTAACAACTAGTATGGTTGTTCTATGTAGGCATAGAAGAACATATAGTAGATTGGAGCCCCGGCAGCAATGATAAATAAAATGTGTAGAGGAATCGAGCATTCAACCTTGTGAGTCAACCATAAGAGAGCACAAACTCGTACTTTTTTTATTACAAAAATCAGATAAAACCTGATAACCCATCCACCATCGCCACCACCACCACAACCAACCCCGACACCACGGAAAAAACTGGGGTACGGGAGGGCCGTACGGAGCCTTCAGTACGAACCCCCCCCCCCCACCCCCACCCCCAGATGGCTGCCACGTGGACGGTACTCCATCAAACGTTTCCCTGCAGCGATGAGATGCGTAGCCGAGCAGATAGACAATTGCAGCGATGAGATGTAGAGCCGGTACGGGCGGGTGCGGTTGGACTTGCAGCGCGAGCGTACGGTCGGCCCTTCCGTACGTTCGATTGGAGTCCCGTCCATGCGACAGCCATTGGTCTGGTCGTATGGAAGGCTCCATACGGCCCCTGCCGTACCCCAGTTTTTTCCGACACCACGGCCACCGCCAAAATAGATCCCACCCCACCGCCAAACCAGTAATCGCCCCCACCTCCACCGTCTTCAATTGTCATCGATGCCACCATGGTGACCGCTACCTCCTCCATGGTCCCCTCCGCCTCCACCTCCGCTGTAGACGCACATAAACCTTTGGATCATCGCTGTGACAATAAATAGCACCATCACGGCTATCGCAATGCCAAAAATGCCACCCGCACCAAGACCACTTATGTTGTGTACATGTACGCCAATGGTCAACCTTTTTTTTTACTGATTTTTCTTACTGAAATTTATTTGTTTACAATCACTAAAACAATCCTCAATACTTTTTTTGGGTAAAGCTCCCGTGGGACTTTATTACCCAACTTGTTTTGGGCTGCCACGTGTTCTTCATGGGTCCAATTGTGATGTGACCACTACTACAACGCAGGGATATAGTAACGCCAACTTGTGTTACTATAGGTTGGAAAAAGTGTTACTAGCTCTGTTAGTAACACATTCTATTTTGTGTTCCAATTGCCTATGTTACTATAGACTAAGTTTATTGTAACACATTATACTTGTCTATAGGAACACTTCTTTAGTGTTACAATGATTTTTGTTATAACACTTTTTCATTTCTATAGGAACACTTGTTTAGTGTTACAATGATTTTTATTGTAACACTTTTTTCTTTCTACAGTAACACTTGTTTAGTGTTACAATGATTTTTGTTGTAACACTTTTTCTTTCTCTTGTAACACTTCACAATATGATAGAGTACATAGTTTGCAACACATTTATTTATCTATTGGAACATTAAGCCTTGTGTTACAGGGATGTCAGTTGTGACACTTTTTTTAGTTCTAGTAACATATGTATGTTATGTAGAGCACAATATGATTTGCAACATATTCGGATTGTAACATCTTTTTATATCTATTGTAACACTTTTTTATTTCCATCGTAACATATTCGGATTATGGAACAAATATTTGTTTCGCCTATACATGTAGCACACGGATTATTATATAATCATACAAATATGACACATTGTGAAGTCACATAAACCACACATTTCCATAATCATACATGATCCATGTATTATAGAAATAATTTCAATCATATAGTTCTTGTTCAAAACAAATCATAGTATATGTACATAACTATGTCGTTCTAGAGAGGAAACACACATAGTTCATACTATAAAGAAAATTCAAGAACTAGCTAGGATCCCTAAAGTCCATTTCTTCTTCTTGTACAGCATTGATGTAGGAATTCAACCATTAATCATTTCAACCTTTGCAAATAAAATGTAAGTTGTAACACCGCAAATTAAGCCACAAATATACATGGATGCAAAGTTAGGAAAGGTAGTTTTGAACATACAAACATCAAAGGCCAAGCAATTGGAACTCCTTTAGCTTGAGCATCACCAATATTGTTGCACCCAGGCATAAGCCTCACTAATGGCTCATCTTTTGATACAAAGATGATTGATACGCACTTTGTAGAATTGAGTTCCTATCTTGACTCCACCAACAATGTCTTACGGATTAGTGCTCAAGAGAGTTTCATAGGCCACATTTGCCTTATTAGGATATTTTGAAGTCATCAGTAGCACCGTGGACCCAACCTACATTAATTTGACATAATCTCTTAGTGACCAACAACCCTCAGCTGTACATCATGATCATGCAATTAGAACAAGTGATATTATGTTCATCTACCTTCATTAGAGAAAGTTGTTTAGGGTCTTAGACTCTCAGCTTGTAGCCTTGTCATTAGCTACCTCCCGGTGTGCAATGGTCCTAGTCTCTCTCTAGGACATCGGTGATGACCCTTAAATTACACATTAAATAAAGTATGAAATAACAAGACAAAAATTCTAATATTTTACAAGAAAGTGTGGTTCATAGATACCTTTTGTTTATTTGATATTATTCTACTTGTGGTGGAACTCCTTTGACAAGAATCAAACTGAACCAAAGAGAATTTCAATTGTATTTATACATTGTTACAATATTAGGCATCTTGAATAAGTAGAATTACAAGTCTAATATATGTCATTCAAATGTACATTGATAGTGTGTACCTCTATTGGTCTAGAATCATTATTAAGGCATCGTTCCAATATTGCATGTGCTTCTCGCTTGTTCTATTTCCTTATCATTATTGTCACTTTGGCCCCGATTCCAATTCAAATTCAAATTCATTCAAATGATAATTACTAGGTAAAGTTATTAACATGTAATAAACTACGAGTATAATGTTGTTCTTAAATACAAGAAATTGTCATCATCACTAAATTCAGATTCATATGTTTCTTTATTCTCGTAGACGAAAAAAAATAGCATTAGTTGATACAAAAATCCTTTATGGATGAATAAGTATCAAATAAACAAGCTAGTGACTTTACCAATCCATCCATGTGTTCGAGGAATCGCCCATTCCGTGGTTGGTTGCAAACACTGAACTCTCTAAAATTTTGAAACAATATTAAAGCCAATAGACAAGATTAGGTGAAAACATAGAAAATAGAGTGAATACCTTTCTTTTTAGAATTCACTATTTGATTCTGTGACTTGTTATGGTCACTCCTAGCACAATTTTTCCTAGAAAAGATATAAAGTTTGAGTGATACATTTCAATATGGAGTTCCAAATTAAAATGTACATTCTTACCATTGTTGCTTCTTGATTCTCATATGGTGCTTCAGTATGCATTAAGTTTAATCCTTCCTTTTTCTTCTTTCCTCTTCTTCCTGCTAAACGAATGTTGAATAAAATAAAGCAAACATATAATCTTTATATTAAACAAAATATCGGTATCATACTGTCAAGGCAGTATTAATTAAGTCACTTACCGGGTGGGGGCGAACAGAATAATCCTAGTTGTAATAACTGAAGAACACTTCCAGAGAGTTACTCAAGCTTTGGTTATGAGACTAAGGCAGCATGAAGAGTCAGTCAAGAAAGATGGTACTTCTTTTTGGATTACTTTGTCTTCTAGCCTTTTGACTGAACCATACACATGCATGTTTATCCTAGCAACAGTCCAGCAAACCTATACGTGCTTTGCTTAATGACAGGACTGTGAAAATAATACTGCCTTGAAAAGACAGATACTGAAGCATTCGGCAAGCTGCCCTGCTATTACACGTGAAACTAAGTGTTCTATTTGTCATCAAGAAGACATAAGGCTCACCATTAAATTTATTAGGGAGATCAGTGGGTGTGTAACAATTGGGACTGTCAAAAGATTGTGTCCTGTAAATAATATCAGTTAGAGGAGGAAAAAAATCCATCTTTGATGCCAACACGATCGGAGCAACATACCTGAAAAGACCATTTGATGAGCTAAATTGGTGGCTGCCAAGGCACTCTGCTATTTTCCAGTTTGAGGCACAGGCATATAAAGCTTAAAAAACAAAAACACACGGCAAGTAACATTAGCTCCTGTACATAAAAATTACGGCAAGATAGCACCAACGAAATCCATTCCATTTTTTAAAAATTAATCATCAGGAAGCAAGCATAGGATTTTTTAAAACATAGCCAAGTAACATAGTTGGTAAAATGTTATGGGTGATGGCAATACTGCTATATCTGGATTACCCAAGCGTTGCATTTATGAAAAGATGGCTGGCTTCAAAGCAGCCAACAAAATCCATTTTCATTTTTTTTAACTAACAGGATGCAAGCATAGGGACTTTAAAACATAGGCACGTAACATTGGATGCAAGGTCACCAAAATTTTTATGTTGGAGATTCATTCCATCCAATCTCTGCAGCGTGGAAATGGCTGAATGGCAAATCTGAATAGATCAGAAGGAAGGATACATGTATCATGATATACATAAACTGATGTGGTTAAAAAAAGCACGGGATCCTTTTGAGGGAACTGGTACACTGTGACTCCATGTAAGACGAACACTACCTGGATGTATGCAGGAGGCATGACGCAAGCCGGTGGCAGGGTTGCCGGGCGTATGGGGTGCACCGCTAGTCGCATCTGGGGCTGCCACCTGCGACTATGCTTCTTGCCGGCCGAGGTTGCCGCGGCCGCCGCCGGGCGCACCAGCGACCGTGTTAGTTGGGGCGGGAAGAGCGGCGCCGGGGATGAAGAGGCGACGCGCCCGATGGAGCTCGGCCATCATCCGTGTGCCGCCCAAGCCGCTACTCCGTTAGGGTTTGCTGCGTCGGGGCGGGAAAGGGCGGCGCCGGGCGATGAGGAGGCGGCGCAAGAGCGACGCATGGGAGATGGACGCGCATCGCCCGCACATGCCATGGGGAAGGGCGGCGAAGCGCCGGCACGGCGCACATGCCATGGGGAAGAGCGGCGTCGCGTCGGGCACGGCCAAGAAAACGATCGGGGTTTTTTTTTTTTTTTTTTTTTTTTGTCTAGCGTGAGGAAGCCGGGAAGGATGAAGCGGATAGGGATGGGGTGAGCGGGATTTGGGAGAGAAGAAGAGCGGAGGAGGTCGAATTTTTTGGAGAGCGCGGGAATTGAAGCAAGGCGGCGGCGGCCGGTGTCTGATTTGGGATCCCGGAAGAAATGGGTGTAGGGTTTGAGAGATAGAAATGGATTCAAACCGTTGGATCTGGAGATGGACGGCTGATGGTAACTGATGAGGTTATTGGGCCTGTGAGAAATCTTGGCTCAAGTTCCTTGTTTTTCTTTTTACTTAAAATAATAGAAAATAATTTTATTATACAATTTTGTGAGCGGTGTTTACTAACACTTTCTAAAAACGAAAAATGACCCATAAATTGATAGGGTACGATTTTAGAAAAGTTTTAGGGAAAAAAAATCAAATTCGAGTTCGTATGAGAGAAAGAAAGACTAGTTACAAGTTTTGACTACAGATTAAAAAGAAAATTCGTTCTTGTCCATCACATGTTCATGATGAACAAGCGATTTCTCTTTTTCCTCGGATTAAAACTTGTAACTAGTAGTTCTCCCCATCACGAACTCCAAATGAGGTGATTTTTTTCCTAAATTTTTCTAAAATCATGCTACATCACGTTATGGTGTTGGATTCGGTCACCTCTTCATTAGCCAAATTTGAGCAATTCAAGTTTTTGAATTCGAACTTTGACTTAGTAAAACTTCGATCAAGCGAGACAAAATGAACTTCGATTGAAAATTTTTTGAACACAATAGTTTAATAACTCATCGAGACCAACAAAGTTTATGTAGGTCAAATTTCCATTTAAGGAAGTGGTAATAACATGTAGTTCAAATATAACAAGTCTCTCACATAGTTCACGAAACTATGTGAGTGACTTGTTATATTTGAACTACATAACACTCCAACTTTGTTGAAATGACTTGAGATTTTTCTAACAGTCATTTATAGGCAAAATATTATCCCACACAAGAACTTACATTTTTTCGGACAATTATTTTTATTATTATAATTTTTCCGTCTTTGGGTGAGACAAAAATTTGATGAATTATACATTGAAAACACTAGAACTATCTCTGAGACCTCCACATGTATTTTTTTTCCTATGGCATAAGAGACGTTGTGGCAAAGTTTGGCGCCATTCCTCTTTTTGGGGGTTGACCTAGTTCAACGCAATTACCGGCAATTCGCGCGGAAATTCAATTAAACAAAAAAAATATCAAGCGATTTCTGAAAAATCTCAAACTTGGTGGTTGCTTCACAAAAGGCATTTGGAAGCCTAAGAAAATTTTTGAGACCAATACCATACTTACCGCATAATCCCTAAGAACCTAGTGCATAGACATGATTCGATGAAAGGCTCCAAGTATTGTATTGCTCTCAAACTTTTCCCTAGGCTTCTAAATGCCTTTTGTGAAGCAACCACCAAGTTTGAGATTTTTTCAGAAATCGTTTGGTACTTTTTTTCGCTTATTTGATTTTCCGCGCGACTTCGGTAATTATGCGTTGAACTAGGTCCACCCCGAAAAGATCCATAATGGCGCCAAACTTTGCCACGACGCCTCTTATACCATAGGAAACAAATACATGTAGAGGTCGTTGCATAGTTCTAGTGTTTTCAATGTATAATTCACTAAATTTTGTCTCACCCAAAGACGGAAAAATTATAATAATAAAAATAATTGTCCAAAAAAATGTAAGTTCTTGTGTGGGACCATATTTTGGCTATAAATGACTACCAAAAAAATTCAAGCCATTTCAACAAAGTTGAAGTGCTATGTAGTTAAATATAACAAGTCTCCCACATAGTTTCAAGAACTATGTGAGAGGCTTGTTATATTTGAACTACATGTTATTACCACTTCTCAAATGGAAATTGGACCTACATAAACTTTGTTGTTCTTGATGAGTTATGAAACTTTCTTCGTATTCAAAAGATTTTAAACCGAGTTCATTTCGTGTTCCGTTTGATTGAGTTTTGACTCCAGTCAAAGTTCGAATTCAAAACTTGAATTGCTCAAATTTTGGCACATGAAGAGGTGACTGAATCCAACACCATAACATGATGTAGCATGATTTTAGAAAATTTTAGAAAAAAGAATCACCTCATTTGGAGTTCGTATGTGGGAGAACGACTAGTTACAAGTTTTAATCCGAGGAAAAAAAAAAATCGCTTGTTCATCATGAACATGTGACGAACAAGAACGATTTTTCTTTTAATCTGTAGTCAAAACTTGTAACTAGTCTTTCCCCTCATACGAACTCCGAATTTGATGATTCTTTTTCCTAAAATTTTCTAAAAATCATGATCTATCAAAATAGTTTGGTCATCCAAATCATGTGACTTTATTTGAAAAATTGAAAATTTGAAATTCATAATTTTACAACTTCGAATGTAAATTTGCATGTATAAATGGTTTCAAATCGAAAAGTCATGAATACGAGTTTTGTAGAACTTCGTCAAGATCTACATTTAGTATTAGAGTCAACTTTTCGCCGAACTTTTCATGCCTTGAAATTTAAAATTTGAACTTTTTATGGCTTTGGACGAGTTTTTTGAAGCTCAAGATGGTCTTGAATTGAAATGTCATGAATACCAAAAATTCATAACTCATCGAGATCTACATTCAAGTATTTAGGTCATTTTTCCATTTGAGAAAGTGTTCGAAACTGGAGTTCTAAAATCACTATTCTCTCACGAGTTTCATAAACTATATATGAGATTACTAAAGTGAACGCAATTAATTGATAGAACTTGATTTTAGAAAATAGTAGAAAAAAAAATCATCAAATTTGGAGTTAATATGTGAAAGAAAGACTAGTTACACGTTTTAACTAGAGATCAAAAAGAAAAAAAACCTTGTGTTCATGTTCTTCATTTTTCAATGTGGGTCGGTTCTAGGTTACGTACTTGGGATATCTACATGACAAATGGAAAAAAGAACCAAATCTCTCACAAACACTGGAATAGTGTGGTGGTATGACTTAGCTTCCCTCTTAGAGAGGTCTAAGGTTCAATTCCCACTTACCACACATTTTTTGAATGCCACACATTTTATAGGATTTATTTCTTTCCAATTCATAGATAAAAACACAAAACGCCCATTTATATTGTGAATGAAGACTTGTCTTAGTGGTTAAGGTGCCATGTTTTGTTCCAAAGGTGCTAGGTTCGATTCTCATGTGCTACACATTTTTTCAATTTTGTTTTACATGATTTAATATTTTTTAATATATATAAAGAGTAAACGCCCCTTTATAGCACAAATTGAACATTGGCCTAGTGGTTAAGACACCACCTTTTTGTTCCAAAGGTCCAAGGTTCAATCCCCATGCGCCACACATTTTGCTATTTATTTCAATGACGTTTGACTAAGTCACAAAAACCCATCACGTGGTTTTGCTATTTATTTCAATGACGCTTTTTGCTATTTATTTCAATGACGGTTTGACTAAGTCACAAAACCCATCACGTGGTTTTGCTATTTATTTCAATGACGGTTTGACTAAATCACAAAAACCCATCACGTGGTGTCACAAAAAACAGCCGCTCACGTGGTGTCATATATAGTGCACTCTTATGTGACGACCAAAAAGTCTTCCATCACAAATAGTGATGGTGCCTGTAATTTTGTGACGACATCGAGGTTTTCGCCATATTATGGTACATTATATGACGGTTTTAGACCCCGTCACGAGGTCGTTTTGTCATAAAAAATCGGTATTCTTGTAGTGTACGTGTACGAAGCTTCAGCGGTTGGCGAGTGGCCATATGTGTACTGAAGCTTCAGCGGCCGGGTGAGGTGTAACACTTGGATTGTAACATTATTTTCTGTTACTACATGGCGTATATTTGTAACATACTTTATATGTTCCATTTATGTGTTAAAACGTAGTGCACTATTGTAACATTTTGCTTGTAACGTTTTTTGTGTTACTAAAGTTATTGTCAAGAACACATGTTTATGAAAAAAGTGTTTTGTGTTACAACGAAGTCCGTAACACTCTATTTTGTGTTATTGTGAGATTTCATTGTAACACATTGATGAATATGTTACAAGAAAGTGTTACAATATCCTTGTTTTGTAGTAGTGGACGGTTAAACTCAAATTCACGAAATTTTTCTACGGACACATCCTGAATATGGGCCATGCATGCCTATAATACAGAAATATCTGAAAAGTATTGTACTGGTGATATTAAAACCTGAGCAGACGAGCAGTACTGATCGATCAGGGTGCGCCGTCAAATAATTTGGATTGGATTGGACCCCCTGTCTCGCTGTAGAATCAGTGACGCGTGCTACGGTTCACTATTGGTAGAGGAAGAAACAGTGTGCTAACCCAGCATCATGCTACTGCGAACCCAGTATTCCAGCAACAGGAACTAAGAAGACCAAACACGGGCGCCGTCACTTTCGGCAATGCGGCCAAGAAATAAAAATACGAACCTGCAATTCTCCCTCCCATCAACTTTCGCAGCAGCTAGATTGTCAGGTACCGAGTCTCTCTGAAGGGGAAGCATGCGCCTGTGCGTCGTCCGGCAATGCGTGGCTGAGAGTTTGGGCTTATTGAGTGATATTGTGTCTGGGCCTTGGGCCATCGTCGTTTATTTGGTCATAGCTGGGCCAGCGTCGGTTTCTGTACTGGTGATGTTGAGTCCAGGCGCGTATATGCCTGTGTAACCGTCGTCGTTGGGGAATCATCGAAGAACAGAATACTCGTTTCAACTCTAAGCTTCCCTCGTCCGTTCCCAAATCCCCATTCTGTTCTTCCGCTCTAACCCTAATTTCCCTGCTATTCTACCTCGAATTCTAGTTATCGTTGTGAATCGCCTGTCGGTTCATAACATAGATACCCAGCTGGATCGACACACCACCATGGAAAAATTTGTCTACTAGATGCATGCATGCCTCCATGACAAGGCAGAGGAGGAGACGAAAATGACTACCTATATTCCACGGACGCGGCAATGCAAGGAATCGCGTTTAGAATGACGACTTGACTTGGTGAGTGCCTCCCACCACAACCATATACCAGTCTTAAATGCAACAACACAAAAAGATTTGTTTCGGACTTGTCTATGACAGCACATAAACGATACCTGGCCTGCGGGCTCCATAGCTGGATCCAGCATCCCAGCGAGCAAATGCGTCGCGTGGAACCAGGCAGCTAGCGACAATGCAAAAAGGCACCACGAGTCCTTGCAAAGCAACACATATAGCCTCCTCAAACTTCCGCACGACATAAATACGTAACCAAGCTTATTAGAATATACGAGAAACTAATAATAGAGGACAATAGTTCATCATAAAGAAAAAAAGTTGCATCTTCTAATAGCTAGAAGCAGAGAACTTCGATACAGCATATTCGAATAGAAAATAACTTTGGGTGACCATCTGAGCGATGTAGTCTGTCCGGCACACATTGACTCCAACACCATTTGAGCTGCCGGCCGCGCCATTGATGAAGCAGAAACTTGGATAGTTGGATCAGAAGAATTAATCTGGGAGATTAAGCACATTCGTCAATAATTCTACTAAACCTTCTTCAGATATAATATATTATGATTACGATTAAAAATTATCCGATGAACAAAGTTCTTATTTTCTAGTGAATAATCACTGAGGGATGTTTCACAAACTCGGTGACAAAATATAAAAAACAGAATCTCAAATGGAAAACAGAGGCAGCACAGCAGATGTATCGAGTGAAAACAGAGCAGCGACTGGTTGCCAGAAACAGAGTGGTGCAGTCACGCCGGCTGAGACTACAGGAATGGTTCAGTCACTGTACCTACGTCCCAGGTATAATGGAGTCAACAGAAAATCAATATATCCTACAATACACTTGATAGTTTCATCAGCTTATTGGAAATGTGACGGTGCATATTATACCTACGTCCACAAGTTCAAAACCACACAACTATGCATACATATACTCAGAATAAGAATAAGACACCGTGAGGCAATGCTACAAATTAACACATTAGACTCCTCAAACTTTTCCACAACAAGAATATGTTCCAAGCTTATTACAATTTACGGACAACATAAAACTGGAGAAAAAAAGGAAAAAGTCTATTTGACCCCCTGAAGTATTGGCCTGTGTCTAACCATTATCACGAACTTCAAAACCGTCTAACGAGCACATTAAACTCTGTCAAACCGTCTAATCCACCCCCTGGGGTGGTTTTGGTGGGCTGCTTTGTTTACATGGCGTCCCAGCGAGGAGTGGTTTTGACACGGTGGCGCAAGGATGGATCCCAGGTATGTTGAATCATACTGACAGGTGGGCCCCAGCTGTCAGGAACTTGTAAGTGACAAATTCTTCTCTCATCGACAGGTGGTCCCTACCTGTCATCCCCTACCTCCAGCATATAGGCATTCCTCCATCTTGCGCGAGGCAACCGGGCAACGCATCTCCTCCCCAAGCCTGACCAGCCCCCCATCCCATCTCCATCCCGCCGCCGCCGCAATCGAGCGAGGACCGCCCCCCCATCCCATCCGCATCCGCCGTAGCCGGGCTATACACGCAAAAAGGCCTTGGCGAACGCTGTCGGGTCCCGCGGCCGAGGGGTCGTCAGGCACCCGAAGCGGGCGCGCCGTCCGCGTTGTCTAGCGCCGCGCCAAAGACGCCGACGCCGCGGGCGGGCGACTTCCATCGGCGTAAGCGCAAGGCGCTCGGCAGCGAGGTCGCCGATGCGGGTCGCTGGCACCGCTCTACTCTACCTCGATTGCGCAACGACGTAATAGGGGCTCGATTGCATAGTGACGGGATCGCCGTGCTCTGCCGCTGCGTGATGTCGATGAGGTCGCCGTCGTAAGCGGCGAGGGTGCAGCGATCGATCTAGATGGGTGGAGTCCGCTTGATCTAACCGCGCCACCTTCAAGACCAAAGCTGCGACGATGACGTGGTGGCGTAAACTTGAGCCGGAGGCCCTTACTAGCGAGCGCCACGCTGCGCCATGGTTGGGGAAGACAATAGATGGAGCTGGAGGTTTTTTTTATCAAGATGGAGCTGGAGGTTGGGATGATGGATGGGGCCACCTGTCGGTGAGAGAAGACATGGGCAGAAAGAGGCAAGGCCACCTGACAGCTAGGCCCCACAGCATACTACTTGCCAAGTTGGAGTCCACTTAGGCAATACCAGCACCATGTAGGCAAAACCATGTGCTCAAAAACCGCCTAGGGGTGGATTAGACGGTTTCCAAAGTTTAATGTGCTCGTTAGACGGTTTTGAAGTTTGTGGTAATGGTTAGACATAGGCCAATACTTGGGGGGTCAAGTAGACTTTTTCCGAGAAAAAAATAATACAAGCCAGCGCCAAACAGTTCGGCATGAAGAAAAATGTTGCAGGTTCTAAGCAGCAGTAGAGTACACTAAAAATCTAAAACTTTGATACAGCATATTAGAATAGAAAACAGCTCGGTTGAACATAAGAGCCGACACAGTCGAGTGAACTTGTGGTATATAGTCTCGGACGCATTGAAGCCAACACCATTTGAGCTGCACCACGGTTCAGCCGGAAACTTGGATCAGAAACACTAATCTGTGATAAGAAGCAAGTTAGTTAATAATTCTACTTAATCTTCTTCAGATATTATGCTTACACCCATTAATAATAGGATGACCAAATTGCTTATCTCCTACCCTGTAGTGAGTAGAAGGATCTGTCACACACTCCAAAGTGACAACGTACATAATTCTAGATGGACGAATTGAATATTTACAAGTCACTTGATTACAAATTGAAACGACGGAACCAACCATCGAGGTAGCAGAGTACATATTATATCAAGATAGGAGAGTGGAAAACAGAGTATTGAGTATTGACTGGTGGCCAGAAACAGAGTTCGTGCAGTACATAGATGTAATTCATACATCAACATAGATGTCCGCATGCATGTATTTGCTTAATGGAAAAGCAACGCTATCTGACAGCGATGTTTCTAATTTTCTATACTACCAGTAATCTCAATGTTATTTGTTTGATGGAAATTAGGCTAACAGATTTTCAAAATTTGTGAAGGCGGCTATGCTAGTACTCTGAATGGCTAAGACAGCAACCCCACCATGCGAATTTGACATTCAGGTGGCCGCGACAGGTAAAGATTAAGGGAAATTGAAAAATCTGGGAAACTGGAAGAAATCCCTTGAATCAAAGCAATTCACAGTTTCAGTGTCAAGTTTGGAAAGGCAAACAAATTCAATGTCAAATCCTGTGAGGCAGATTAACTTTTTTTTTTTTTGACCAAAAACACTGCAGGGGAGATCCCCAAAGGCTTTTTATTGATTTTGATTAAAGGTTAAGAAATACATACCGAAATTGATCTTAGAAACTGAAATTTCTGTAAGTGAATGGCTGAATTGCAAGAGCTGCAAACCCATCACCATTTATCGGCTAAGACAGAAGAGGGCACGGAGGGACAGAGTACGTACAGTCTATGTGCTTTGGTTCCAAATTTGGATGTCTTTTAAGAACTTGCTGGGCTTTGTTTGCTCAGATCAATATCAGCGGGCTGTGAGGGCAACCCCTCATCCGGCTTCTCATCTTCTTTCTCGTGTGTGGACACCATCTTTTCCTTTTGCATGGAAATCGAGATTTAAAAAATCATTAACCGAGTAAAACAATCAAAATAATGTATACATGCCAAAAATGTAAGAGAAATAAATACAAAGATATCATTTTGATTGGTACTAAAAATATGCATCGCACCTTATTAATTCTATTAATGCCAAGCGTTGGATTATTGGGGTGGACCCTCAGTTCTTGCAGGCTTCTCAGCTCCTTCATAAACCTTTCCCTGTTGTCACTGTCATACACATTTATTCTTAGCTCCTCTAGGGATGTCATGTTTCCAATTCCATGGGGCGCTTCAGCCTGTTTAGCTTTTAGCCGAACTAACAGTGTTAGCTGGACAATACTTGCTGGCAACTCTCCGGACACTTCAAGTGCTTGCAATAACCTTAGATTCCCTATTTCTCTTGGGAGCTTAACGTCACCGTCTAAAACCATATATCCTAAGATATCTCAAGTGAAGTAAACCCCCAAGATGCTCAAGATGGCAACCTTGCTTAAGTCTACAACTTATTAGCTCTAGCATGCGCAATAATTTGAATCTGAAAAACTGTTCCCGGTTATCAATACAACACCTGAGCGCAGTATAAGATCTCACTTCTGGTATCCCATTAACCATGGTTTCAAAACTAAGATGCTCAGCCATTCTATTTTGGTGGGCTAACCGGCGAACAACACTGCTAGGTGCAAGTGTTCCTTGAATATTATTGTCATCTAATATAGCAATAAAGTTTTCTTCACATGAAAGCTTACGCATCGATCAAGAATCATATCATGAACATGACAGGTTGATACTATGCCGCGCCATGACTCCTCTACCTGGATCAAGCTTCTATCAATGAGATTGTTGAAGTATCTCTCACCAATATCGAATAATCTTGTCCCTTGTTCCTGCTCAATCAATCCTTCAGCTATCCACTTCCATATCGAGGTTCCTTTTTGATCAAATAATCTTCGTGATATGTACATAGATATAGTAAACATGTCCTCAAATGTGGAGGCAGATCATAGTAGCTAAATGAAAGTATTGTCATTGTATCTTCAGATTCCCTATTATCTTTATTGTCAAAACCAATAGAGCTGTAGACCTCAGACCATGTGCACTCTGGTTTACAAGCAAACAAGCTAGCCATTGTGATGATTGCTAATGGTATACCAGCACATTTCTTTAGAATTTTGCCAGAAACATCGTTAGGTTCGTTATCAAGGTGCTTTCTGTCTGCACCAAATATCCTTGTATAGAATAGTTCCATGGAGTCATCAACGGAAAGTGGTTTTAGCTCATAAATCTCCCCAGCTGCTTTGGCAACATCAACTTTACGAGTGGTTGTCATTACTTTACTTCCACAGTTATTGTCAACAAGTGACTGTTCGATTGCTTCCCAAGTGCCTACATCCCATACATTGTCAATAACAATGAAATACCTATCCACATGAAAGTGCATGAAACATTGGTTAGTATTGTTTGGAGCTTCTCAGAAGACTGAAACTTCTTTTGACGGCAAATGAAGCATGAAACTTACTAACATTAATTTATATAAAATTGGCTTGACAACACATCAAACATATGATCACGCTAGTAGAAATAAATTTTCTTGATGTTTCATTATCTTTCTCACTGAAAGTAGGGCTGGAGGCAATCATAGAAGAGTCAATTCAGAAAAGTATCGTACGCACCAAGGGGCCTATTTGAAGGAACTACATAAATGAGGCCACATTATTATGCAGAACTTATGCATCCAAGAGCATGTTTGCAACACAAGCTGACCACCTGACCCTAAAACTGTGCTTTTTCCTAAAAGATATAGTTTCAGTAGGAAAATATTTTGAAATCTAAGTGCAATTAATAAATTCATTATATAGTAATTTTTAGCTAAGTTGTTGTTACTTTTATACAGCTAGTGTGAAGTACATCACTCATCATTCTGAAAGATGTCACGTTAGAGCCAACTGAACAAATGCATTTTTCTTCTATTTGTGGAGTCGAGAAAATGAATCTCTAGAAGCAATCTTTGTATAGATAACGTGGAGACAATATATCTAATAGAACCTACAGCATAGTGAAAACTAGTTGTACCGAGTAACTGTGGAGCAACAACATCTTATTAAAAGGCGCTCGCTAAATACAATTTAAAATTGGGTTGCTGATGTGTACCTCTTGTTCTCCAAAAATTCTCGGACTTCATCAATTAGGAGCTTCAAACCTCTTCCATCGTTATGAATGTTGGCATATTTGTTCTTGTCTAGACCAAAGAGGATGTCCTTGAAAACTGTTACCAACTGAAGATCCCGTCCCAACTGAAACGAAAACCGCACAATCATACCGCGACTTTAGATTGTCATACACCGCTCGGCAAGAGTGGTTTTGCCCAATCCCGCAACCCCTACAATAGAAACCTTCTTGGTCACTTCCTTGTCAGGAACAACATCGTCTGGTTGGGATGGGCGGAGCTTAGATATGAGCTCTTCCCTTGACTTATCGACACCAATAAGTTCGGTCACTTTTTTGTACATAGCTTTGGTGCGAGGATCAACAGTTGACGGTGTTGCAACCGGCATGTACAGATTGTCACCAAGTTTGTAATCCTGACGCCTTTTAGCTAGCTCCTCAAGATTCTTCTTGATGTCTTCGATGGCACCAGCAATACTACGGCGAGCCTTGGCCTTGGTGAAGACTTTACCCATCTTCTTCATGGCACGTTTGAGCCTGCTCGGGTCAGTAGGCTCACCTCCATCGACGCACACGAGGTAGGTGTCGAGGACATCCTCCATGTCATAGGATGCCTCTCTGACCTCACGCACCCATACCTTGACTTGCTCATTAAGCTGATCCCATGGCACCTCAGAGACCTCGCCAAGGAAGGCATAGATGCTCTGCAGCTCGCTGTGGAGCCACTGCATCTGCTTCTTCACGCCCTTCTGGAGCTTGTACTCACCATGGATCAGCTGAAGAAGCTTGGGGGCGAGGCTTCCCAGCGCCCCCGTCACCACACTCATGCTTGGCTTGCTTGGTAGTTGCTACTGTGGTGGCATGGTATGCATCGGGAGAAGATTTGTTGTGGATTCAATGCACAGCCTCACTTGCTAACGAAGGTAATGGCTGTCGCACTCTGCACGCCCATTGGCAGCACACTCACATCAGTACTTTACCTTTAATCATGCGGTGCCATGACATGCTTTACCATTTTTTTCTGTTTCACATGAGAGAAGTCCGTAGTCACTCTTGCTGATTATCTCCTCTGCCAAACACAAAGAATAAGAGCCATGAGAAAGGAGGCTGCCAAATATGTTACTTTTTAGCTTTGCAAACAAGATTCTCCACCTCTGCCAAGCTTTTTTTTGGCGATAAGCCTCAAAAAAGCTTGATACTGTTAAAGATGCCTTAGAGCATCTCCAGTGGAAGGCCTCAA
Source organism: Hyparrhenia diplandra (assembly GCA_015847255.1). Lineage (NCBI taxonomy): Eukaryota > Viridiplantae > Streptophyta > Magnoliopsida > Poales > Poaceae > Hyparrhenia > Hyparrhenia diplandra. The sequence continues at coordinate 411,769 of JADLZK010001126.1, read as the reverse complement.
ATTGAGTCCTCAAATTTTCATTTGCATGCCAAACTAAAAAAAGTAGGGGTTCAAATTGACATGCAACTCCAGTGGTAAAAGAAGAACACGACCCTAACTTAAAGTGGGACCCACTTGTCGGAAAAAACCCACTCGCCTACCGCCGGGTGGTTGGTGAGCAGCGCGCGGCGCCGCCAAGCAGTGGAAGAGGCCGTTGTCGAAGCTTCATGGACTTGTCGGTGCCGCTGTACCAGTTGATCTCGCACCGCCAGGGCGCCGCGACTCGGAGGTGACGACCGGCGCCATGGTGGCGCGTGGTTTTGGGCGAGGTCGACGCCGGTGAGCCTCGCGCTGCATCCCATCCCGGAGAGCACGCCCCAGCCGGCAACCATCAACGATGACGAACTGACGGCGCTCAAGTCCAAATCAGCGGCGAACAACGTCCGGCGACGACGGTCGTCGGGCCAGTTTTTCATCACGGAGCCTTGGGGGAGCCAAGATCGAGGTGTGCTCGCCACCAACGCATGACACGCCGTCGATCTATGGTGGCGAAGACGGAGCGGCGCGTCGCGTCGTGGGTTTTGGCTGTTCGCCCAAGGCGTGGGCGTGTGCCGCTCTGCGTGGGCGCCCGGTGGAGAGTATGCGCGACACGGATGGCGTAGTCGCGCCCGCTGCGGCCTTCCGCGCCGACCCGGCCCGGTGCACCGCCCGACGACGATCGCCGTTCAGCGGCGGCGGCGCGTTGGCCTCGAGCAGCAGTTAGCCGTAAGCGTCTCGGAGGCGCGGGCGGACTTGCCGCACGACGGCGCGCCCATACTGACACCGACGGCGCCGACCCGTTGCCACCAAGTAGAAGAATGGCCCACCATCGCGGAGGGCCACGCCTCGCGATGGGTATTGGAGGCCGTCGCCGGCGAGGCAAGCCTGTGCGATGGGCGGAGCCGCATTGGAGGAGAAAAGATTTGGAGGAGCCGCACCGAGGCGGCAAGCCCGCGGCGAAGCGCCGCCGACGGGCTACGGCGGGCTTCATGCGGCTTCGCTCGGCCGCACGCACGGCCATCCGGGGAGCGGCGAGGGCCGCCGCTGTAGTGGCGGCGAAGTCCGCCGGTGGAGAGACGGCGGGCGGCCGGGTAGCGATGGCGGGTCGGACGGGAGGAGGAAGGGGAAAAGTGGGTGGGACCCACCGGATGGGGCTTTCCCGGACTAGGGGGCTGAGATTAAAATTTGAGGGGACATGTAAAATGGGGGCTTGAGTAGGGGCTCCATTGGAGTTTGATTTTTGTCAAAAATCCTAAATTTTAGAGTAGGGGCCCAAATAGGGTCTCCCACTAGAGTTGCTCTTTAGCTGCTAACCACCAGGCCAGGTCTGCCACTGAGTCGTTATTATGAAAGTCTGCAACCTAGGTGGCTACTTAAAGTTATAATAGGATGCTTTTGTAGCTTTTGCAGTTATTCCTACGCGCCCCATGCATATATGAAATGGAAATGCAGGCAAAGCCTCATCAAACTTTTGCACAACATAATACAATCCAAGCTTAATATTAGAATGTACGAACCATGGAAGTGTACAGAAACTAATAATACAGGCCACGAGTTCAGCAAGAAGAAAAATGTTGCAGGTTCTCGTATCAGCAGAGTACACTGAAACTTTGATAATGCATATCCAAATGGAAAAATATTTTGTTCAACATTAGAGCCCACACAGTATGGATCACAGTTGATTGAACTTCAGGTGATGTCCTGACGTAGTCTAGCAAGTATTGAAGCCAACACCATTTCAGAAGGATGGCCATGGTTCAGGCAGAAACTTGGATCAGACAAACTAGTCTGCGAAAGGAAGCAAGTTCGTTAGTAACTCTTGGGAATCTTCTTCAGAAATTATGCTTACCACCAAAAACCTAAACAATGACCAATTAAAGTGCTTACTTCCTAGTGAATAACTTTACAAGGATGTGTCACAGACTTTCAGGTGACAGATTATAAACACTAGTTCACCAACCCGTGCTCTCGCACGGGTTAGAATCTTATGAGTAGACGTTAACTACTGATAAGAATTAATTATATGGGATATCATTTTCTCTTCACTATATTATCATATAATAGTTATAATAGGTACTTTTACTTTACGCACGGTCTATATTCAATTGTGATAATCTATCAAAGGTTCATTTAAATGTTTTCTTATCCATATTTATAAGTTTTTTCTTTACATAGCACCTTGGTATATCTCTAATAGATATTTAGTTAAAACATTTGATTAAACTATGATAGTTTTACTTGTCATCTCTATTTTGAGGACATAAATTAAATTTTGATTCTTTCCCAATTTTAAGCCTATTAATTCCTTGGATACAATAGCTATTATTTATGATTTTGAGTATATACAACCAATTTGATGGCAAGTTTTTTAGATTTTTAAAAAGAATTTTAGGATGTAATTTTATTTATTTATTTATTTTTGCCATTTTTGTGAGCAACAATTTGTATGATTAATATTTTTAGCACCGGATATATTTAGTTTAAATAAAAATAAACTTAAATTGTATAAACTCTTTTCTCATCCATTTATGTGATATCTTGAAAATCTATATTTTAACCTTTCGCTTTTAATAAAGTTTATAGAACATATAATGAATCTATAATGACTACCATTATCAATAATGATAATGTTTTTACTAGATAGATCGTTGTATAAATTGTTTAGGAAAACTCTCATGAGTATTATTTTATTAGAAAACAATGATCCACTCGTTAATCATTAACTAAGTGATGGATATTATTCTACCATTTATTCAAATATTTCAATGAATAAAAGAATATTCTAGGTCCTAGTTTACCCTCTTAATTTTACAATAGCATAATTTGTTGTTTCAACATGCACCATGGGACACAAGATTTTCAATTTATTATGTCATATTAGTGTTGTTTTATCAAACAATACTTTTCTAAAAAAATAAGTTATTAATATTCATATTATCACATAATGTTTTGATCAAAATGTTTAAAATTATTTTTATACAATGACTTACAATATCATCAAAAGTGAAGTGAACTGTAAGTGTCATTACTATATGGTTTGATAAGGATGTATTTCCATGCTTGATAAGACTTTAAAAATAGATGTCAAATTTTGGCTAGATCGGGCCGGAATTGACACGTGTTCGCCGACCGTTGGAGCTTCCGAGATGACGTCTGGGGCTGCAGCTTCTCGCCGGCGGTGACGAAAGCAGCAGCTCGAGCAACGGGAAGGAGAGGAGGAGGAGCGGCGGGGGAGGGAGGGCCGGCGGGCCGCGGGCGGCGCGTCAAGGCGGCGCGCGCAGGGGGCGATGGCGGTATGGGCGGGGAGAGTTGGAGAGCTGGAGATATTTTTTTATTTTCTTGCTTATCCCCTAGAGATTACATGCCTCTTGCTTATATAGCTTGACTAGCGGGACTTGTAATCTAAGCAATCTCTATAAGGTTTCCTTATACAATCGGAATACCTTTTACAAGCATATCCTAATTTATTCTTTCCTAATAAGGGTCTCCCTTATAGATGAGATATCCCCTTGCACACCAAAAATTACCTAAGATAATCCTAACTTGAATATGAAGTAAACTCGGACTTGTACGGGAGAGGGAAGGTGGCGGCGGCAGGGGCGGCCCCCTACACGCCGCGCCCCCCGCCCCCTCCCCGGGCCGCGGCAAGCACACGTTCGCCCATTTAGCCACTCTCGGGGTGGCCCAATTTCGTTCATGACATCTCCCCACCGCTTCGACGAGGCGACGCGTCCCACGTGCCGCCCAACCCACCACGTAGGGGCGAAGGGCAGCTTGATCGGGAGGTGACCACTCCCAGCCCGAGGTAGAAGATGAGAGGGCCGCGACTTGTCGCATTATCATCGCTGCGGCATTAATCGGGCGTCGTTGTCGGCAAAGGCGAAGTCGAGGTGGAGGTCGCCGGGCAGATGTCGAACTTGAAGCTCGCGGGGATGCACGAACGACGTGCCACCCATGCACGACGCAGACGTAGGCGCCGAGGGTCCCCCGACAGCTCGATCATCCGGGCGGGTCGGCGAGGAGACGTGTAGGTGTAGGTCATCGGCACCGTCACCTTAGCATGGAGTCGCCTGCAGAGACATGACGGATCGACGTGGCGGCGAGGAGGTGAAGTCGAGAAGGCGTCAGAGGAGGTCACCGGGCGTGCTCACGGGGCGCCCCCAACCGCCCCCGCTGGCCCATGCCGCACCGACGGTGACGCTCCCAATGCGTAAGAAGATGTCGCCGTTGTTGTCGAAGAGGAGGACGGTGGCACCCTCGATCCGCTCGTCGGGCGTGCCTGAAGGAGGAGGACGATCTTTGAACGCCCGATCTTCCCGTGGCAATTGGGAAGGTGGAAGCCCATCGCTACGCCATGCGGGGACGTTCTCCCCATCATGAAGTCCCGAGAAGCTCGAGGCAGCGGGGATGTAGTAACGGTGGAAGTACCTCACGATGCCATAGTGGAGGCTCCACTCGGTGTCGAGCCCATAGCTCGATGGCGTTGGAGATGATCCCGAGCTCCTTGTTGGTTGTCGTGGCCGGTGTAGCTCCGTGATCATGTTATTCAACGCCGGGCCGCCGATCGCCCATAGCAACAGCGACGCCGCTGGCCTGGTATGCGATCAACCGGGGCGCCATGATGTCGCCGTTGATGTTGCCGGTTCCGCCCGTGGTGGCCGGCGTTGCTGCCGGCCCGATGCCGGCGCCCGTCCCCGCGTCGTCCGGCTCGCCGTCGTTATCGGGGCGGGCGAGGTCGATGGCCTCCTCCATCGAACGGGCTCGAACCACTCGAGTGCCGTCCGCAGTGAGGTGCGTAAGCCTTCGACGAAGACGCCGACGCGGTGGCGCCGCCCTTCAAAATCCATGTGTGATGCATAGACCTCGGCGTTGATGTAGCCGTCCAACTTGCCCCCCGGGAGGGCGGCGCATATGCCGCCATGGCGTCGAGGTGTCGTGGCGGACCGGTGGTGTCGCGGCGCCTAGCGAACTTATCCCACTCGAAAGGGACTTCTTCTTGGACAGGTTGATGTACCGCATCGCAGCAGGATCGGTGAGGTGGAAAAAGCGGCGGAACTCACGTAGTAGTCCGGGTCGATGTCCGTGATTGAGCTCGAAGAAGAGCTCCGACTTTCGAATCTAGAGGTCGGGTCGTCGGTGCCGTCGAACTCCCGGACTTGCGACGCCGTGGCGAAGCGGGGAGGGTGCAATGCCGATGGCGGCACGGTCTTGGGCGCCACGGGTGGCGCCGACAATGGACAGAGCGGGGCGGGGGCGCGGGACGCCATCTCGCCCGAGAGTCTCTCCGCGGTCGCGGTGTCGGAGGAGAGGAGAGGGCAGCCGATGCCGTGGTGTCGCCGAGGATGACGTCGATGACGGCAGGTCGCCACGCATAACGCCATCCGCCTCCTCAAGCCGGAGGATAGCAGGTGGTCGGAGCCGACGCCGAGTCCGGTGCGGGGAGGGCGGCGGCGGCCGGAGCCGCCCCCCGTGCCCGGCGGCGGCCGCCGTTGGGCCGTCCTCCGCCGTGGGTCGCCGTGCGTCGGGATCCTCGAGGTGGTGTGCGTGCTCCATATGACGGAGGTGGTCCTCCATGTCATCGGCGCTGGCGATCCGGGCGCGTGTGGATGTCGAGGAGCTCCCGGCGGGCGCGTTGAACTCCCCGTATCTCGGAAGCCATGGGTGGTGGGGTCGTCCTAGTCTCCGGATACCGGCCGTCGATTCCGGCCAGATTGGGCCGGAATTGACACGTGGCGTTCGGCCGACCGTTGGAGCTTCCGAGATGACGCGTCACGGGGCTGGGAAGCCGCCGGGCGCGACGAGCGCCAGCTCGAGTAACGGAAGGAGAGGAGGAGCCGTCGGGGGGGAGGGCCGGCGGCGACGCGCGTGTGCGGCGCTTATAAGGGCGGTGGCGGCGCGGGAGAGTTGGAGAGCTGAAGATATTTTCTTTATTTGCTTGCTTATCCCCTAGAGATTACATGTCTCTTGCTTATATAGCCCGACTAGTGGGACTTGTAATCTAAGCAATCTCTATAAGGTTTTCTTATACAATCGGAATACCTTTACAAGCATATCCTAATTTATTCTTTCCTAATAAGGGTCTCCCTTATAGATGAGATATCCCCTTGCACACCAAAAATTACCTAAGATAATCCTAACTTGAATATGAAGCAAACTCGGACTCGTACGGGAGAGGGAAGGTGGCGGCGGCGGCGGCCCCCTGCCCCCTGGCACACCCCTGACCCTCTTGGGCCGGCGGCGTCGCGTTTAGCCCATTTAGCCACTCTCGGGTGGCCCAATTCCTGTTCATGACAATAGATATTTACATTAATGTAAGTTTTAACTTACGGATGTTTAATTATTGTTTATAAGTGCTTATATTAGCATTTACATGTAGATTTTAGAAACTTTTGTTAATTTTATAAAATAGTTGAGAGGTGAATAATTAGCTACAAATTATATAGGTATGCATTATTTTATATTATCTATCATAATGCCATTATACGTAATTTGAATGCAAATTTAGGCATCAAAGCATTATCTTTTATAATGATAAAGATGGATAATTTATACAAAATGCTACTGCATTAGTTTAATTATCTTTTATAATTACGGAGGTATGAATTTTTGCATATAGGTATTGCTAACTCCACGAATCATGTAATCAGTCTCCTAATTTTTTTTTTTGCAGCATTAGCATGTAATTCGAGGTACATGTCTCCAGAGCCTAGTGGTTGGAGCTCCTTAGTAGAACTCTAACACGCTAGGTTTACAAAAAATGGATAGGCTGATGGTTAAAAACATTATAATTAGGTTAATACAATAATTAGAGTTGATGCTAAATAAGGATCATGCCAACATTTATTGTGTGAATATCAAATGACTAATGGTCAATAAATATCATGAGAAAAATTAAATTGAAATTATAGGATCTAGTAAGATGGTCATACCTTTATCCTACATGCGTGGTTGGTTTCTTGCGTGCTCCTAGGTTCCCTTTCTGGACATAAATCACCACATGTTCCCCATGATGCTAGCACACGCCCGTCCTACTGTTCCCTCGATGTGGGAGGATTGAACGCCACATTGCTCAATGCACGACTGGATGCCGGCTTCCTCCATGTGTGTGCTGAAGTGTGGACGTAAATTGTCACCTCATTTAGTTGTTGATAATTTTTTCTCGTTCCTAGTATATTTGGTTATTTTTTGTCGATGGCCGGGGCACAAATTTAGTCCACCTCATTGGCATCGGTAGTGCGTGGTTGCTAAAGTTGTTGAAGTTAGTTTGGTGCAGCTGAAGCATCAATCCGTCTGCCCATATCGTCATCACATTGGCGCTAGCTACTTTGATGTAGCATTGCCTATCACGATGGTGTCCAGTAGCAAAGGTTGGTGAAGCGTCACCTTCCTTAGGTGTTCGCCGCTAGGTAATCGGTGTAGCGTCGTCTTCTTCATTTGTGTTCGCCCCTTAGTAGTCATGCCTTCATCTTCGTTGTTTGCCGGTAGATAGTCAGTGTTCCGCCTGCCTTGTTGGTGTCGGAAGTGTTGGCTTCTCTGTGCAGCAGTAGCGTTGGTATAGGATCCATTGTAGATGATGTCCGTACTCAGCTCGACGTCACCCGATGCGGTAGTGTCCTTGATGGATGTGGGGCCATTCTCTATGGAATCCTTGTTGACTCTATGCATCCAAAGTTCTAGACAATACCAACCAACATACGTGCAGCTATGCAAGAATAGGGAAACGTCACATTAGCTTCTCACCTATAGAGGACGACGTGCATGCCATCATCCTCCTGGCTTCTGGAACGAACTGTCTTTGATGGCGTAAACCATGTGTTGATCTACGGGTGCTTCGGAAGTTGATAGATGGAGGAGGTGCTGATCATGGAGAAAGCTGCTAGATGCGTTGTCCGTGTCCGTCTGCCTTGCTCACGGCTTGCTCATGCTGCAATTGTTGCCACTAATAAATGTGTTCACTCCAGTCTTCCATACCCAACCAGCAAGCTTTGCATGTTGTTGATGAAGAGCCGAAGTGAGGGCCTGGTGTTCCTTGTGCATCCATGGCAATCAAAGATGTGATCAGCCGGAACCCTTTTGTGTATCAGCATGAGGTGGTCATTCCCTCCTGAAACCAAAAAATACATTATTGTTATGTTAGCAAAAAAAAAAAAAAAAATTATACACGGTGCTCAATAAGGATTATTTCAAAATTTATTTATTCATAATAATCATGTATAAAATAAGTAAAACTATAAGTCGCAGGAGACAAAGGTGATTAAAATAAATACCGTAACCCTGTAGTCGTGTAGACAAAAGTTTGAGGCTAATGCTGCGAATCGATTTTAACGCACCACAGTAATTAATTTCAAATATTCATTCAGGGTGCACTACAGCCCTACACGCCACAATAAGCTCCCTCAAACATTCATTCATCTTGTACTACTCGAAATCTGGACCTAAAAGTCCACTCATGACCACAATACAACCTCATTACCGCACAGCTTAACCTGATACAGTTTAACACCACGAAGGCCTCTTCATCACTTAGAACAGAAAGCAGTTCAACAAAAGAAACTGGGACGGGTAGATCGTAGACCATGTGCGGATGTGCCGGTTCACGCTAGGAGATCGAGAGCCTCAACGTGGATGGAGTCGGTGTGCGGGCGTCGTTGTAGATGTAGGCGTGCTAGCGCTGTACTGGTTTTCGGTGCTTGCTTGGCCGACCGACCGTACAAGTTAGCTTCCCGGTCGTGCCAGCGGCGGGCAAGCCATTGTGAGGCGGCCCTGTGATTTCCTCCGTTAAATCGTGGTTGGGAAATAATAGATTTATTTTGGAGGCATTGTGAGGTGACGCCGTCCTCCGTTGGAAAGTAGGTATAAAATAGTAGATGTGATTTCCTCCGTTAAATCGTGGTTGGGAATGTGAGGCGGCCCTGTGATTTCCTCCGTTAAATCGTGGTTGGGAAATAATAGATTTATTTTGGAGGCATTGTGAGGTGACGCCGTCCTCGGTTGGAAAGTAGGTATAAAATAGTAGATGTGATTTCCTCAGTTAAATCGTGGTTGGGAAATAATATATTTATTTTGGAGGCATTGTGAGGCGAGCCGTCTTTTTTAGTCCTCCGTTGGAAATAAAATAGTAGATTTATTTTCTCTTTTTTTATCAATAATAATAATGGCAAAGTGGGTAATTTTATAGAAAAAATAAAGTGACTCTAATGGTTACCAATTGCCGGAGTCTAGATTTGATGGCTAATGTTTCGATTAACGTGAGAATTTCCTAGTATTTATCTTTTTTTCTTAGCGCATCTGGTGAGAATTATTGTGAAGGCTTCATTGAGTCTCCAATTAGTAATAGTAAGATGTGACCTGTGTACAAATCAAACAACAGCACTAACCATCTATGCAGTGCAGTACTGGAAAGCAGAGTATCAAGTCTAGACTACTAAGACTGGTGACCACAAAACAGAGTACGTATCAGGTATCGACTGTAGTCACAGATCACCAGTGACTACCAATGTATGATGGATTCAACTGAAAATAATTACCTGCTAAAATTAGTTTGCTAGTTTCACCGTGCTAAAATTCTACTTGCTCTTCCAAAGAAAAAAATGTAATTCATACATCAACATAGATGGCCGCAGTCAAGGGGCTCACAGTTGGAGTGGTAAAGGCCAATGACTGCGGGGGCTCCCTCTTAGGGTTCAAATCCTGGGTGTGACACCATTTCTTTAAAATTTACATTGTTGGGTACTGCCCTATAGTTTTCTTTTTAAGAAAAGCATAGATGTCCGCATGCATGCATTTGAATATTGGAAATGTGACGGTGCTGGAACTGCAATCTCTCTTAGACTATTCTATGTTCTTTGTTTGACAGAAATTGTGTTAACAGATTCTCAAAGTCTGTAAATGGCACGCACGAGCAGCAACAGTGACACCACCAGCTAGGATGCAACAGAACAGGGTGGAGAGAGTACTTACCTACACTGTTGTGGCCATGCAAATCCAAATTCCTTTCTGCTTTAAGACTCATTATTGTCTTCCCTCTGAAAATTCAGATTCAACTAATAATTAATAAAGTAGGGAGTAAGAATTGTAACAAATAAAAATAGATATAAAGTTTATCGGAACTACAAAAAAATCTCATCGTACCAGCATACGAAGCGTAGGATTGTTGGGATGGGCGTTGCATGCGTTTCTCAGTGCAGCGAACGCAGCATCGCTCTCAGCACTAGGCACATCATGACAGTCGACCTGCCCTCTGAGTTCCCGGAGGGAAGGCAGGTATTCCAAACCAATATTCCCGCACTCACCATTGTTATCCTTTAGAGCCCGTAGAGAGATAGAAATACAAAGCACTTCAAGATTTGGCATCACGCCAGATGGTATAACTTTTCCCGACTCATTGTTTTTTTCTAGAGGCAAAGGGCATAGCATCTTCTGCATTCCAGATATGCAATGAAACACTAGGGTCCTCTTCGTTCGGTTGCTCAAACAGGACCATTCCATTGGTCTGGACGTACTTCAAATTCTGGAAGAAGCAGCCATAACCGGCGTTTATATTACTTGCTGTTACTGTAGACTCTGTTGTCAGGTCGAGATAACATAGCGCTGGTAATCTAGTAAGGAGTTTCAGATCCTGCTCATCTATACACTACTACAGAACTGACTTTTAGTCTCGAGGCCAAAATGGCGTTTACTCCCGGTGGAAATTTACCCGAGTAAATGTATCTTTACTCCCGGTTCTAATTCCCAGCCGGGAGTAAAGCGCCCGTGCGCCCGCCCGGCCAGGACCTCTAATCCCGGTCAGTGGCTACAACGGTAATACCAACCGGGAATAAATATCTATTCCCGGTTGGTATTACCAACCGGGAGTAAAGCTCTCCCGGTTGTAGCCACTGACCGGGAATAATATTCCCTCCTATAAATACATCCGCCCGTCTTGAATTTTCAACGCATTTTCTTCCCACAAAAACTGCTCAACCCCCTTTACTCCGGGTTCCCCAACCAAACCGGGAATAAAGGTTCGCAATTTCACTCCCCCATTTTCATCATTTATTTCATGTTTTTGCACTTTATATAAATATAGTTGTTTATGTAATTTTCTTTTGATTAGAAAAATGAGGAAGTTAACTTAATTTACCAAATTGTGTAAATCATTAATTTGTAGTCTAAATTAGAAATCAATTTAATTTAATGACATTGTGTAGGAAACATGGCATGGTACGTAGTGCATGTTGGGCGCGCACCAGGGATCTATCGAACCTGGCCGGATTGCCATGCTCAGTCCATCGCTACCCCGAAATTGTTACAAAAAATACAACACGTACGTTGAAGCTTTGGCGGCCTACCATGGTGCAAATATTCCAAATAACAATGACGAAGGTGTAGCAATGGAGATTCATGAGATGCCAGCGAAAAATATTAGTTTCTTAGGTTCATTGCTTCGCGCCCTACTAAGGATGTTCTGCTTTAATTAATGTCTTGTTCTTCTTTCTCTGCTTTAGTGGAGTTTGTTGTATGCGTGTAAACAAAAGCCGTAGGCTACCCGTCCTAAAATAATAAAATGTACTATTCATGCATGTTGTGTATTTACTCAAATGTATGTGGTGTTTACTTTTTTCATACGATGATTATGTTTAAAAATTACGTGATGAAGCGAAATTGATGTACAACGAGATCGACGCGACGATGAGTACGTACGTGGGGTGCATGAGTTCCTATGTGCGCCCAAGCAAACAAGCGAAAACGGTTTTATGTGCTGCCCATGTGCCTTGTGCGGGAATAAGAGAGAGTTTTCCAAATCACATATCCTTCATTTACACCAGATAAGTCGGGATTCATGCCCAACTATGTTTGTTGGACCAAGCACGAGAGACCGGTGTCCCAATGGAAGAAGGTGAAGACGGCGGAGGGGACGACGACAATGTTATTGCTGAATATGCTGAATTTGGTGATGTCATAGAAAATATTGCAATGGAGGAAGATGCGGAGGAGGCACCGGTGCCGCCAGGAGATGAGCCTACCGATGGGCTTGATCGGGTATTCGTGAAGCACAATGAATGAATGCGAACAAGAAAAGGAGAAGAAGAAGTTTGAGCGCATGCTAGAGGACCACAAGAAGTTGTTGTACCCAAGCCGTGATTCAGGGTAGAAAAAGTTGGGTACCACACTAGAATTGCTGCAAAGTGGAAGGCGAAGAATGGTGTTTCGACAATGCGTTTAGCCGCTTATTGACTATCCAAAAGAAGATGCTTCCGGGACAATGAGTTGCCCGCCACCACGCACGAAGCAAAGAAGGTTGTATGTCCTTTGGGATTAACAATCAAAAAGATTCATGCATGTCCTAATGATTGTTTCCTCGTACTATGGCGAGGATAACGAGAAGTTGGATGAATGTCCGACATGTCATGCATCACGGTATAAGATCAAGCGAGACGATCCGGGTGATGTTGAGGGCGAAAGGCCTAGGTTGAAAATCCTCGCTAAGGTTATGTGGTACGCCCGATAATACCACGCCCAAACGCTTTGTTCGAAAACAAGGACCATGCAAAGTTGATGCGATGGCACAAAAGAAGACCGTAAGATAGACGGCAAGTTGAGACACCCCGGCGATGGGTCACAAAGTGGAGAGCAATCGATTCGAATTCAAGGATTTTGCGATGATGCAAGAAACGTGAGGTTTGCCTTAAGTACGAATGGTTTTAACCGCCGGGGATCGTAACAAAGAGCCATAGCACCGCCTCGTTACTCGCCTATCTACAATCTTCCCCGGATATGCATGAAGCGGAAATTCATTATGATGCCGATACTCATCCAAGGCCCGGCGCACCGAAACGACATCGATGTGTACCGAGGCCACTAGTTGACGAGCTTCTTCTTTTGTGGAATAAACCAGGTGTACGTATGTGGGATGAGTACAAACAGAACACTTTGACTTGGCGCTACTGTTGTTTGTAACAATCAACGATTGGCCGGCTCTAAGTAATACATCGGGACAGTCAAACAAGGGATATAATGCTTGCACGCACCGTTTCACGGATTGTAAGGGTATTTTTTTGAAAAATCGTCGAAAGGTCGTGGTACCCCGGCTACCATCGATTTCTTCCCAAGAGTCACGTGTTAAGAAAGAAAGGCAAACATTTCAACGGTACCGCGAGACCACAATGCCAAGCCTTGCAACCGGACCGGGTCGGATGTACTAGAGATGGTCAACGATGTCAAAGTAGTGTTTGGGAAGGGACCGGCAAAATACCCGCTCCAAACGACGATGAAGGTCACGCACCCATGTGGAAGAAGAAGTCAATATTTTGGGAGCTAGCCTATTGGCAAGTCCAAGAGGTTCTCATGGCATTTCTTAACGCAATCAAAGGAAAACAGTATAAAACCCATCCCCAATAAAAGCGTCGAAATGCGCCGACATTCCCCAAGAAACCACCATGTCGGTGATCCGTAAGGGATTGTCAACGGGATAGATCTTGCCATCTTAGATATTCATCCGCAGTTTACGGATCTATCATTGTAGCATTTCACCCGGAAGTATTCGGGTATCGTTATTTATATTTTCCCAAAGGAAGGCATGTGATTAATAATTTAGCATGGCATCCGAATAGAGGAACATGTGTTTGCTTAGACCAAATTGTTCATAACAGGGGTAAGCAATAACGGTTTTGGATAGTGTGACACACACTTAAGAATCCACCAGCAAAAGGATAAAGAAAATAGATAAAGAATAAATGAAATAAATGAATAACCTAATGGAGTAGTTCTAATATTATCTAGTCATGGCCATACAAATGAATAGTTAGGATCATATGCAAACTGATTTAGTCATGGTTAGGTCTAGGATAACAGGGAGACTCCCAGGTGCCATACGGCCCAATAGAAGCATTTACGAACTCCTACAGCACAGGCGAACGTGGGGGGATTTCAAGGGACGGTCAAGGCTTGTCACGACCAAGCCGCCTACCCCCTCAACCGTGGCATGCACTCATATCCGCAGGTGTCATAATACCCGGCACCATGCCCGCATATCGTAGCACTACTCTTGTCCCCCCCAGATCCCCACTCGTCGAATGGACGGACTAGAACAAGAGCAAACCCGGAAGGAACAACGAACCGTTATCCCACCTCTAATCAAGTTAGGCATATGATGATCGATGAAGAAATGTAATGAACATGTCAAGATTATGATATGTAAACTATATGCTAGTTCATATACCAACACAAGAACATGAACAAAACTATACTCTAGTTCATAAGTTAGGCCAAGAACATAGATATAAGACTTGTAAATAGAAGAATGCTCCATAGAGTAGATGTATTACCAAAGCACTTTCTTCTAGGAGACAAGCCCTCCTTGTAGCTCTTCTACTCCAAGTACTAACCAAGAACTAAGAAGAAGAAGAAAGTAGAAGAAGAAAGAAGAAGTAGAAGAAGAGAGAGAGGTAGAGGTGGTAGAGAGAGAGAGATTGCTGGTTTTGCTAGACTCCAAGTGGTGTGTGTTGAGAGAGGGAGAGAGGGGGCCTACTTATACACTTGGAGGAGGGGCCTAAGTGCTAAATTACACCAAAACCGACCTGTAAACCTTCCTTGTATGCGCAAACCGACCAACTAAGGGCGGTAATCCTCGCTTGAAGATGCACGAACCGCCTCCCCGAGGTCGGGCCGAACCGCCTCGGGGAGGGTGCGGCCGCACCTCGGATGGTGCGCGCACACCCCCGGGCGCGGCCTGGCTCTCGGTCTCGGTGGGGTGTCGCTTTTCGCCTGAAAAGTTGTAGGCCGGGCTTTGCTCGGCCCATTTGATCTTTTGGGTCGATTTGCTCTTGGGCTTGATTTTGCAATAATGCGCTTTCCCTAAGGCGTATTTTGGTCGATTTTCCACTTGCTTTTTATTATAAATCTGCAAAATAAAATACAAGACACTACAAGTGGAATTTATTAGTGATAAATGCATATGAGTATAAAAAGGTTTAATTTTAATCCCTTTATGGTAGTAAGTTGACGGGAAAAATATGTCGCTGGTTACCGCAACAAACTCCTCCAAGCTTACCCTTTGCGCCGCCCTCGAGCAAAAGAGATAAGTACTTGGTTGTTGATCGGGGAGTTGCTACTATGCCGATTACGTTTTACAAGTGCCGTGGTTATAATAAGATTTTCTACTAAAGTTTGAATAAAATGGCACATCTTTTTTTTTCCCCACCCTTTATTACCTTTCATCGTAGCGGGGCTTTCCAAATTTTTCTCAAAGCCTTGAGCGGTTGCCGATAGAACGGTTATAACGAGGGTGCTTATCATTCATCCTTTTGATCAACTTTTTTATCCGGGATTTTATTTAGATAATAATTCTTTATTTCTTTTGAGAAAGCATGGGCTTTATTGCTATATATATATATATTTTTTTTTTTTTGGAGAGGTGGGCTCTGCTCGCCTCTAGACTTTTGTCTTTTATTTCCTCTCTTTTCTTTCTCTTTTTTTTTTTTTTTTTAGAGATGTGGGCTCTTCTCGCCCTGACACTTGTCCTTTTTTTCCATCTCATATTTCAACTTTTTTTTTTTTTTTTTTAGCATAGCCCAACACATTTCTCTTTTTCAAAGTATAGATTCCCTGATGTCAAGTTTCTCTTTTGGACGAAGTCATAGCAAATCCATTTGTACCATATCATACTTGGCAACAACTTAGACTAGATAGAGCATATGCAACCCACATGAATCAGGGTTTTTCGTGATGAGTTTTTAGAATTAGCCACTAAATCCAAACTTTAGAGAACTTCGAATTATAAACTAGGCACATGCAAAGCATAAGACAGAGCAACTATTCATCATTTCAACAAGGGACTAAGACTAAACATTTTTATAGCTCATATATATAAGCATTAAGGCACCAAGAAGAGCTACTTATTCTATTTTTGGATTTTTTTTTTAGTTTTAGTTTTTTTTTCGATGCAAGGTTGCTGAAATGTAAACATGCCAAAATAAAATAAAATCGATGGAATTAAACATGCAATGCAAAGTGATACCCGGGGGTCCTCCCCAAGCTATCTGGAGGCCTACGGTCGGGATCGAAGCCTTGGTACCTCCGAATGCTTCCTCGCGTGCATGGTGAGTAGCCATGTTGGACTCCAATTGGGTCCATCTCTGCCGACTTTGCCGCCCCCAGCCTCGCCGCCATCGTGCGGTGTTTTGCACATGGGAATTGAGCGTGTGCTCAATGTTCCTAGTGCGGACGCCGAGGTGCCGCAGCTGGATCCCGATAGCCTCCACCCCGGTGGATGCCCGGCTGTACTTGGTGGGGGCATATCGTCGAGCCGCCGTCAAAGTCAAATCTGTTGGCCCTCCATGCTTCGTATCTCCCTCGGGCCACTCGGATGGTGTCGGTGTGTGCGAGGCGGCTCTCCCACCTAGGATCATACCGGGGCATTACCCCCGGGTCCCCATGGGGTGAGGCCATCTTTGCCCAAACACCGGTGTAGGCCGTGGGCGTGGCCGAGGTGTGAAGTAGGGGCCATGGGAGGAGGATCCGACCTCCGGTCTCCCGACATCGCGTGAAGAGCCGGGGTGTCTTTCTGCGCAAGCTATCAACGCCTCGAGCTCAAATGTTAGTGCACGCATTTATACAACCGTAAGTCCGGGATAGGTAACCGAACTATAGTTGCATAGCCGGGGAAAAGATGACCAAGCTCGCCAGATGGTAAAATCTTAACCAAGTGCCCCTACACAAGGCTGCGCAATGGTCCAATACTCCCCGGTGTGGAAATGTATTCTATTTGCTGATTTTCTAAAGCTCCAATCGCAGAGGCGCGGCGCAGATAAGAGATGTGCAGGTGACAGGAACAGCAACTTTTGCGATAATATGTAAAAGATTCCTGCACATCTCTACCACTGGAGCTACCTTCTCTTTGTGGACAACAGCATAGAGTAGTTTTAATTCAATTTCATTCACCCATCTAACCCCGTGTCTAGGAAACAAAGTCATCGAGATCCAGCGGTGGATAAATCTAAGTGATGGGTGCTGGATCTGTGAGTGGCGAGGTTTAAAAGTTCCGGTCTCATGAGCACCGGATATCTCCTCCCAAAAGTGATGTCTAACAAAGCCGGGAGAGCAAAGATCTATGTTCATTGCACATCTATAATTAAAACCCCAAGAACGAGCTAGGTCCGCCCACGTAACATGATAAAGTGTACCAAAGAGGCGGAAAGAAATTCCTAGCCGGTCCTCTACTAGTGTGCATAAAAACTGAATTGTCGAGGCGAGAACCTTCCTCCTCGAGAGGTGGAATATCCCCGCCACCCGACCGCTCTCAAAGGATGGGAAATTCGTTGTCCATACCTGATTGCTCGAGGAGCTCGTGGTCGATTCCGAGCGTGTCTTTGGAACACACGATCCTTGAGTAGGAGATATGCTTGCATCTCCTGGGTTCCACGGATGTCGAGGTATGGCGCGTCGGCTTCGTCGATCGTCGGGGAGCTTGAGCTTCTTCCTCCCCGACGGGTGCGGCATCTTCTTGCATGGGCGATCCTTCAAGGTCGCCGGTCGAGGGCGGTGCTTGTGCTTGTACGCCGTGAGTCGTGTCTTGATGACCGCCTCAACCCGCCAAGATCTTCCCAGCTTTTCTTCATGGCTACTTGCAAAGAACGATTGAGCGAGACCTTGGGTGTGCAAGGGTTAGATGAAAGTATAAACTTTCACACCCGTGATCTTGCTCGGCACAATGTTTTTGGTGGAGAAAATGGAGTGTAGAACAAGCGGGAGAGAGTGTGAGAGTGAGAGAGAGTGAAAATGAGAGGTGTGTGCTCACACCACCGGTGCTCGGGCTATTTATAGCCGAGCCAACGGCCGAGGGCTCCGCTCCACACAACGGCTAGGAGCCGCTTGGCGAAGGTGGGCCCCGAACGGCGCCGCACGGTGCGGCCGCACCTTTGGGTGCGCTACAAGACTCCGCCCGAGGCCGCCGCCGCCGCCTTTGTCGCGTGCCCAACGGTCATGAAAAGTTCTTGGCCGTTGTTTGCTCGCTCGTTCGACCGTTTTCTCCCCTTTTTTGAATTTCTCCAAAAATTTTCAAATATAAATTTATTTTTGAAAAAAAATTTTTTAAAAATATTTTTGTTTATACTTTTATGTATAAAATATTTTTCTTTAATTTTCATAAAAGAGTTTATTTTATTTATGAAAACTTTTTATTTTAGTTTTCAAAAATATTTTCTTTTGTAAATATATTTTTTAGTTTTGATAATAAAATATTTTATAAGACACAAAAAAACTTCTTTTTTTTAAATATACCCCTTTTTTTTTTCTTTTTTGGTATATACCCCATTTTTTTTTTCTTTTTTTTGGTATATACCCCATTTTTTTTTCGAGATAAGTAGGTTATTTATAGTCACTGTCGACTTTCCCTCGCCACAAGCGGAGGGTATCTCGCTCGGGGTTTCGTGAGTCGGACCCTTCAACATTCCACACCGGCCTTGATGATGTTGATTGCCGGGTGTGTTGTTGCTTGTACCCTATGAATGGGCACTTTACCGCCTTGTCTTTGATGTGGAAGACGATGAAACCTTTCCCCGCATCGATGTCGGCCTTGGCAAGATAAAGAAATGGTCTCCCCAGAGGAGAGACACATCCTCCTTTGGGCCCATGTCCGTGACCACAAAGTCTCAAGGAGGATGTACTCATCTTGGATTTTGATCAACATGTCTTCCAATATTCCCCTCGGCTGCCTTGTTGATTGATCTCGCCATTTGGAGGACGAATTTGGCAGGAGTTAGTGTCCCTCCATGGATTTTGTTGAAGGTGGCCTTGGACATCACATTAATACTGGCCCCCAAGTCACAAAATGCATTAGCAAAGTTATGGGGGCCAATGGCACAGCCGATGATTGGACGTCCAGGATCGCCCTTCTTGGCAATGAATGGCGAGTCCACAGGGATCTTCTTCAGCTCTCTGGGTTGACTGAGCCTCAGAGATATCATGTTAACCGACTCGTGTGGGACCTCAGGTTGCCCTGGGATCCTTCCCGAGTTGTTAACTGGTACTTGGGCCGCACCGAGCTACCGTGTCTCTATCATCTTGTTGAAGCCGAAGTTGGTTTTTCACGGCCGACGCCAACCCTTCAAGCTTGTTATTCGCACCCTCCAAGATCTTGTCTTGGTGGCTCATCTTTTTGGTGAGATTTTCATTAATTTTCGCCCGCCCATCAGTCCTTCGGTGATGGCCGACCAGGGTTATAGTTGGAGTTGTACCCCTGGTTGCCTTGGAATGGTGACTGACCGTTATTCCAGCCCCTCTATCAGCGGTTGGCGGTACCCGTTGTTGTTATTGATGAAGGCAGCTTCTTCACGGGTCTCGTGGCGCTTATCCCCCCCGAGTGGCCAACCTCACCACACGCCTCACATGTCATGTGAGCGTCGCGGGCGTAGGCCGGGCGCGACCGGGTAGTAGCATCCGTGCTGCGCTCTTCCAGCCTCTTCAGCTGCAGGTCCATTTTTGCGGCAAGCATATCCGCCTCCTTCACGGTATGCATGCCTTTTTGTGTTTTAGCCAGGGCTCTGTCTTCGCCCCAGCTTTGATTTGCCACCATCTTATCAATCGTGGCTGTTGCCCGATCGATGGTGAGCGATAAGAATGCGCCACCAAAGGCGGCGTCGAGGTGCCCCTTAGATATGGCCGTGAGACCATTGTAGAAGTTACGAAGCACCAGCCCAGTTCTCCATCCCATGGTGTGGGCATGCGAGAATGTATTCTTGCAGCCTCTCCCACGCCTCCGGGATGGGTTCCATTGAATTCGCGAAGAAATTGGCGATTCTCCCCCTCGGGGCATTGGTTTTGCCCATGGGGAAGAACTTGGCGAGGAACGCCGCGAGCACTTGGCCCACGTCTTGACGACTTCCTTGTCCTTGTAGAACCATTTGTTTTCGCCTTCCCCACGAGGGAGAAGGGAACCAGCGGAGCCCGATGACGTCTGGCCGCGACATCTTTGATGACGATAGTATCGCATAGCTCCGTGAAGTGTTGGAGATGAGCATTTGCGTCCCCTCGCCGGGCGTCCCACGTAATGGACTGGCCTGCACCATGGTGATTAGCCCAAGACTGGCTTCGAAGTTTTTATCCGCCACATTCACCGTCGGCCCGGTGGGCACGTTGGGGACAACGGCCCGGGAGTTGAGAAATCGCGCGGCGACTTCGGGCCATGGCTTGAGTTGCGGTTGGTGCGGGGATGTCGGTCTCGACCGTCGGGGTTCGGCCGAAGAAGAAGCGGCACGAGACCGGTTCTTCCTTAGGAGTGCCTCGGATCGGAGATGAAGTTTTCCTCGGTAGGAGGAAACCCGACATACACTATCCTCGTTTTCATCCACAACAGGAGAAAACATAAAAGATTAGCCTGTATGAGCAAATGGTATCCACGGACACAGTTCATATTCATAGGCAGCTATTTATTATTATTATTTTTCTTTTTCACAATGCCTTCCCCGGAACGGGCGCCGAAATGCTTGTTGGCATTTCTTAACGCAATCAAAGGAAACAGTATAAAACCCATCCCCAATAAAAGCGTCGTCAGAATACGCCCGACATTCCCCGATAAACCACCATGTCGGTGATCCGTAAGGGATTGTCAACGGGATAGATCTTGCCATCTTAGATATTCATCCGCAAGCGCACGGATCTATCATTGTAGCATTTCACCCGAAGTATTCAGTGGTATCGTTATTTATATTTTCCCAAAGGAAGGCATGTGATTAATAATTTAGCATGGCATCTGAATAGAGGAACATGTGTTTGCTTAGACCAAATTGTTCATAACAGGGGTAAGCAATAACAGTTTTGGATAGTGTGACACACACTTAAGAATCCACCAGCAAAAGGATAAAGAAAATAGATAAAGAATAAATGAAATAAATGAATAACCTAATGGAGTCATGGCCATACAAATGAATAGTTAGGATCATATGCAAACTGATTTAGTCATGGTTAGGTCTAGGATAACAGGGAGACTCCCGGGTGCCATACGGCCCAATAGAAGCATTTACGAACTCCTACAAAGACAAAGAACGTGGGGATTTCAAGGGGGACGGTCAAGGCTTGTCACGACCAAGCCGCCTACCCCCTCAACCGTGGCATGCACTCATATCCGCGGTGTCGTAATACCCGGGCACCATGCCCGCATATCGAAAGCACTACTCTTGTCCCCCAGATCCCCACTCGTCGAATGGACGGACTAGAACAAGAGCAAACCCGAAGGAACAACGAACCGTTATCCCACCTCTAATCAAGTTAGGCATATGATGATCGATGAAGAAATGTAATGAACATGTCAAGATTATGATATGTAAACTATATGCTAGTTCATATACCAACACAAGAACATGAACAAAACTATACTCTAGTTCATAAGTTAGGCCAAGAACATAGATATAAGACTTGTAAATAGAAGAATGCTCCATAGAGTAGATGTATTACCAAAGCACTTTCTTCTAGGAGACAAGCCCTCCTTGTAGCTCTTCTACTCCAAGTACTAACCAAGAACTAAGAAGAAGAAGAAAGTAGAAGAAGAAAGAAGAAGTAGAAGAAGAGAGAGAGGTAGAGGTGGTAGAGAGAGAGATTGCCGGTTTTGTTGGACTCCAAGTGGTGTGTGTTGAGAGAGGGAGAGAGGGGGCCTACTTATACACTTGGAGGAGGGGCCTAAGTGCTAAATTACACCAAAACCGACCTGGTAAACCTTCCTTGTATGCGCAAACCGACCAACTAAGGGCGGTAATCCTCGTTTGGAAGGTGCATGAACCGCCTCCCCGAGGCCGGGCTGGAACCGCCTCAGGGAGGGTGCGGCCGCACCGAGATGGTGCGCGTACAAGACCGGGCGCGGCCCGGCTTGGGTCTCGGTGGGGGTGTTGTCTTTCGCCCTGAAAAGTTGTAGGTCGGGCTTTGCTCGGCCCAGATTTGATCTTTGGGTCGATTTGCTCTTGGGCTTGGATTTTGCAATAATGCGCTTTCCTAAGGCGTACTTTGGTCGATTTTTCCACTTGCTTTTATTATAAATCTGCAAAATAAAATACAAGACACTACAAGTGGAATTTATTAGTGATAAATGCATATGAGTATAAAAAAGGTTTAATTTTAATCCCTTTATGGTAGTAAGTTGACGGGAAAAAAATATGTCGTTGGTTACCGTCAACAGGTTCGCAGCTCAATTGACGTGATGCACCTAACAAAGATTCTTTGTGTCAACCTGCTAGGCTTCATGGGTGTGTACGGGAAGCATAAGGACACACCTCGGCGCGATTGGGCGATGATGGACGCCAATACTTAGGCCCCTGCTAGCTTTAGTCTTACCAAAGAAGAGAAGGAAAGCATGTTTGAATGCCTAAACAAAGCATCAAGGTACCATCCGGATTCTCCTCAAATATAAAGCGATTAATAAATGTGCGGAGAAGAAATTTCAACACTTAAAGTCCCATGATTGCCACGTGCTCATGAGGCGCTTGCTTCCAGTTTGCGCTACGAGGGATTCTACCTCCAAAAGTACGTCCATTGCTCGTGAAGCTATGTGCATTTCTCAATGAAATATCTCGAGAAGGCAATCGATCCGCGAGGAATTAACTAAGCTACAAAATGATGTGGTTCGGTGTCTTGTCGGCTTTGAGTTGGTGTTCCCTCCCTCCTTCTTTAATATCATGACACACCTCCTAGTTCACCTAGTCAAAGAGATTGCTATTCTCGGTCCCGTGTTCCTACACAACATGTTCCCTTTGAGAGGTTCATGGGAATCTTGAAGAAATATGTTCACAACCTGGGCTCGCCCCGAGGGAAGCATCGCCGAGGGCTACTGAACGTAGGAGGTCATTGAGTTACGTGTTGACTTTATTCCCAACCTTGACCCAATTGGTGTCCCCGAATCGCGACATGAGGGAAGGCTAAGTGGAAAGGGGACACTAGGAAAGAGAACACTAGGAAAGAGAACATATATCGATGGAGGATAATAATTTCGATAAAGCACAATACACGTTACGCAAAACAAAGACTTTGGTGTGTCCGTATATCAAAGAACATAAGGACCTAATACGATCAAAGTTTCCTCGACATGGATGAGGATTCTATTAGGCGTGAGCACTTATCAAGTTTTATCGGTGGTTGAAAAAAAATGTCAAGGTGATCGAGTCTTCCGAAAGCGGCTATATAGGTTGGTCGCACAACCATCGTGACATGTCCTCACATACAAAGGGTATGAAATAAATGGTAGCACATTTTACACAAGTATACCGGATAAAAGGAGCACCAACCAAAAGCGAGTGGTGTTCGAATAGATGCCAAGACCCAAATGGGGTGAAGGAAACATTTTATGGCTGCATAGAGGACATATGGGAACTAGACTATGGAGGTAATTTCAAGGTCCCTTTGTTTAAGTGCCGATGGGTGAAGTTGACCTAAGCGGGGCTTTAGCGATTGACCCGATTATGGACTCGACAACGGTGGATCTAAAACCACGCATTATAAAGAAGAACCATTTGTCCTCGCCAAAGATGTAAGTCAGGTATTCTATGTCAAAGACATGGCTACAAAACCTAAGAAAGGGAAAAACAACAAGGAGCCAACAAATGATGAGCCCAGCGCCACATAGTTCTTCCGGTAAATCAAACATCGTAGGAATTGAGGACAAGTCGGACATGTCGGGAAGATTATGAGAAGCAAATCAGAATTGTGCCTTTCAAAGTGAGCAAGGATCCCTCCATCTTACTCAATGAAGAAGACACTCCATGGACAAGATAGAAGGCAACTTAATTTAGTGTTTGTTTAATATTGTATTTTTTCGACAACCCTATATGTAATAATTATGACCGAACATCTTTATTAGTGTGTTTCATTTGACAATGTTTGACAACGCTATGAATATACTTTTAAAAAACAAGTAATGTGAGAATTTTTACGTACAGATAATGTAAAAATAATTTTCCTGTCAAAATACATTACATTCAATTATTTTATTTAATGGCAACAATTTTGCATTAATGAATTATTGATTATTAACTACATTATCATAGCTAGTCAATAGAAAAAGCTAAAAAAGATAGGTTACATATTTTTATAGTGTGGAGTAAAACAATGTGTAGTTAAATTCTATTTTTCAAAAAGTTTTAAAATTGCTATGTAATTTGCTATTGTAGTGAATAAATGAAAAGAAAATGTAAAAAAAAAAAAAAGAATGAAACGGTGGCGGGAGATGGGAAAAATTTCACCTTTACTCCCTCTGCACTCACGGCCCGGGAGTAAAGGTGGGCTGATTGTTTGCCGGCCCGCCCAAAATTCACCTTTACTCCCGGGCCGTGAGTGCGGCCGGGAGTAAAGGGGACTTCTACTCCGGTTGGGGAGGGGCCGGGAGTAAAGGGGATCTACTCCCCGGTTGTTGAGGGGAGCTGGGAGTAGAAGTCCGTGGTATATAACTGGCGCCTGTTCCCCTCCTTCCTCCGCCCCTCCACCCGATCCGGATCTACATCGCCGTCGTCGTCGCCGATTCGCCGCTGAACCCTCCTCAGGCGTGTCTACGCGCGCTAGTGCTCCGTCCAAGCTCCGCCACGCGCCTTCGCCATCCCCGCCCGACACCGCTCCGTCTCCCCACGTCCCCGACGCCACGCGCGCCCCGTGCCTCCCGCCCCTCCCGGCGCGGCGCCGTGCCCTCAGCCTCGCCGCGCCGCCGCCGGCCGCCCTCCACCTCCCCACGGGCGCCGCGCGCCGGCCTCCGCCTCCCACGCGCCTCTCCGCCCGCCCCTCCTCGACGCCGGCCACCGCTATCGCCTCCAAAAGCCGTGGCGCTGTGCCGCCCGACCTCCTCAACGCCGGCTGCGCGCTCGCCTCCCGGTCCTCCCTCAACGCCACCGCGCCTCCGCCTCCCGGTCCTCGCTCCGTAGCCGCCTCCGCCCGCGGGCCCTCGACGACGCCCGCTCGTGGCGCCACCTCCCCACGACCGCGTGCCCCGGCCCTCCTCCCGCCCCCATGGTCGCGGCGCCGCCCGGCCCTCGTCAACGCCCGCCTAGGCCTCTCCCACGACCGGGCCGTCACGACCGCCGAGAACGGTGCCGGCGCCCGCCGACCAGCGCGTGCTTCCCCACCGCCCCGCTAACGAAGGTAGAAAAAAAATCCAATAAAATTAAAATAAATGCAAGTAAAATTAAATTGAGAATTGTATATATATGATTGTATGGGAATTGTATGTTAAAACCAATAGGGTTGAGCGCCTTTGAGATTGTTCGCGAATGTGTGTTAGGGTTTCCGACGACTTGAGATCGATTGTTCGCGAATGACGCTTAGGGTTTTCCGGCGACTTGAGATTTTTTGCGAATGTGTGTTAGGGTTTTAACGACGATGAACTATACTTTTTTTGATGAATGCATGTGTTAGGGTTTCCGATGACGTAATACGTTTTCCGATCGATGTACAAAGAGGTCATGTAAAAATAAAACTTAGTTTTCGACGAAAAGCATGTGTTACGGTTTCCGACGAAGAACTAAAATCAAAAGTTACTTTTTCGACGAATGCACGTGTCCGGGTTCTCGGCGGCGAACTAAACTAAAAACTTACTTCCCGACGAATCCATGTGTTAGGGTTTCCAACGACGTCGACGCTTTTTCCGATCCATGTACAAAGAGTTCAATGTAACATGTAAAATTGAAACTTAGTTTTTTTTCGACAAACGCCGCGTGTCCGGGTTCTCGGCGACGAACTAAACTAAAAACTTACTTCCCGAGGAATCCATGTGTTTGGGTTTCCTACGACGTCAAACGTGTTCGATCCATGTAGAAAGAGTTCAATGTAACATGTAAAATAAAAACTTAGTATGTTTTTGTTTTTCAGGGATAGATGGCCGATCCAAGAGACAACGTCAACATGGACGATGAAGAATTAATGATGAATATTATCCACGGTGGTGGCAATGATCAAGTTGACGATGATAATAATAATGAAATGGAAGATGCGGATGTCGACCAATACTTAATGGATTTTGTGCGTAACAACCCGGGCCGGTTGTGACAAGGAGGTATATATGTGTTCATTATGTATGAATTAATATATATATATATATATATATGTATATATATATATCTATATATAATATTTTCTTCTTATTTGAAATGTCTTTGTATATCAGCCTTCCCGCATCAACGTCAACTACTGCCAATAGTAAGACAACTTCGAGGGCCCATTAAGCCGTTGGATCGGCCGATATATCATCTCGAGAGTTCCATGTTGGAAGAGGACAAGTGCTAGGAGAACATGCCAAAAGATATACGTACCAATTGTGGGTACCTTGTAAGGGAATGGATCCCGATCACATGTCGGCTATGGAAGAAGAGGAAGAGTGCACCTCATATTAGTTACGCCTCTCGATCTTGACAAAGCTATAATCCGGCAAGAGGTTGAATTGAAATTCTCGTTTGACACGCATAAGTATCACGATGTCATCACCCATGATGATTTGGTGGCTAGAGTTTATAACCGAGTATGCAGCTAATGGCCAAACAATTAGGTCCTGGAAGAAGGATTTGTACACCAAATATGTCAAGAAGAACCTCGACTCCAAATTGGTTAGTTCGGCTCAATTGCCAAGCAGAGACCGTATTGGGACGAATTTGTGGAGTACAAGACTTCGAGAGGAGGCAATGGAACTTTCGAGAAAGAACCAACAAAATGCCGAAAAAAGGAGTACCACCACCGCTTAGGGTCCGGTGGCTATGCAAGTTCCATTGCTAAGTGGAGAAAAACGAAGAGGACCTTCTCGGCAAGGGGATCACACCGAAACACTCAATCGCCCGAACGCACTAAGCGGTGGGCTTCGGGTCATGGGGACAATTGTGCCCGAGAGGCCGGCAAGGTAATTCATGGCAAAAAAACTTGAGGAGGCAATAAAAAGATTGATGGACATTCTTCAAGCGAAAAATGCTGGCTTGTTCAGGCCCAATAGAGAGAGAGATGAACTTACATATGCCATTGGGACCGGCCGAGCACACCGGGTCGAACAAGAGGCAAAGGGGCCGTTCCGTGGAAGTTTGGTTTCCCGGATGACATCGGTACCTATAGAACCCACCGGAGAAGGAAGGAGCTTGAGTTAGAGCACATGCGCATGTTGGAGCAATATGTGCTAACGCAGGTGAAGCAAAAGGAAGAAGAAATGCAAGCAAAAATGCAAGAAGAAATCAAAAGGCAAGTCCGGCTACAATTGAATGAGCTTCTTTACGGTGCACTAGCTGCAGCTCTAGGTAGCCACTTGTGATCAAGTGAGAAGCGGTTGTGCTTCCACACAACGACCAAGTCTTGTTGACACGGACTGCGCTTCCACGTGGATGACATCACCGAGAAGTTGACACCATGCGAGCCGCACATCCCAAAGGAGGGTGGCGATGCGGTGAAGGTGGCCATTGCGGTTGTTAGTCCGATTGATCCGTACCAAGACACCAAGACTTCACGGCACGATAATACCACCAGGATTTGCTTGCCGTCTCGGTGGATAAAGTGGTTGAAGGTTACGCCCGACGTGGATCTTGAAATTGAAGGAGGTGACGGGGATACAAAACTAGGAGACGTTGAGAAGCAATTTATTGCATGGCGTAAACGGTACATTGTTATTCCTGGGATGCCGATGCCGCAGCTGCCTCCTGAGTTACCACAACCCAGTGGAAAGGATGGCTCCCCAGAGGATCGTAGTAGTCCCGGCGGTGGTTACGATGGCCCAAAGAGAAGACACGACGGCATCCCCGGCCGCATCTCCAAGCGTCGCCACAGCCTCCACCACCACCACCACCTCCAGGGCCGCCACCGGCGCCGGCAAAGGTGCAGTCACCGCCGCCAACGCAGTCTGCAGTGCCTCCTCCCGTGACAAAGGCAACTAAGAAGGCAACAAAGGCAACGCAGTCTTCGGCGCAAAGAGATGAAGAAAATATTGACCAAGAAACGAAAAAGATCATTCCCAAGAAATTGCCCGGTGAAATGAGTAAGGAGGAATTGGGCGCCGATGTCAAAGAAATAAACAAAAAATTCTTCAAGTCGGTGTGCCCGAAGAAGGCGGCGGAGGCGGCGGCGGAGTGAAGACCTACTTCCGACCTCAAAACGTGCTTAGACGTAAAAATAGAAGCTAGGAAAAAGAAAGATAAGGATTCAAGCAAAGCCCTCGCCACTTTCGGACTTTGACCGCACTCTATTCAAGGAAATTGACCAAAAGAGAAGGAAGAAGAGTCAAAGTGTTCCACAACTTGGAGATACGCCACGACCACTTTCTAGTGAAGTGTTCGATCAATACGTTCGAACACGTAATACATAAAAGTTTCCTTCTGGTGCATCGCTTAATACCGGTGAGCTTTTAGAGTACTATTGTTGCGAGAATATCAGGATAAATTCCACCAATTACACCGAGCATGAACGGTACGTATGTACATCAAAGTCTGTTGTTATTGACGTCGTTATTTAAATAACTAATCATATCTTATATATACTAATACTTTTATTTTACTCGAATTGCGACGAGGAGGTTAATGGAGAAAACATTAAAAGACACACATCTTGAAGCCATGCAAGAGTCTATTGCGGATTTATTAACACCCGGATCCTAGAGCCTTCCGGCGAAGTTCTACAATGACACCAACGACAAATGGCTGCCAAAGGATCCTCTGCCTTGTGTCGGGGACATGTAGTATTATCTTAATATGTAATCGAGACATGTATGAACAACTTATATATATTTGTGCTTGAACAATCACTAATGTGTAATATATATGTGTGCGCTTTAATATATAAATATGTGTGTTTTAATATATATATATATATATATATATATGTGTGTGTGTGTGTGCGCTTTAATATATGTATATATATAGATTACAAATTAATAAGCATCATTCAAATGTTATAGGGATGGAAATTAACAAATGACATGAAACTGAAAAAAAAAATCCTTTACTCCCGGGGTTGGGGGTACCAACCGGGAGTAAAACCTTTCGGTAGCTTTTACTCCCGGTTGGTACCCCAACCCAGGAGTAAAGCCCCCTCTATTCCCCGTTGCAATACTTTTACTCCCCAACTCGTATTCCCGGTTCGGAACCGCGACTAAAGGCCCTAACAAGCCGGGAATAAATGTCGATTCTGTACTAGTGATAGTAGTCAACCGCAGCTTCAAGAGGTACAGATTGGGAAGAAGTGAGGGATTAATGCAGGACGGCAACTTAGACAGCTCAATAGAAGACCAATCCAAATAACCGAGAGGTCGTGGGAGCCAAAAGCCTGCTGCTTCCCACATGTATATACTGGATCTTTTCAAGATTTCTTGAAGACTCCACAAAATCTCTCTGCATGCTCCGGTCGGTCCCATAAATGCCGAACATGAGCGTTCTCAGTTCTCGTAGGCTGCCTAGCTCCTTCAGAAACCTCTTTGGCTTATCACTGCAACCATTTCTTATTATTAGCTCCTCTAGGTAAAACCAGCCTCCCAATCCCACGAAGAAAATGGCACGAATCAGTTAGATGAACAATTGTAATGGTAGATTTCAAAATAGCTGAATTATAATGGTGCATCTTGGAATTTCAAGAATTGCAATTGTATGGATCAAAATAACTTTTTTTAGAACACCTACGTACTGTGTATATCGCACGTGAGCAAGGACCCCAAATGCACAAGGTACAGTGTATATCGATGGGAATACGAAATTTACCCCAAATGCAGGGTAAATTTCGTATTCCCATCGATAGAGTGATGCAGCTTGTGCATATATATCTGCATCTGATTGAGGTGAAAGCTTCTGCAGGTGTAAACTTGTGCACGTGCATTATGTAAACTTGTGCAGCTGCATCACTCTATCGATGGGAATACGAAATGTACAGACGATTCTGTTTACAAAATTATGGTATTTCCCGATTCTTTTGACTGCCCTGCCAGACACGTCTTATGGAAACCAGGCAGCTAGCCGCACGCCCGCATTGCACAAAATGCACCATCAGGCAAACCAAGCAACACATAATTAAAGTCTCCTCAAAATTTTGCACAACATAAATACATTGCAAGATTATTTGAATGTACGAACCAACCACAGAAAGGTCCGAAACAAAATAAATAGTTATACAAACCAGGAGTTTAACCAAGAAAAATGCTGCTGGTTCTAAGCAGCAGCACCCAGTACACTGAAACTTTGATACAGCATATTCCAATAGAAAATAGCTCGGTGAACATAAGAGCCGATACAGTCTCGCAGGTTCACAAATCCGAGTGAACTTGAGCCCATGCAGTCTGGCGGGTTCACAAATCGAAAGTGAACTTGTGGTGATAGCCAGATGTAGTCTCCAGCGCGTTGACGCCGGCACCATTTGATCCATGCCACCGCTCAAGCTGAAACTTGGATCAGGATAACTGATCTGCGAGAGGAAGAGAAGTTTGTCGGTAATTCTAGTTAACCTTCTGCAGATATTATATATGCTTACACCCATAAATTATCATATGACCAATTAAAATGCTTGTTTCCTACTGAATATTCATAGAAGGATGTGCCATACACTATCAAGTGAAAGATTAAACAAGTTACTTGTACATAAATCAAACGAAGGAACCAACTTCACAGTACATATTATATCAAGATAGGAGTCTGGAAAACAAAAAGGGCGGGGCACACCAAGCCTTGCGCGTTTTCATGCACCTCGCTAGGGCACTCGCAAGGATGTAATCAAGCATTCCGTTTTCTCTTAATGTTGTACGGGCTAAAGTGCCTGGTTTCGAAAAAAAAGTCTGGAAAACAGAGTATCGACTGTGTGGTACGGTGGGTGAAGCCACAGGGATTTAGGAGTAACAAACACAGTTGACGGTCCTGTGACAGCACTATTTCTGAGATTTTTCTATATTGCCAGGAATAACAATGTTACTTGTTTGATGCAAATGAGGTCAACAGATTTTAAATTCTGTGAAGTCGGGAATCCTATTACTAGAATGGCTGAATTGCAAGAGCAGCAATCTCATCATCATTCATCTGCTGAGACAGAGGACGGAATGGAGACAGTACGTACAGTGTAAGAAGGCATGCTTTGGTTCCAAATTTCACTACTCATACGTACAGTGTAGGAGGCATGCTTTGTTTCGCCAGCTACAAAATGCTGTGATGCTTTACTGAATATCTACAGCCTTTATTTTACCTTATTTAAGCGTCTACTCATACGCGTACAAAATGCTTTTGTTTTTTTAGTCAAACGGGTGGGGTGGGGGGATTTTGCGCCTGAATATAGGTTGATAAGAAATGAACAACCTCGTTTTTTGGAAAAGGTAGCAAACCCTGTCGTCCAGATAATTTTGGAAACCGGACTAAAACCACTACTACACAACTGACCTTTACTCCCGGTCCATCTGGGCCTTTACTCCCGGTTGTAAAACCGGGAGTACGGGTTCGGGAGTAAAGGTAAATGAACTGGGAGTAAAGGTAGGAGCTTTACTCCCGGTTTGGGGTACCAACGGGGAGTAAAGGTCCTGCCAAGCATGTGGCGGCCATAGACCTTTATTCCCCATTGGTGCCACCAACCGAGTAAAGGGTTGTTTTTTTTTTTTGATTTTAATTTCTGATTTCATTTTAATTCATAATCGGTTGGGGATTACAACTAATATATACACGTAATAATGCATAATTCCTAATCGGTTGGGAATAAAAGTAATATATACATACATTAATGCGCACACATATATATAATTAAGGTACACATATATTACACAATAATAATTGTTCAAGCACACAAATATTAAGGTGTTCATACATATCTCGATTACACATATATATAATTACTCAAGTCCACAAATATTTCTTGATCGATTATATATAGTATTGCCCAGCGGCAACGCTATATCGACAATATTTACATAAAAATGGCAGATACGAGCTAGTGAGGAGGTTCCCTAAAAATCCAAACTTTTCACTAAGGTTTTTACCTAAAACATATAGGGCACAATTTCACTCGTTCAATTTATCCCAAGGAAAGTTTTTCCACAAAAATTCGTAATGGAGACATCTTTCTTTCTTTTCTTTTTTTTTTGAAGCAAACCTCCTCAGATCTTATATAATATAATAGCTCACAGAAGCAGGTAAGCATGGCCATTCCTAGTCCATCTGTACTCCAACAAAGCCTGCAGACATATAAGTGGAAAATAGCATAAGCAAAGGCATTTCTCGCTATCATAAAGAATTTTTGAAAGGGTTGGATCAAGCTAGAAGTTACTTTGCGCTGGGACATGGGATCCCCAGAAATGACAAACCAGAAATGACTCAAGCAAACTGAACCAGTGCAGTTCTGCCATTATAGTGCTTCTAGAGTGTTACTAAGAAAATGCAGGAAAAGACTGCACAGAGGGCTTCTCAAAATTGTTCATTATTACAGTAGCACCCCACTGCACATTATAGAGCCAAAGTTCAGTACAAGAAATTGGAAATGACATGTGAGCATGCTTTACAGTATATATACTGATGTAATATAGTGTCATGTCAATACAATGTCAATGCATAAACTGTTAAATACAGAATTTATTAGAGCACAACCATGCTATTCAGAAAAAAGCTCGCTGAAAACGAAATATATATGGGACAAGAAAACTGATTCCTCAAACAGCTAGCAATTAGTCATCCTTACAGGAGAGCAGGACTTGTTTCCAAGGCTAAACAACATAACGCAAGTGCCCAGGGAGGAGTGCCGTGATTTCTGGATCTAGAGGAAGAGGGAGAGGCGGCCGGTGTTTTTATTTGGAGGGAGTGGAACCGGGAGTAGAGATATTTCCTCCCGGTTGGAGAAAGTACCCGGGAGCAAAGTTCCACCTCTACTCCCGGTTATAATTTGGTCCGGTAATAAATATCCTATTTATCTCAGTTGGGAATTGGACCCGGAGTAGATCGAATTTTCACCACCCCTTTTCACTTCCCGCCATTATTGTGTCTAACTTTCTTTAAATTTGCAAAAATCCATTTCATAAATATGTAAACTCTAGTTATTTCTGCAGAGTCATAAATTTTTTTTCAAAAACAATTATAGTTGCTTTTGCTATATTGCACACATGAAAAATATGTAACCTAAATTTTTTTATGTTTTTCTATAAATTGGTGAACATAATGTAATTAATAATCACTATTTCATTAATGCAAAAATGTTGCTTTCAACTAAAATAATTAATTGCATTGTTTTTTGACGGTAAATTTGTTTTCACATCATTTCTACGTAAAACGTTTCATGGGTGCACTCCGCTCAACGCATTACAATTCAAAGATAAAGTCGCATGAGATTTCAATTAAATTAAAAATAGTACCAAACCAATTTGGGGCTATACTTTCCAAACACTTTCTCAAATTCAAAAATGACATAAATAAATTTTGTAGATCTCGATGAGTTATGAATTATTGGTATTCATGACTTTTTATTTAAAAACATTTAGGGTTCGAAAACTGAAAATTCTTTAAATTTTTTGGAAATTCAAAGTTTCGATGGTTCAAAAATCTGTCAAATCCAAAAATGTCCAATATACCGAAAGTGTAGATCTTGAAGAGCTAAACAAACGTGGTATTCAAGACTTTTCGATTTGAAGCCACCTAGTGGTCCAAAAAGTGGCTCGAAGCTCTCTTCACTTTAAAATTTAAAAATTTGACTTGGTCAAACCTAGTCAAACGGAGCGAGAAAATGACCTCGCTCGAAAAACTTTTGAATACAAACATGCTAGCACTCATCAAGATCTAAAATGTTTATATGGGACAGTTTTGCATTTGAGAGTGTTTTGAAACACTAGTCATAAAATCGAATCTAAGAGAGAGTTTATGGAACTACTCCGCATAAATCGCCAATTTACAATTATACTTTCCAAGCACTTTCTCAAATGCAAAAATGACCTAAATAAACTTTGTAGATCTCGATGAGTTATGAATTTTTGGTATTCATGACTTTTTATTTTTAAAACATCTAGGGTTCGAAAAAAAAATTCTTTAAATTTTTTGGAAATTCAAAGTTTCGATGGTTTAAAATTTGTCAAATCCAAAAATGTCCAATATACTTTTAGTGTAGACCTTGAAGAGCTAAACAAACGTGGTATTCAAGACTTTTCAATTTAAAGCCACCTAGTGGTCCTAAAAGTGGCTCAAGCTCTCTTCACTTTAAAATTCAAAAAAGTTGACTTGGTCAAACCCGGTCAAATAGAGCAGAAATGACCTCGTTCGAAAAACTTTTGAATACAAACATGTTAGCACTCATCAAGATCTAAAATGTTTATATCGGTCATTTTTGCGTTTGAGATAGCGTTTTGAAACACTAATCACAAAATCAAGAATCTAAGAGAGAGTTTATGGAACTACTCCGGACAATTGTCATTTTACAACTATACTTTCCAAACACTTTCTCAAATGCAAAAATGACCTAAATAAACTTTGTAGATCTCGATGAGTTATGAATTTTTGGTATTCGTGACTTTTATTTTAAAAACATTTAGGGTTCGAAAAACTAAAAATTCTTTAAATTTTTTGGAAATTCAAAATTTCGATGGCTCAAAATCGGAAAATTCAAAAATGTCTAATATACAGAGTGCAGATCTTGAAGAGTTAACCAAACGTGGTATTCAAGACTTTTTGATTTGAAGCCACCTAGGGTCCGAAAAGTAGCTCGGTTACGGTTTCCAATTAAATACGATTTCCATAGTTGAAAACGTAATCATTGATTACGCTAAGCCCGGATTGAGAACATTTAAAATCATCGAGGTTGTTTGTACAAAAATGAAGATTGAAGGGTGTGAACGAAAAATACCCGAAAACATCTATTCCCCGGTTTGGGTGAAGAACTGGGAGTAAAGGTCTAGCTTTATTCCCGGTTTGGATGAACAACGGGGAGTAAAGCTTTATTCCCGATTTGGGGGCGAAGAACCGGGAGTAAAGGTCTACCTTTACTCCCTAAGTAGAGTCCCCAACCGAATAATGGTGCCGGGCGCTGGGGCAACTTCTTTGCATGGCCTTTTACTCCCTGTTGGGGATTCAAACCGGGAGTAAAATACCTTTACTCCCACTTCAATTCGAGAACCGGAGTAACCGCTGTTTTGGGCTCGAGTAAAAAAGTCGGTTGTGTAGTAGTGACCGCACAACCGCCTCTACCCCGAGGCAAGATTGTGGCATATCCACTAAAGAAACAACACCACAACAAGCTCTCCAAAGATTGGAGATAGAGGTGGCTAGCCACGCATACATCAAAACAAAGAGAAAACTTAGCACGTATGAGAGAACTATAGACAAGGCCACAAGACATGCACCGAACGCATGTCTGCTTCCCCATTGAGAAGCAAACTCGCCGCTTTCACCATGGCTATAGTGCCCTTCACCACTCCTCGTAGCTACGTCGCTCCACAGGGGTGGAATGGGGACTAAGAGTGATGGCAAACACGCAAGCGTAGGATCAACGGAAACAACGATCTCCCTTCAAACTAATGGCGACAACCTCCCACACATCCGGGCCCACGTACCACCATCCAACACCGCCCATGGGGAGGAATCCTTGGGGGCAATGGCGGCAGTGGTGGAAACACCACCCGACATTTAATATTCTGGCACCACGAAGGAGATCGCCGACGGAGCAGACACCAACAGAGGAAACTGGTCGACGTCGGCGATGCCAAACAACCGTGGCTAGACTTACTCAAGAGGGGGCAACAACAACAAAGGCAGAGCACATAGGAGAACACTAGACCACGACATGAGCTGAACTCTACTCTTCCACAAAGGGCACCGCCAAGAGGGTCACAACGTTAATGACTTCACGGCCACTAGCTCTAGATAACTAGAGCTAGGCTATTGCCAGGACGAGAATGATAGAACTTCGATCATAGAGTTAGGAAATATCGATGCCCCCAAGGAGGTGAATGGCGCCAATGGCATCGTTGTCAATCGCAAAAACAGAATCTTGCCCGGCTTTGGCCTAGGTTCAAAACACGTCGACCATAGCTTGTGGATTTAGAGACCAAGAGACCAAACCTCGTGGCGCCGATGACGCCGTCGGTGAAGCCGAGGATGAGGGGGTAGTAGAGGCGTGTCGCCCCACCGCCCAAGCCCGCGGCCAAACTGCACACGCTCAAAGCCCCGTTGAGAAGAAACCGGACATGTTGCCCCACCCGCCCGGCTTGCCGCGGGTGAACCGCCGCCCCGCCCCTTCTACGCTGCCAATGCCAAGGCCGCCTTCTCGTGCAACAAAGCAGTGTGGTGGATCTGGTGCCGACACGCTGGGCAGGATGCCCAGGTGGTTGCCGACAGCCGGATGCTTCGCCGCCATGCCCAACCGCCACCGCGTGCACCGGCTCCGCAAGCGCGCAGATCCACCCGCCCTACCACCCATGCCGGATGTCGATGGCTGACTGGGGCAGAGCTCACGGCGACCCCGAGATGCACCATGCTGCCCGGCTGTTGGCACCTGGACCGCCCACGTAATCAGCCGCTGGGCGCGACGCTGGGCATGGGGTCGACGGCCGCCGACGCGTGTGCAGGCCGGCCCGCCTGACCGCTGCCACCAAGAAGACGGTTCTGAGGCGCCATCATTTTGGATCTAGCCACGGCTTGCCAGATCCGGACGGGCGCCGCCGGACCTGCGATCCATACGTAGCTCGCCGTTGGACGGGAAGAAGACCACACATGCACCCCCACCGCAAGGATATGGTGAGGGAAACTGCAGTTCCGTCGTTGAGGAGGCGGATCCACTCGCTAGTCGCTGGAGGTCGCCGGGGGGCGAAAACGGATGCGCCTGGCCGCTGAATGGCGGCGCTTGCGATCTGCCTTCGTGAAAGGGCCTCGCCGCCGCCGTCCTAGGGGCTGCGCGCGGGCCTCTGGCGGCACCCTCTCGGCGGCGGGGAGGGCAGGACGGCATGAGTTGGGGGGGGGGGGGAGTTTTGCCCGTGCCGCCCTTGCGGAGGGCGATAAAAAAAAATTGATAAGTTCAAGTTGAACAAAAGAGGCCAGTGTCCTCATGTTGCCAAAAACATAACGAGTCATCAAGCGTGATGTACCTCTATTCGTAGAGGGTCTGGTGGCCAGCGATATTGATGTGACCAATGAGTAATAAAATTTTGCTCTTTTAAAAGCAAGCATTTAGAAATGAAAATAGAAAAAAAAATTCTATGTATATTACATATGAAAATAAATATATAACTATAATATAATGAAGGGCCCTCACTTTAGCTTCACTCCAGGCCTATAAATTGACAGGGTCGGGCCTAATTGCTCACCTGGAAACGGTTGAGACTGACTGGCCAAACTGTCGCCGGTGAGGGAAGTCGGAGGTCGATGAAGGAAGGGCCGCTGTGGAGTAGAAAAAAGGCGAGGAGGGACCCTGGCCTGGTGGCTTGAATGGAGGGGCGTACCTGGCCGCTCTGGGGGTGGGTCGAGCTTGCTTCAGCGCTGCCGTCTTAGTCCTTCAAGGGGTCCCCGGAATTGTGGTGGTGAGGTGCTGCTTTGAATGGAGGAGCCTGCTCTGGGCGTTGGCTGGTAGTGGAGGTTTACAGCTGGTAGGGAGGGACCGCCACGGGCGTCACCCTGGGGGTCGCTTGAGGGCGGCCTGGTTGACAGTGAGCCGTTGACACACGTGGACGGCAATTTTGAACTTTCCAGCGCCATACTGCCCGCTGGTAGCGATGGCAACGGTGACGGATAGTTTGCCCAAATCTGTGTCAGCAGTCTGCGATTCCCCCTCATCCTCTTCATCTCCCTGATTGTCACCTTCTTTGACGATTGTGTATACATCAATGCCTTTTGGTTGAAAATCCAGATTAAACGAATCTTTACTACATAAAAAGGACGAAAGGAAGACTTTCTAATGATACGATAATGTTTGGTTTGTCCGCCTGCCCCCTCCCTCATGCGATCCCCTCCCGCTCCTGACCATGCACCCTCTCCGTCTGGAAATTCCTTCCCCTCCGTCAATCATGTCAATCACGGCATTCATGCATGGAAACAAAATCACAGTCCTCTCAATTGCCAATCACCCTATCTCCCTCGCGTAACTCTTCCAGCTAATAATAACCTTTGCTCCCCTTCACCTGGCTAATAATAACCTACGCCCAGGACGCCCGTGCAGCCCGACGGTGGCCGCTCGCGCGCAGCCCGGAGGTTTCCCGACGGTGGCAGCCGCTCGCGCTCCGCCTGCCACCGACCCTGCCCCGTGCAGCCCGGGCGGCTGCTGCCGCCGTCCCCCCGCCCGTCGGCGGCGGCCTCTCACCGGCGCTGCGACACCCCCCCGCTCCGGCCCTCCAACCTCCCGGACGGCGGCGGCCCAGCACCTGCTCGTGCTCCGCCTGACGCCGACCCGCCCGTGCCAACCGCCGCCGAGCGCTTGGTACCTTCACTGGAGGTGAGGAGACAAGTATGCCCACCCTTTCTCTTGATCTGAATGTGATGCTCCTCGACCTTCTCTCCTTCCTTTGTTCTGTGTGAAATCATTCCTAATTGGAGAGGTAAAGAAGGGCGATGATGTTCTAAGTTTTCTGAATTGCATGCCATTGAGCATTCCACGCAGCTGCAACCTACATGTATCTAATTAGAGTTGACCCATAGTCTCCAGTAACCAATTAATTCTCTATTTATTTTGTTGGCTGCTAATCCTAGGCAATCAAGTCGATCTAGAAAAGCAGAAAAATAACGGGAGGAGAGAGAGTAGAGAACATGGATTTTCTGAATTGAAGATAACGAACTGGGTCATCAAATTGCAGGATTTTATCTTGGTCGAACTATGAGAATGATCAGTTCATATGGTCACACATAGCTTCTTGATGTGTTTAGTTTATGGCTGTTTAGCCCTTCTCATTGTCAGTTTCATGTATTTATGTGTCAGTATCTGAAACTCCCTTTGGTTCCAATTGAATCCTGTCAATAGTTGAGCCCTGAATCGCTATCTATCCTTTGCAACCACAGCTGATTGCTATCAAATTAGGAGCAAGATGATTTGCAAACCTACCTGTTGTCAGTCTTGCAGCAGCTCTGAACATGCATGGTACCGCTACTGGTTTTCACCATATAAATTAAAATGCGCACTAAAGGTTCATGCTAACTGTATTGATCTCATGTCCCACCTTTTTTAGATTTTTTTGTGTTATAAGTGAGATGAGAATTAAAGATCATGTTGTAGTAACCTGTTTACTAAACCGACACAACTGGCGGTAGTTTATTAAATCCAGACCCAACCTAACTTAAGCTAATTGGTTAATTGTATTTCATCTGATCTAATTACTTCTGTGTACATCTATCATGCCTCCTAACTTTGACCATGTTTAGAGATTAATTTTTGATTAAAACTAGGGATTAATTTTGTTTCCAGTTTTCACTTTCCAATAATGTGAGTTCTAACAAGATTCAGTTCAGTTTAGTTTGCTTATTAGAGGCCCATTTTATGGTTTGTGTCCTTTATATAACATGGATTTTTTTGTCTCGCTCATTGATTTGTGACTTGATAAATTGCATACAAAGTAGCCACTGCATTTGTTTTTTTATGCTTTTGACGCTTACTACTGGGTAATTCGCTATTCAGATTTGTTTGAAATTTATATCCATGTGACAATATGCTAGGTAATAAGTTTATTATTGTTTTTCACAATCACTAATTTGTGTCTCTGCCTTTTCCAAATCTGTGGGCAGGTGTAGTTGACTGCCTGTGATGCTACATGTCATCTGATCTGATAATTATTTATTTCAGATTACTAATTGCGTGCTTGCAGTGTTATTGATCCGTATTTTGCACTGACGAAATGATATGCATGTTTTTTTCTGGCACTTGCAGGCTGGTCCTGGTTCAATTGGAGAGGCACTTGTAAGCGGACTTCCTATTGTCGTGAACAACTCATCCCTGGACAGGTCAGTGTGGCTCGGTCTGTTGTTATTACCACTACTGAGACCTAGCATGTCTGTACATCTCACAGTAAAAAATTGAACTTTGCTCTTAAGAATGGAGTCGAATATTAATAATATATTTAATTGAATATGTGTTCTATTTGATGCCTTCCACTTGTACTCAACACGTAGCAGCCCATATTGAATCTGGCAAGCCTATCATTAAGTTTGTGCCGATACTCACACGTAGCTGCCCATGCTATGAATAGGGCCATTGACATTTGCAGATAACTGTTCTAGCTCTCACTTATCTGTATCCGGATGATCATTGGAGCTTACAAGAGCTTCTTCTTGCCAGATTGA
Organism: Hyparrhenia diplandra; assembly: GCA_015847255.1. Lineage (NCBI taxonomy): Eukaryota > Viridiplantae > Streptophyta > Magnoliopsida > Poales > Poaceae > Hyparrhenia > Hyparrhenia diplandra. The sequence continues at coordinate 371,597 of JADLZK010001126.1, read as the reverse complement.
GTGATGCACCCTTCCAGTTTTTTAATTGAATGAAGTACTCCTTCCAGTCTCGCATGTAGTGATTCTTGCATTACAGTAGAAGTTATATCATATGATTCATATCCAATCACCACACTTTAAATTATATATAGTATCGTCAAGTTTCCATGTAAGCTAAGTGTTGGCTCAGGAGGATATATCATGTCCAATCACCACTTTGTGTTTTCTAATGTGGTGAGTTCTCAGGAGGAGTTTTCAAGCTGTTACTTTCAGCACCAAGGACCCTGGGTTCAGTGATCAAAGGTACTCATGCCATAGATCATCAGATCTTGTATTACAGTAGAGATGCATGTTTCCTTAAGTTAGAAATACTTCGCCTTCTCCCGTTCAATATCTTTGCATTGAAAATATTTCACACTAGGTAGTTGTACCCCACATGCTCGACAAAATGTCAATAAGAACGTCAAGTCACTCTGCCATGATTGAAAGTTCAAAGAACGTCAAGTACCAATTTACTTGTTATTGCTTATTACTCACGATCTCCAAAAAATGGGCTGTAAGGGCCACTAATATCGTGTTTTTACAAAAAGTTTGGAAGAGAATTTGGCACTACCTGATGTGGCATGTGTGTCTATGATAACACTTCTGCTATTCATAAATAAATGGATTTGGCACTACCTGTTATATCTATATCAAACCTGAACTTTTGATGTAGATATAAATAAAAATGGAGCATGAGCTTTACTTACACTGGTGCTTAGTTTAAAGTAAGAATTAATCCATAGTGAGGCATAATTCAAATCGATCATGAATATCACTGTGAATTATATCAACTTAACTCATAGTCTCCACTTGTGTCCAGTTTTGGGTTTCTTCTATATTTTCGGTAGCCTCCTGCTTTACTGAATGTTCTCACATATATGGATTGTGCTTAAGATATGGATTGTGCTCTTTTCCTGTTCAATCAAAGATATCACCCTTCATTTTATTTTGCATGTACCTCTCTCTGCAGTCTTCATTGCAACTCAACCCAACAAAAAGTGCATGCGGCATTAGCCTACCACATGTTCGATGACCGGTCTTTTCTGGATGGTCTCTTCGCAGCCTTCCATTGCATGAGCTCAAGTGTATCCGAGTTCAATATATTTACTGTGCCACAGTGATCTATGTAACTCGGACCAGCTATTTTTGAACTTAGAAACATATGCATTTGTGGCAAACACAAAGGTTGTGTCCACTTAAATAAATTAGCAGTCTATTCAAGCGTTCCGACATTCAACAGAATATTGATTATCTCCCTTGTTTAAAATATTTGCAACTAACTATTATTATCATGTGTTCAAAAAATAGCCTCATATGTCTTTAGTACAAAAAAGCTGTATACTAACCACCCTGGCATCATGTGTCCTAGATAGCAGGTGTTTAGCAAATGAATCATTATAGAAAAAAACTGATGTAATATTTCACCTACAATATTAATAGTAGAAAAGAGATTACAACTATCAGTGCCATTCATGTTCCTGATTGCAAAGCTTGATATTTCACCCGATTTTCTCAGTATGCACTACTGTTTGCCTTCACTGAAATTGTGTGGTGCTTTGTTTCAGGTTTAGGCTCACCTAAACCTGATGATGTTGTGTCATTCATGTTCTTGATTGCCTTTGCTGATAAAAATAATGTAGGTGACCGCTCCTTGCTAAGTTCCTATTCTTAGCATCCTACCTGCGAGTATTTTTTTACTGATATCTATTATATTCTAACTGAATACTATTATTTTAGTTTCACTCTACTATGCCATTGTTATTCCCTGACTTCCCTTCACTATTAGGAATGGATGTATTTATTACTCACTATTTTAAATCTGTTATTTAGCAAATGTGTTATTTCCTCATGACTGTGAATGTTTTATTTGCCTGGTTCAGTGCTGAGTCTTAGCTGGAGCTATTCTTCGGGCACAAAGGGCTGCTTCTCTTCTTTCAGGACCTTCAGTTTGCATTAGCATTTTCAGGTAATCATTACAACATCAATAAGCTTTTGGTTTTGTAAGATAACTGACAAATGATATTTGTTATCGAAAGCATTTACTTCTCTACGACATAGTATAGCATTGGAAGAAAGCAAAATTGACATGTCTTCCTTGGACTATCATGATGATCTTTAAATTACACGTTGGTTAATCGATTGTATACTTTAACTCAATAACTGAAGTCAAAATGTGCTACAGCTCATTTGAATTTGACATCAACAGTAAGGAGCTACCAAATTGACAGATCATTATTGTGAATCCAATGATCTCTGGTTTCAAAGTCACAAATATCTTGTCCCTGAAATTAATAACTTTATGTGAAACAGTATAATTACAATGGTGGAAATGTTATATGCTTGCTAACTAGGATTACTTTTGGGTTCAGTTTCATCTTAATGGAACCTGTGGAAAATAATGAAGGCCGTACACCATTTGGAGACTTGACAAACAAGATCAATGGAGGTAATTAATTGCTTGTCCATTTGGACTTTCAATTGTATTATTTATGGTCAACAATTAAATATCTATCCATCTGTTTTCAAAAGGTGTCGAGACAGCATCATCGATTCACAGGCGCATGTTGATGAACGTGTCAAGCGTAAAAGGGAAAGAGAAAAAGCACGACGAGAAGCAATGACTCAAGAAGAAAGGGATGAAAGAAATAAAAGACAGAGAGAAAAAATATCATCGAGAGAAAGGCGAAACGGGCGGGTCGAGATGTCCATCGGAAACAAATTTTTATTTCTTTCATAGATCGATAATTTGTTCCCATATAGAGATATTATAATTAATTATTATCTATAAATAGGTGTTCACGTTGATTCGAACAATGAAAACACGGATCTTTGTGAATCTAAAAAGTGAAAGGGAACTAAAAAGTGAAAGGGAAAAAGGCAAGATTGGCGGTAATGAGTCAAGAAGAAAGAAATGAAAAAAAAAAAAACGTCGTGAACAATATCATCTAAACAAAGGAGGTACACTTAATTTTCCTTTCATGAAAAAATAGAAAATATTAATGTACATATTGAAATTTATATACATTGAGCTAATCTTTTTTTTTTTATAGTTATAGTCCATCAATTCAGTCAAATTATATTTTTGGTGGCATCTGAATGATGCCATCTCCTTCTAAGCAATCGTTGGTCTCTTACAATTTTTGTGTAATTATGTTGTAGCAGTTGCACTTCAATCAAAAACGGAAAACACGTGTGACAATGAAGATGGTGACTGGCTACATCGAAACAACTCATACGAACCTATGGAGATCGATAAAGACAATACAAGTACGATTTTGTTTTTAGATGAATCTAATTATTTTTTTTATTTTGTTTGTATGACCTTTGAAGCCAAAGTTATTTTCATGGGGTTATATATTCTTTATTTTTTGTTTGTATTACGTCGGAGCCAAAGTTAATTTCAAGTTGAAATATATGTTTTTGTGATTCAACACCTTCTGTATTTTATTTGAGACTGCTCTTTTCTTTATTCTAAAATAGGTGTTGTAAATGCATCCAGTTCTATCGATAATATCACGTGTCCAAAGGAGCGTAAGCGTGAGCTAGATAGAGCACGAAGGGCCGCAATGTCTCCCCGAGACAAGGGAACAAATGAATAAGAGGCAACGTGAGTTGCGAGCGGCAAAAATGCAAACAGCAATGTTGCAAGAATGATAGAAATGACTAAAGAAGAGAAGAAGTTGAAACGAAAGGAGATCAACAAAATTACAAGGCGTCCGTGAGAAAACACCGAGCCAACACCTTGCATCCGACTCGATCGCTATGGAGAGCCCTCACACCGTAACCCTAAACCTATTTTCCTTCTCCACCTCAAACGCCTAAAGCGACTTCACTTGATATGGAGATACCTGAATTTGGTGGCACGCTTTGTTTACATCACGCCGATCGTAGTTGAAGATACAGAAGTTGATACCCCCGAATTTGATGCGGCACATACCATACAAAGGCATCGGTGAACAATGGAGAGAGAAATGCCCTTATGTCACGTCGCAATAAGGCTTTTGAATCAAATGTTGGAAGAATGACCGGGGGTTGTGCGAATGGAGATAGTTGTGATGCGAATCGGCGATACACAATCCAAAGGTGGTTCATCACGGTACATATATTATTTATATGTCGTCATTTTTCAAATTCACTCTTCTATTCCAATAACTCAAACCATTTGGTTCCCTACAGATGGTGTCACACGAGTTATCACGGAGTTCCACCGCCTAATAATTGCAATGGCACCGCACCACGGCCGTCAGTAGTTGATGGTACCGCTCCAATGCCTCAAAACGGTACACAACCTGATATGCCGGGCGATAATGTCGTCGAGGATGGTATTTTCTTTACTAAATTTTAGCAATTTTGCTTACCTTATATCCGTCATGTTCCGTGAGTCATGCATATATTTGCTTGTCTTTGTGTACGCACTATGACGCGGATGTCATATTTGAGGAAGACATTGAAGAGGAGGAGGCGTACTTCTTCGCCGGACAAGGTACCACGCTTGATAAAGAAAACAATTTTTGCATTTGCAAAACACGTCTTAAACATCAATATTTTGGCGAGAATACGACGAGGATGGAGATGAGCACAATGACGATGCGGATGTCGAGGAGAATAGTGAGCCTGATGTCCCGGATCCATACGACCGGGTTTATTCTAATCTCCCAGCAGAGTCGCACATGCTAAAGTCGGTGCTAAATTGCAAGCATTGCCTTTGCCGCGCAGGATCGAGGGTGAACCACCTGGTTTTACTGGCGTCGGAGTGGACAGATTACTCTTGAAACTCCCGATACTCCACGAGCTCGGAAGATTGTGGTCAAGCTCGGATGCGATGCTAGGCACTTTCGTGCAAACATCGAGATATTTCAATGGTCACTTCTCTTTCACTTCTCTATACTTTGCCATCTAGATCGTGTTACCACAAACATGAGAACTTTGGGTATCTACACGTTAAAAGCTCATGGACAGATTTACCATAACATACGGTCTTTTGGTAAAGAGGATGGTGTTGAAAAAAGAGACACCTTGAGCTTTATTTTTTACGACGGCGATCCGGTCCCTCGAGCATCGGATGAGCAAATGTCGTAGCGGTCTTGCCGACAAAGACAGGGAAGTTATTGAGCAATTGGTTGGGATTCTTAATGGGAATCCCTACTCTCGAACTACAGCGTATGGGACACGTTGAGAACGTCGAGGATTATCGTGTCGAGTTCAACCTTGACCAGCGGCTTGACCGAGAGAACATATAACGAGCCTATCGCAAAAGAGGTGGCCGTGCGGGTTGAGGGAGTGGCGTCTAGGCCAATTCCAGCATAGCGTGGTCACGCAAGGGACGGACCGTCCATACATGGCATTCGCTCATATATGGCGTGCTATGACCCGCTTTCATACCAGCTTTTTAGCCCGAAGGGTGAGCTCGGGGTGGCACAATTGCATTCGAAAAAATGTTACTATGGAAGAAGTTGAGAGAGCTCGAGAGATCCGCAAAAGGCGTCTTGAGAAAGAGGGTAATGGCGCTGGCGATGACGATGGAGGTACCTTGAACCCTTTTCATTAATTCAATATAAACTTAGTTACTGTATATCATAGTACTAACTTCGACCATTGTCTCCTTGCAGAACCTCTTGGAAATGTGTGTGTATCCGTGCGCGACTACTCTTTGCTACAAGTTCCGGATGCGGCCAAATGTATTTAATCCAATACTCTATGGCGGTCGACTTTTCCAACAGTTTCTTTGTCGACACGCACATCAAAAAATTGAGAGCTCTTGTTTGGACTACATACGGAACAATCGGGACTCTTTAAGAGCTGACCTATATCAAGGCACGGTGGGCGGCATGCATGCGGGTGAAGGAAGTGCTTGAGAATGTTGGAAGGCGATGCGGTGTTGTCTTCTTCATTCATAGGAGGACCTCGTGATATGAGGCGCCCGGTACATGGATGCAATGGCTCTCGTCTTAAAAGTATGGTAAACCTGATATCTTCCTCACGATGACGTGCAACCCTAATCGGGGCGAGATCAAGAATGAACTTTATCCAGGCGGACACATAAAGACCGTCAAGATCTCGTCACACGAGTCTTTAGAGCAAAGTTAGATGCAATGAAGAAAATGTTGATGGAGAAAGACATCCTTGGGAAGGTGAAGGCCTACGTATATGTGGTGGAGTTCCGAAGAGGGGTTTGCCGCATGCACACTGGTTACTAATAATGGAACGAAGTACAAGCTCACATGTCCTAAGCAATATGACATGATTATCAGTGCAGAGCTACCAAGCAAGAAGAAATACCCTGAGCTCTACAAGATGGTAACAAAGCACATGATGCATGGTCCCTGTGGGAAGCTTAATCCATTTTGTCCGTGCACGGTGGTTAAAGGCGAATGCAAGAACCATTACCCTAAAGCATTACGTGAGTCAACGTCACAAGGAAAGGATTCATACCCGCCTATCGGCGACGCCGATGATGGGCGCACGGAAAAAGTACGAGGCCATTTCTTGGACAACCGATGGTCGCGTGCCTTTACAACCCCTGTCTGCCGCCGCGTACCTTCAACGCCATATAAATGTAGAAGCATGTGGGAGCATCAAATCAGTAAAGTACATCTTCAAGTACATATACAAGGGACATGACAGGGCATCGGTGGCGATGAGGGAGGCTGACAAAGCCGATAAGAAGGGCAACGTTGATGAGATCAGGCAATATAGAGAGGCCCGTTGGGTGACGCCTCCGAGGCGCTATGGCGGATATATGGCTTTGACTTGAGCAAGAACTATCCACCAGTCATGCACCGCGGCTTCATCTTCCGTGCATGCACATGGTGTCATTCCATAAAAAAGGACAAGGTTGAGAGGATTGTTAATAAGCGGGCGCGAAGATTCAATGTTGACTGCGTATTTTGATTATAACAGGCAGCATGAGGCATCCCGTGGAATCTTGTATCGGGACTTCCGGAGCATTTCACTTGGCGATCTAATGGCAAATTAAGCGGCCTAGAAAGAACTCTGTTTTCCAAGTTGGTAGAGTCATATCGGCTCATCCCGCGGAGGAGAACGCTACTTTCTTCGTGTCCTCCTAAATAATGTTGCTGGTGCTACCTCATACGAACACCTTAGGACCATCGATGGAGAGCTGCTACCTTCATTCCGTGAAGGCTGCGCGAGAGGAGGGGTCTAATCGAAGAGGACAATACCTTTGGATGAGTGTCTAACCGAAGCTACTTTATTCGAGATGCCTTCCTCTCTACGAAGGCTATTTGCAACAATAATAGTGTTACGTGAGCCACATGATGTGTTTGGTTTGTGGGAAAAAGCACTATGATGCAATGTCGAGGACTACAAAACCGTAATAATCCATGTCCGAACCGGTGCAGCGGATGGTTTTGATAGATATTAGAAACATGGTGTCAGTATGGGGAAGCGGTTTGATAAATTGCCTCTTCAAAAATTGATGACACATATGACAATGCCGACCATATTCCTCGAGAGATACTTGAGGAGAGTAGAGTCGAGCTGGACCCCAAAGATGAGTTATTGTGTGACTCACTCAACAAATGGCGCGAGGTCCGCCTACGATGAGATAATGGCCCGTCCAACGGAAAAAGGGCGGGATGTTCTTTGTGGATGGACCTAGCGATGCGAGAAAGACATTCTTGTATAGGGCACTTATCGGAAAACAACGTAGCCAGGAAAAGATTGTCGTGGCTACAGCAACATCTGGAGTCGCAGCATCCATATTGCCAGGTGGGAGGACAAGCCACTCGCGCTTCATGATACCTCTCAATTCTAAAGATGGTGATGGATGCAAATTCACAAAACAGGATGGTATGCGTCCAAGTTGCTACGTCAAGCGCTCTCATAATATGGGGACGAGGCATCTATGACAAGGAGGCAAAACGTGGAAGTACTAGACAAGAGCCTCACGAGATACAATGAGCCGGTCGACCTTCGTTTTGGTGGGAAGACGGTTGTCTTTGGAGGGGATTTCGAGGCGGGTCCTCCCTGTTGTGCCGAAAGGATCCAGGGCTCAAATAGTCGGAGACTTCTCTCTGACTCTCATCTTTGGGAATCCATGCGCCACCTAAAGCTCGTCCGCAACATGAGGGCTCGAGTGACCGGTGGTTTGCGATTATTATCATTGCGCATTGGTAATGGAACGGAGGAGGTTTACGGTGATGATGATGTACGGATTCGGAAGAGATCCGTGTCCCGTACTGCAGCGTCTTGAGAGAAGGATCTTCGCGACATTGATCGACATCATCTTTCCGGACCTAAAACGCAAACATGGCGAATAAAGACTACATCACCACCAGAGGCGATTTTATCTACACGTAACGATTGGGTGGACATGATCAATATGAAAATGATTGATATGTTTCGGGGTGGTGAGATGGTGTATAAAAGTTTTGACTCACCGTAGATGATCCACATAACTACTATCCAAAGAGAGTTCCTTAACAGTCTCAACCCCAGCGGCTTGCCTCCACACGTCTTGAAGCTCAAGCTCGGGTGTCTGTCATCTTGCTTCGAATATTGACCCCTTGCCAATGGGCTGTGCAACGGTACAAGGCTGCTGGGTGCGGGGTTCTCAAGAAATACAATCGACACGGAAATCGTGGGTTGGGCGGCATCTTTGGGATGCGGGTATTCCTTCCTCGAATACCCCTATGCCCGTCTGATGAGATGTTCACGTTCGAGTTTAAGAGGAAGCAATTTCCTATCGGTGAAGCTTCGCCATGACTATCAACAAGGCACAGGGCCAAACCATCCCGAGCGTGGGTGTGTATACGCCCGCACCGGTGTTCTCTCACGGTCGGTTGTATGTTGCGATGTCTAGAGCCACGTCAAGAGCGAATATCAAGATCCTCGCCCTCCCGCCGGATGCAAAGCACGGGAGGAGGAGGCCAAAAAGATGGAGAAGAAAAATATTAGAAAGAATGGCGTCGGAAAAATAAAAAGAATGCACCAAGTAAAAAAAGGTAAGGATAAAAAGACGCCAGCAGTTGATGGAATTTTCACGAAGAATATTGTATGGAAGGAGGTTCTAACACAATAGGCAAGGTAATTTAAGATTAGTAACACATACAATGTATTTGTATTTCATTCTATATTGTGAAATATTATTTAACTAACGCCAATATCCGTTGATATTCCTAGGTACTTCTAGCTAAATGGTCTATCGGACACTACGTGGAGACGTTATATATATAATACATGAATGTAAAATCATATGTACATGTTATATTTTCAACCCTTGATGCATGGTGTATCAGTTTGTTTATCGACTACTTCTACATGGCGTATATCCCGACGCTTGTGCATAGTGCATATATATTTGCTTGGTTTTGTTTTTAAGAACATAAGACAATCATAAGATTTCCGTTTAATAATCACATGGAAGAAAAAATGTTACTTTAATATTATTGTTTATTTTCATAGTATTGTTATCGTATCGTGCGATCCATGATTTTATATAAAATTTAAATTATCCCCAAGCAACGCCGCGGGCATTTAACTAGTCATTAATTAAGACAAACGAAGTGTTGTATATATGCTAAAATGGAAACAAAAATAAACTTGATTCTGACTACAAATTACACGTCGTACCTCATTAATTTTATACATGGCAAATATGGGATGGTTGGGATGGATGTTGCATGCGTTTCTCAGTGCAGTAACCTCAACATCTCTCTGTGCAACAGTGATGAATCCACAGTCGATCCACCCTCTGACTTCCCGAAGGGAAGGTAGATACCCCAAGCCAATATTCCCACAGTGCCTGTTGTTTTTTCTGAGGGCCGACAAAGGGAGTTTAAACTTAAGCAATTCAAGATTGGGCATCACGCTAGATGGTACAAGCTTTTTGGATTCGTTGGTTTTTCTAGAGGCAAAAGGCATAGCATCTTCTCCATTCCACATATGCAATGAAACGCTGGCATCCTCCTCGTCCGATTGCTCAAACTGGACCATTGCATTGGTCTGGAAGTGCCTCAACTTCTTGAAGAAGCAGCCATCACCGCCGTTAATATTACTTGCAGTTACTGTGGACTCGGTTGTTAGGTCAAGAAAACAGAGTGCAAGTAACCTAGCAAGGAGTTTTAGATCCTGCTTATCCATAGTAGTCACCCACAGTCGCAACATTGACAGATTGGGAAGACCTGAGGGATTGATGCATGGCGGCAATTTAGACATTTTAATAATAGGCCAATCCACACAATGGAGAGCTCGTGGGAGCACAAAGCTTGCTGCTTCCCAGATGGTTGTATCCATGTACCAAGCTGAACCGTGCACATTTAAATCCTGGATCTTTTGCAGATTGCTTAGGGACTCCAGAAAGTCTCTCTGCATGCTCTTGTCCATTCCACAAGCCACGAACGTGAGCACCCTGAGTTCTCGCAGGCTGCCTAGCTCCTTCAAGAACCTCTTGGGCTTATCACTGCAACCATTGAATATTATTAGCTCCTCTAGGGAAACTAGCTTCCCAATCCCATCAGGTATCTTGCTGTGAGCACGTAGCCGGACCAATTGTGTTAGGTGAACAATGCTTGCTGGCAACGTTCCAGTCACATCTAGAGTTTGCAGTAACTTTAGATTCTCTATTTGTTTAGGGAGCTCTAAGCCATGACCTTGGCATTGTATTCCAAGATACCTCAAGTGAAGTAAATCACCAAGATGCTCAAGGCAACAGCCTTCCTTAAAGTTCCAATTTACTATGTCCAGCACGCGCAAAAGTTTAGATCTCAAAAACTGGTCCCGGCTGTCAATAGAACATAAGAATGTTGTATATGACCTCACTTTTGGCATCCTAGTAACAATTGCTTCAGAACTAATGTGCTCGGCTATTCTATTTTGCTGGGTTAACCTACGGACAGTGCTCCGTGCAAGTCCTTCCATATTGCCTCCTAGTATAGCAACAAAGTTCTCTTCAAATGAAAGCTTCCGCATTAGATCAAGATCCATATCATGAACACGACACCATAATACTCTACCGTCCCCATGTCTCTTCTACCTGGATCAGGCTTCTATTAATGAGATCATTGAAGTATCTTTCTCCCAGCTCAATTAATCTTGGTCCTTGATCTCCAGTGATAAAGCCTTCAGCTATCCATTTCCATATCAAAGAATTCTTTTCGATCTTATAGTCTTCTGGATATGTACTTAGATATAGTAAGCATGTCCTCAAATACGGTGGCAGATCATAGTAGCTAAATGAAAGTATTGTCATAGTATCTTCAGCTTCCCTATTATCTTTACTATCAAAACCAATAGAGTTGTAGACCTCGGACCATTCGCACTTTCGGTTTACTAGCGGACAAGCTAGCCATTGTGATGATTGCTAATGGTGCACCAGCACATTTATTTAGAATTTGATAGGAAACTTCATTTGGTTGGTTATCAAGGAACTTCCTATCTGCACCAAAAAATCCTTGTATAGAACAATTTCATGGAGTCATCATAGGAAAGTGGCTTTAGCTTGTAAACCTCACCAGCTTGTTCTGCAACATCAAACTTAAGTGGTTGTGATTACTTTACTTCCACAACTATTATCAACAAGTGCTAGTTGGATTGCACTAGTACCGAAACCTTTTTTGTGTCGGGCGCCTACGATTTTAGGTGGCGGGCAGCGGCGCCGACTCTAACGAAGGTCACGGATAATCAAAAGTTTATCCGCGGCGGGCCTCTTTGCCCGTCACGGTTAATACATGAATCCGTGGCGGGCACGTTAGGATGCCCGCCACGGCAAAGATTCGAAAAAAAATAAAAAAGGGCAAAAACCCTAGACAGGCCCGCCAAGCCCATCCATGGGCCCACCGAGCCCATCCATGGGCCCGCCAAACCCTCCACGGCCTCCTCGTCACCTCCGCGCGCCACGGGATCTCTGGAGGAGGAGGCCGTGGAGGGGCGCCGCGCCGCCGGATCCGTGGAGGAGGAGGCCGTGGAGGACCTTGCCGCCGCGCCGATCCGTGGAGGAGGAGGCCGTGGAGGACGCCGCCGCCGGGAATCCGTGGAGGAGGAGGCCGTGGAGGACGCCGCGCCGCCCGGATCCGTGGAAGACGCCGCGGCCGAATCCGTGGGAGGAGGTCGGGTTCGCGGATCCACGGGGAGGAGGCCGTGGCCGCCGGATCAACGGGGGGAGGCCGGGTCGCCGGGGCTTGCTCGCCGCACGCCGTGATGGCCATGCCGCCGCCGCCGCCGGGCCAGGAGATGCCATGCGCCGGGCGTGCAGCTGCCGCCACCGCCATGGGAGAGGAGGAGGGGGATCCGACCGGAGGTGGGGGAGGAGGGGGGTCGGATCCGAGCGGAGGTGGGAGAGGAGGGGCTTCGAGTGAGAGAGAGGGGGTGGGAGTTGGTGCGCCCAATCGGACGGAGTGAGAGACGGGAAGTGATTTTTGGCTCCCAAACCCTAACTCGTGTATATATATGCGAACATGTTATCGGGCCTCGTTTTGGGCTGTTGGGCCTCTCATTTACGTGGCGGGCCTTTTAAGATGCCCGCCACGGGAAAGATTTTTTGTGTGGCGGGCACCTTAACACGCCCGCCACGCAAAAGATTTTATTTTTACGTGGCGTGCGTGTTAAGGTGCCCGCCACGTAAAAAAATCTTTCCCGTGACGGGCCAAACAACGCCCGCCACGTAAAAAAAAAAGACGTGGCGGAGTATTTTCCGTGACGGGCAAAAGTGCCCGCCACGGAAAAGATTTTGCAAGTGCTCGCAAAATCATTTCGTTACTAGTGTTGCTTCCCATGTATGCATACCTCCCATACATCATCAATAACAATAAAAATACCTAACCATGTGAAAGTGCAAGAACTATTGGTTAGTTATGTTTTGGACCTTCTGCAAAAGCCAGATATTTGTTAACCTTAAAAAGAAGTAGCCATATCACATTAAACATATATTATCACGCATCAAACTCGATGTTGATGTTTCATAATTTTTCAGACTAACAATTTGTGCTCAAACTAATTATAGAAGGGTCAATAAAGAAAGTAACCTTACAGCTTTTGGCATACGTATGGGAATTTGGGACCATTTGAAAAAAAAAAAAGCCTACATATTTAAGGACACAGATTATACAGAACTTAGGCATCTAAGGACTAAGGGCATGTTCCAACACAAGGTGACCCTAAAACATTGTTTCTTTCCTGAAATTTTTAATTTGAGACAAAAATATTTTGAAAATTTAAGCTCAATTAACCACTACAAATGTTTAACTATTTTCTTAAACTATGATGCTTATTTAGAACTGCTAAAAACATCTGTCGACATTCTAAAAGATGAACTAAAAGCTGTTATTTAAGAGAACACGAAATATATGTAATTTTCTTGTAACGTGGAATGGAGAAAATCAATCACAAGAAGTAGATAGTCATAGATGATGGGAAGGTAATAATTTTGGCATAACCTACATCATATTGAGCTAACTAGCACTATCAATTAACCGTGGAGCAACTACATTTAATTGAAAGGCACCGCTAATTACAATTTAGAATTTGGTGTCTGTTGTGTACCTTTTTTTCTCCAGGAATTCTCGAAGTTGGTGAATAAGGAGCTCGACGCCTCTTCCAGTGTTATGAATCTCCCGTGATTTTTTTTGGTGGAGATGAAAGAGGATATCGTTGAAAACTTTCACATAGTCATGATCCCGACCAATTGAAACAAAAGCCCCGCACTCGTACTGCGACTTAAGCTTGTCATACACCACTTCGGCAAGAGTGGTTTTACCCAGTCCTCCAACTCCCACAATTGAGACCTTCTTCATCTTCCTATCGGAGACAGCGAGATTCTGTTGGGATGGATTCAGCATAGATATGACTTCGTCCGTTGATTTGTCGACGCCAATAAGTTGTGTCACCTCTTTGTACATAGCTTTCAGGCGAGGATCAATACATGATGTTGTTGTACCCTGCTTGCACATAATCTCATCAAGTTTGTATTTTTGATGCCTTCTGGCTACCTCCTCAAGATGCTTGGTCATGTCTCTGATCTTTCCTGCAATATCTCGGCGAGCCTTTGCCTTCCTGAACAGATCACCCATCTTGTCCATAAGGCTGCTGGAGTCTGCATCCTTGCTGCTCTCAACACGAACAAGGAAGGTGTCGAGGATATCCTCCATGTCATAGGATGCCTCCCTGATCTCGCGTGCCCACACCTTGACTTGCTCGTCGAGCCTGTCCCATGGCACATCTGAGACCTTGTGGAGGAAAGGCTTGATGCTATCCAGCTCGCGGCAGAGCGACTCCACCTGCTTCCTGACGCCCTTCTGGAGCTTGTACTCCCCATGGAGCAGCTGAAGAAGCTTTGGGGCGAGGCTTCCCAACGCCCCCGTCACCACGCTCATGCTTCTTCCTTGCTTGTTTCAGATCTGAGTGCAGTGGATTCAGAGCACTAGTCTCAGTTCAGGTTGACGCCGCTATTAGGAAGTCGCGACGGCAGGCGGCAGCCGGTGGCTTTTGAAAAACCTTGTGTTGTTTTCAACACACAGCACAAGTCTCCACCTAACACGGTTAGCTTAGGGGCTAGCTTTCGTCAGGGACGGCCGCCCCGCATTCCCGCAAGCATCCACCAAACACAAAAACCCAAAAAGGGATGTTCATTTTTACGTCCAGTTGTTCCTTTTAAAACACTTGTGATGCTTTCCCCAAATACCAAGACCATGGTAAGTCGATCCACACGTACCAAACGCTAATTATTTTACAGTTGCACATATCATTGTAGCAGTAGGACTTTCAACTTTCTGAGGATAAAGCAGCAGTGACGCTCCCCGCACGTCGCTTCCATGATGAGTCAGGCAGGAAAAAAAAGCAGCATTGACACTCCCGCACGTCACCCGACTGCTGAGGCGACTGAAGCTGAGCAATCGTGCTATATAATTTACGAAAGCAAGCCAATAATGCCTTGTGTTAATAGACAGTACTACAGAAATCTGCGAGACACTGCCCAAACTAAACTGTGTCAGACATTTGTTTTTGCTCGTCACGGTTAGTGCCCCAATTAACGGTGGCGGGCCTTTTTATTTTTTATGGCGAGAACTTTTACCCGCCATGGAAAATCAATTTTCCGTGGCGGACAACATAAAAAAACGGGCGCCAACCATGGCGGGCATTATAATGCGCCCGCCATGGAAAATCGATTTTCGGTTGCGGCCAACATTAAAGGCTTATCATGGAAAAGACTGAGGCTCAATAGGCCTAAAAAGCATGATAACCAGCCTGATAGCGATCTTCTTATATAAATATGATGTTAAGGTTTGTCACTCATTTCATTCTCTCCCTCCTCTTCTCAGTCAACACTCACAAGCGGGGCGGCTGCTTCCACTCGTGTGTCCCCTCCTCTCTCTCCCTTCCTACTCCTCCTCACTCCCTCTCCACTCCGGCTGTGGCACATGGGGTACGCGCGCAGCATCCGCGAGGGCCGGCGGCGAACTCCACCGCAGTAGCAGGCAGGGACGACCAGTAGCAGCAGCCAGCACTGCTGCTCCCTCAATCCGTTCATCCGCGGCGCGGCTCCTCGATCCGCCATCTGGCGGCGCACAAGCCTCGATCCGGCCATCAAGCGGTGGGGATCCCTCAATCTGGCCCTCCGGCAGTGCGGCTCCCTCAAACTGTCCCTCCGTGGCGCTGCTCCCTCGATCCGCCATCCGGTAGCGCATAGGCCTCGATCCGTCGTTCCAGCGGCGCAACAGCCTCGCTTCTAGCGGCGGCGGCGCTGGAGCCCTAGATGGGCTCGTGAGGTCCGTGGATGGGCTCGTCGGGCCCGTCAAGGGCTTTTTTTTTTTTTTTTGTTTTTCTGGAATCATTTACCGTGGTGGGCACATGTAACATTCCCGCCTCCGATAACGGATTTTCCGTGGCGGGCATTGTAGCCCTTCGCGGTGGTGTCACTACAGTGCCCGCCACGAAAAATCCAAAGTGCCCGCCGTGCATAAGTTTTTCTGTAGTAGTGATATGACTTCACCATTATGTTTCAAAACCTTTCCATTGCATGCAAAGTCTGAAATTCTGCAATGTTTGCTAGTGCTTCATGCTTATGTCCGCTCTCAATTCCAACTGGCTCTAATTTCCTATCTTAAATAATAAAACTCAATACTAGGAATCTATAGATCTCATGGAGCATTGCAATTTTCACGTACATTTTTTAACCAACTACTCTGTTCTGTGGCGTCGGCGGTCTCGCTGTGGCAACAGCAGTAGGCGGTGAACCTGAGAGAGATGATCTCGGCGTACGTGGCCGACGTGTCCGTGCACGACGCCATTGGCAGCAACTTGGACACGAACGAACACACAATCCTACGGCTGCAGGAGCGCGGCCTTTGGAACGTGCCCCGCCAAGCTAGCCATGCCTCTTTCCTGTCCTCGCGCTAGGTGATACTCGTCAGCCCATCACTGGCGTTCATCAACACTATCATCCAGGACATCTCGGCACCCATGTTCCCTGCTCAGCCAAGGAAATCTAGCGTGTGTTTGGACGTAGGATCACTAGGTTGGGATGGCTCCAACCCTCGTTTTGGGATGGAGCCGCTCCGTTCTGTGTTTGGTTGCAATCTTGATTTTGGGAACGGAGTGGCTCCATCTAGTGTTTGGTTGCAGGGATCGGAACCAGAAACGGAACATGTTATAACAACGTTATTTCTGACACATTGCATCAGGACCCTTGGGTTTATCGGAATCCGCCCGGGCCAGATCTAAAATTCCTTCTCTCTAGTATTTTTACATAAAAACCCTGAAAGTGAAATAAAATTCCGTTGGAGCCCTTTCTTCTTCCACGCGGCGCTACTGCTCGATCTCCACCGGGCGGGCGCCGCGGCACCGTGTCGGCCGTGGCCTTCCTCCTCCGCCGCTCCTACCCGGCGACGACGCGTCGCCGACCGCGACCTCCTGCCCGCAAGGTGCGCCGCCCGTCGCGGCCTTCCTCCATCGGTTCCAAATCTAGCGTTGCGTGAAAAGTCGCCCGGTATGCTCGTGCTTTCGCCGCCCCCCGCTACCTCCTGCTCGCGGCGCGGTCATGATCGGGAAGGGAGTGCCACGGGCACGCCATGGCCGCCACCGAGCCGCAGCGCCCCGCCCGCCAGCGGCAAAAGGCACGGCCGCCACCACGCCTGCTCGAGGCCCGCTTTCCGTTCGCGCGGACAGATCCCGCATTTTAGAATCGGGGTTTGCTCCATCCGCGAGATTTTGGCGGATGGAGCTGACCCGCATGTAGCATGAATATTCCTCTCTTGGGTTAGCTCCATCCCCTACTGCCTTCATCTAAACACCAAAAAAAGGGGTTTAACCCAACCCAACTCGCTCTGCTCTCCAACCAAACACATGGCTAGTGGTGCAAGAGGAGACTTCACCACTAGCAGAATACCGATTTTTCATGGCGCCATGCCCAAACCTTCACTGGCGGACCATAAGTAGACAGCGCCAGTAACGAAGAACACATGGACCCCACATAATAACCGCCAGTATAAAGGTAGTTTAGTGGCGTCGTACAAAAATTACCCGCCAGTGAATGATTTATTTTTTTAGTGGCGTATTTCTTAATCCAACGCCAGTCTTAATAGTCCTGTTTACAGGCAGAGTTTAGTACTGTTGCTAGCGGCTCTTCGCGTGCCATGTTGCCGCGCTGGTGGTGGCGCTGGTGGCCGTCAGTGGGGCTGTGTTTTACTGTCTGGGAGCTGCATGAAAGGGGACAAAGGGCTGGACAGGTCCAATTTATCCCTGACCGTAAAAATAAAAATAAAATAAATAGACTTGGCCCTATATATTTGTGGTACTTGGCCGACCTAATTTTGATATTGTCCCACCTATTTAGTACCGTAGGTACTTTAAAAAAACTCGGTCGGGTGGGGAAAAACCGCCCCACTGGCATTGTTCTTAAGAAGAAACCTCGGTTTTCCCGACCGAGAAAATCTCCGAACCCCAGTCCCGTCTTGACGCTAGGAGCCTTTTAGCCTATGGGAACTACGATCCTCAATCCTTCGGAGGAGGGACCTGCAGGGCCGCAAACACCGTAACCCCTGTGTCGGTATACCAACCAGAGCCCACAGCTCGATCCCTACGGGACCTGGGCCGTTTTTAACTAGTTGTTTGACACCGCGGGATTGACGAGAAATATTTTAACCACAGCCTGAAATTCGGCTCCCACGGGAGTCGAACTCGAGGACCTTGTGGAGTGCCGCTCGAGTATCCTAACCATTAGACTATGACCCCTTTGGCGTACTCTGCGTACTTTCAAATTGGTAGCTCATATTTTTGCACCTCACGAAATTTACCGACCTTATTTTTTTTTTTACCAACTCTGGTATTTCTATCCCAATTCTTTTGACGGCCCTAGCCAATGTTCTGTTTCACTAGAGGTTATGGTAAAGGTCAGTCTTCTTTCAGCACTGACGTATAGCCTTTAAAATCAGTGTATCTATTTAGTGGTGTTTTCCTCCTCTTTTATCTTCTTCTGTAATATATAGTGTCACACAGCCGTCCTCAGTATTCAACAAAAGAAAAGAGAGAGGCCAAAATTTCGTTCAGCAACCGATGTGTCTGGAGGCTCAAGCGATATCACAGAGAAGACAATTTCTTAAATGAAACATGATTTGTTTTGGACCTCTCTATGACAACACATAAACGACACCGGTCTGCCGGCACGGCGGCACTATGGCAAGGAACAAGAGAATGCAGCCATAGTGCCGCCGTGCCGGCAAACTGGTGTCGTTTATGGTCACGAGGGCCAACACGACCCACGGGCTGGCCTCCACATTTCTTAATGGACTGTATGCCCACGAGAAGAACACATTTGTATAGCTGCATCTGATTGAGGGGAAAGCATCTGCAGTGCAGGTGTAAACTTGTGCACATGCATTATTATTGTGGCGCCTTTTGCTCCAAGACGATTTTGTTTTGCGCAATTCTGGTCTTCCCCAATTCTTTTGACCGCCCTGGCAGAGAGGCAATGCAAAAAGGCACCATGAGACAAAGCAAGCAACACATAAAGCATCCTCAAACTTTTTGCACGACATAAATATGTTCCAAGCTTGTTTGAATGTACGAACCAACCACAGAAGGGTCCAGAAAACTAAATAAATACATAATACAAGCCAGGAGTTCAGAATGAGGAAAATGTTGCATGTTCTAAGCAGCAGAGTACACTGAAACTTTGATACAGCAAATTCGAATAGAAATTTGCTCGGGTGAACATAAGAGCTGATACAGTCTGGCTGGCACACAGTCGAGTGAACTTGTGGTGATGGGCTGATGTAGTCTTGCTCGAATTGACGCCCCAGCACCATTTGAGCTGTGCCACGGTTCAAGCTGAAACTTGGATCAGGATAACTGTTCTGTGAGAGGAAGAATGTTCATCAGTAATTCTACTTGACCTTCCGCAGATATTATGCTTACACGCATATGGCCATATAGTATCAGATGACCAGTTAAAATGCTTACTTCGTGCTGAATATTGCTAGAAGGATGTGTCATAGACTTGTGTATTAATCAAACGAAGGAACCAACCTTCACAGTACATGCTATAGACTAGAAAACATAGTATGGACTGGTACGGTGGTCAGAACCAGAGTGGTGCAGCAATTGGGACATTCGGAGGAGTAACACACACGGTTGATTGTATATTTCAATGTAAGAATCACAAAATGGTATGTCCTAGCTGACATGTTAAACACAGAGAAACCAATCATCAAACCAGCACTGCATATCCTGATAGGAAAATAGAAAACAGAGTTTCGACTTGTGGGCAGAAACAGAGTTGATTCAGATGAAAAAAAAATTCAGCAGAAATACGCTAGATATCTTACTATTACTAATTGGAGGCTCCAACGGAGGCTCCACGTTAATCCTCACCAGGGCGCTAAGTTACTATTACTAATTGGAGGCTCCAACGGAGGCTCCACGTTAATCCTCACCTGACGCTAAGAAGAAAAAAGATAAAATGCTAGAAATTCCCACATTAATTAGAAACATCCAACCATCAAATCCAAAGACTCAACCTTGCACAACCATTGGATCTATTGTTTCCAAAAAATTACCCACCTTTAACACTGTAAATTAAAAAAATAGCCTAAATATTATTGTTGCCGACGTTGACATTTAGTTAATTAATACAATATATTCTATTAATATATTAGATACAGCCACATTTACGACGTTCAAGGTTGTTAATAAAATATCTAAAGAACTGACGTAGTCATCTTGATGACAAGGAAATAACAAACGTGATCCAGCCTCTACCAAAAATCTCTAAAACCTTTTTTTTTTTTTTTTCTTATTTTCGTTTTGCCACCAGCATGACCAGCCAAAAAAAAAAAATGTATTACCCTTAGTATCAATAACCAAGTAAATCTTGGAACGTAAGGTAGAAGCCAATCCAATAAATAAATATAATAGCTCCTATATAATACGTCATATAAGACTTTTAATTAGATCTATTTTATTTTCTAGAGAATTACCCACAATGCCATTTTATTATCTATATGTAATACGTCATATATACGCCATTAAATCTATAGGTCTTGGCGCCATTAGATCTATTTTATTTTCTAGAAAATTACCCACGATGCCATTCTATAGTGTAGATAAAAAAGAACAATTTTAAAATTTATGTAAGAACGAAAAGAAATATAAGAAACACATTATTTTTTCCTACCACTGGCCATTGCCACATAGCTACGAAACCCTGGGTCGTGGCACTGGATGCACCAGCCCTAATCTGGCCCTAATGACCACAGGTTGTGGCACTGGCTGCACTAGCCCTAATCCGACCCTAAAGACATCGCTTGGCTTCTTCACCACCAAATAGGAAGGCGTCCATTGGCGTTGTTCCATGGAGAGCAGCAGCGGCCTCATAGCTCAAATTACCCGCGTTAGGACCTACTAGGAGCTAGGATCGAGAAGGAAGATTGGGACCAGTAGCAAGGGATCAAGAAAAGCGGCATTGTCTTTACGTCATCCTCCATATGATGGGTGAGAAATAGAACTTTTCCGATCCTTTCTTGCACTACAATTGGTTCTAATGTTTACTATTAGCCTATTAATAAGATCTCCATAGTTGGTGAATAAATTAAATAAGACTTCCTAGAATTAAGTATCATCTATTTTTGTTTTCTAGAAAGTCAACCACCTATGCCACCATAAATAAAAAATCAATTTTTAGAAGTAAACAAATAAAGTGTTTGGAGTCAATCTTCATTGTACTTGAGAACTAGCGATAGTAAAATATCAGGTGAGTCATAGTAATCACGTCACATGGTTCACAGAAAATGTGTCCTTTCCAAGTTTACAATTTGTTAACAAAATATCTAGATTAATAAAATAAAACAAGAATTTTATTTTATTAAAATATCATTTTTCAGACCATTACAATTATATTTTAAAAAATATCCTATCAATATTAGTAATTAACGCTCATTATTAGTTAACCTATTAATAGGATGTCCATAGTTGGTTGATAATATTCAATAACATTACCTGGAATTAAGTATCTTCTATTTTTGTTTTCTAGAAAATCACCCACCTATAAATAAAAAATCAATTTTTATATGTAAACAAAATTAAGTGTTTGAGACAATCTTAACTGTACCTAAGAACTAGGGATAGTCAAGTACCAGGTGAGTCATGTCAATCACGTCACATGGTTCACCAAAAAGTCTCCTTCTAAGTTCAAAATTATATAAACAAATATATGTATTAATAAAATAAAACAAAAATCTATTTTATTAAAATATTATTTTATAGACCTTGACAATTATATTTTATAAAAAATATCAAATGAATATTGCTGATCACATTCATTTGGTAATGTATCAACAAAATGTAATGTCCATACTACCTCTCATGACTCGGTTAATTTATCTATTAATAGAAAAATTGATAGAAGTTTAACATGTGAATAAGAAATCAGAGGTAATTTGGCCAACGAACAAGATACAAGTATGCTAAGAAATTGTTTCTTATATATAAATAAAGCGGAGGCAATTTTCAAAGCCATGCAGAAGCTGAAATTAACTCTCTAAACTTACACCAAAATTACCAAATACGTCACTTATGAACTTGAATTTAAAATAGCCCTTAAATTTGTATTTCAGTTACTACATTATTATGATAGATAATACAAAGTATCTCCTAAGTTTTTATCCAAATTACTCACATATGTTATTAGCAAAGTTAATATATTTTTATTTCAAATAAGTCTATTATGTGAACTAAAATATTATGCCATTTACTGGTAATCTACTTTATAAATACAAAATAACACTAAATCCACATGTAAAAAATCTATTATAAATTATTATGAAAACCAATTAATAACCATTATTATTTAAATAAGTTTACTATACACTGACTAAAACATTACTCCATATCAATACTTGCAATCTCTATATTTTGACCAATACATCAATCCGGTTATTGTCACTTCTATTGATCATACATATAGAAAAAAGTTACTTTGGAGAACTTCATGCCAATCTTGGAAGTCATCTACACTAATTAGATGATTCTGAAAGGAGCGACCCAATATCTTACCAGGATGGAGACATAATGTCACGCCCCACTTTTAATGGGTCGATTAATCACACGTGTTTGCGCCAGATCACGCCACAAACACGCCTATTAGTAACGTATAATGGTAAACAGAATCAATAATAAACCGAGCTATAAAATATAGGATGGAAAGGGACTTACAAAGGCGACGGTGTCACCAAGCCGGGTTACAATATCGAGTTGGCCAACCGAGAAGCGGTGGATTAACTACGACACTGTCCCCGCACTCCACGAAAGCGCACTTGTGCATGGATGAAATCTGGGCTTCAACGTCCTTCTCCTAAGCAAACACTTCTCGAACTCCTACGATACGCTATCCTCTATCTTGTCGTCGATCTTACCTTCACATGTGCCGATATCTCGTAAAAATAGAGGGGTGAGTACAAACGTACTCGGCAAAAATCCCAACCCGGGGGGTTGTAATTTGTTAGGGTTTGGGCCCTAGCGAGTCTCTAAAACTGCTCGCTAGTTCCCGAGTTATCTCATGTCATCACCGCTGTCATGACGCCACAAAGTTAGTCATCATAAGTGTATATCTAATCATAGATGTTCGGCCTAGCACTTGCCCATTCCAAGGACGTGGCTATTCGAATAGATTCAATTAACTCTGCAGAGGTTGTACAAATTTCCCCACACGAGGGCCATCTTCTCCCACGTCTGATCGGGTCAAAGGTGGTCCCAAGAGATTCCGTACCCGCTTGGATGCCTCCTAGGTATATCGGTATAATCTTTACCACGACTTCTCAGGGGTTGGAAGGATAACACGCCACCCAAGGATGACGCATCACCCTAGACAATATGGTGGTACCAAATCACCCGCGGCTTTACAGGTAATACCTAATTACCCAACCTATACTGTCAACACCACTCTCAATCCCAAATCATCAATGCCTCTAGCACTGCGCCACTGCGCCCAAACACTTATGTGGAAGATCGCTCAGCATCCACGCCAACCGGACCATGGGGCCACTCTCCCCATGTCTGCTCCCAATAGGTCGTTTGCCTACTCCGGCCACCTTGGCTCCAATTATACCTCAACCCAACGGGGTGTGAAATCAAGCCGCCCCATCCCTGTGGGTCATCGACGTAATATTATACTATGTAGAAGGTCTATGAACCGGTCCTTAGGGAGGCGAGCATCTCTCCGCGGGATTCATCCCCGATTGTGATTAGTCCACCTCCATGTAGACAATCACCACTCACCTTTTTGTTGGAGGGTTCACTTTATTACTCAAAGTTACATCGATCTTACTTAGTCATATTATGTCATCATTTATTATCGTATTAAGGTCATGATTAGGGGTAAGGACTTGCCTGGGAGGGTTCTTACGAATCGGCACAAATACGAACGTCTCTAGCTTTGCTTCAGACGGAAGCTCCTAATCGGGTCGTCGAAACTACGGCGGCCGCGATAAACCCCTAGCTTGAACTAGAACATATAAAACAAACATAGAACATTATGGTGGCAATGGGTTAGATGCATAGAGCTAGATATTTGATGAATTATGGAAGTCGTTTCACGCGAAACGGAGTTAGTATGCATGAGATATGGATTTTATAATATTAATCCCTAATTAAATCATTAGGGTAATATTATAATATAATTTTATCATGTAATAAAATTGGAACCAATTACATGATAAAATTCTATAAATCAAATAATGAATTTACAAATTTTTAAAGGAATTTTTCTCGACTCGGGAAAGTGTACTTATAACAACCTCGTGTACAATAGTCGAAAGTGGACGTAGTATTTAAATAAGTGTACACAGAATTGTATTCATACACGTGGGTGCCACGTGGGTCCACGTGGACGCCACGTGGCTGCCACGTAGGTGCCACGTCGTCGTGGGATCTGTTAGGTGGTCGGCGGCGAGTCATGACGGAAGGGAAGCGACGTGTCCGCTCCTCATTGGGTCGGAACCTTGACGGCGTCACGACGAACGGCGCCGTGGTCTTCCCCGTCCGCCGCGCCCGCACGGGCGGAGCCCTCACCGAACTTCGCCGAATGGCGCTGCCCTTGCTCGGTCCTCGCCGCAGAGTCCGTTCGACCCTCTCGTCGCCCGAACCGGTCGAGGTAGATGGTGGCGATGGGGTGGCGCTCCTTCCATGGCGGCGGGCGAGGTGGCGCCTCCCTTCCGACGGCGGTGCGGTGCTCGCAGCCCTACCGTATGCCGGAACGAGGGGAGCAGAGGGAAATTCGAACAGGCGGAACAATAAGCAAGCTAACGAACTCACCGATTTGGCCGTGATGCAACGGAATCGACTCGGACGTCCCCGCCCTATCCGCGGCGGCGGCGGAGCGGGTTTGGGGGCAACGCCGATTGGATGGCGTGCGGGCGGGGAGAGGAGGAGATGAGGCGCGCACCGTGTGTTCCCCGAACCAGGCGGAGCTTGGGGTCGTGGTGGCGCGATCGATTGAGCTCTCCAGGAGGGCTATTTATAGCCTCGACGGGAGGGCTCGCCGGTGCGCCCTCCCCGATATTTTCCGGCAAGATCGAATGGCGCCGCCCCCAGCCTGGATCCCGGCTAGGTCCGGCTCTCGTCCCTCGTGCTCTCGTGGCCGCTACATCCCCCGGTCTTCGCCTAGTCGCATCGCCACGGTTGTCGGTGGTCGGCTGCCATGGCGGCAAGAAGAGCAGCCCGGCCGTGGGCCGTGTCGCGTCGACCTGTGTTGGGGGCGACGGTCGCCAGCCTGGAGCTCCGTGTCCCTACTCGCGTTCGCACACTCGTCCCATGAGGCGCTGCCGCTCCCTCGTCTCCGTCCACAGACCGACGTGGTGAGGTGTCACACGGCCGAGGCCGGCCTCCGTCTGTAGCACCGCCGCCGGCGCGGCGTATGCGTTGAAAGGTGCTCCCCGTGCGCTTCCTTGGTTTGGGGTTACAATGCGGCGACACCGAGATGGCGACGACACAGTGGCCTTGTGCGGCGGTCCATGCTCCTAGGGTGGCGGGTCCCAAAGGTTGCACGGGCGTGGCCGTGACGCGTTGGAGGTAGGGGATGGAGCCGACGCTCCGGTCCCCACCGCTGTCGGCGCGGGAGTGAGGAGGAGATGGACTGGGCTTGCATTTTCCGGCTTGGGCTTTGGCTGGTTTGGCCGTGGTGGCCTGGTCCCGTTGTCGCCGGCCTCAAGCTCGGCGTGGGAGAAAAGATGGAGGGAGAAGTGGGGTGGGAGGAAGGAAAGAAGAGAGTGAGCCCGAGAGCTCCTTCTAATTTCTTCTCTTTTTCTATTTCTCTCCTTTACCTATTCCTTATTTTCCCTCTCATTTCTTTTCCTATTATTTTATGTGTGTCACCTATGTATGTTTATGTCATAAACATTTATACAAGTACATGTATATTCCCATGATTTACATTCATGAAAATATTTCTCCAATTGCACTTATATAAATATGCACATATATAGGTGCACACTCTTTGTCCCCCATTTCTATCATTTCATGTGTAGCATATATTTATTATAAATATTTGTACAAGCATATTTTATTCCCTTGACCATTATAGTCGAGAATATTTATTTATTGTGCTCATACAAATATTCATATATATTTTTTGGTACACATGTGTGTCGGTGTTTATTATTCCCGAGAGAATTTGTAAATCATTTCTCATGCGCTATCTTCCATAATTAAAACCTTACCATGCATCCTTGCCATCATAAAGCTCATCAAGCAACAAGAAAGATTCCTAGTTTTCTATATGGTGAGAGTTTGAAATGCGGGGTTTTTCGAAACGGGGTTTTGATTTGGCGGAAAATAAATCAAGTTTTAGTTGTAATTCGAAAAGTTCAAATTTTTAGTGAATTTTAAAATGATGCAAAAACACGAGTGTTACAAATCTACCCCACTTAGATGAATCTCGTCCCCGAGATTCCTAGTCTACAGAGTGAAGGTCCTAATTAAGGTCTAACGGAAAGAGAGAGATCGAAAGTGAGAGAGAGAGAGAGGGAAAATCTTTCCATTGCTTACAGTCTTTGTCTTTACAAGCCTCTACTATTATCGTGCTACTCTATTCCTAGGGCGGCACGATAGTGTGGAGGGTATGCCTTTAGCCAATGATTACTGCTGCTTTTACCCCATCTTCTTGGTCTTGCCTCTGTCTCCGTAGTCTTCGGATCTTCTCTGGCGGCTACCCCACTTAGAGGACCGATTCCTCTAGTGTCTTCAATCTTCCGGTGTCTTCCTCCGGTGCCTGTCCTCTAGCTTGTTCCTTCACGGCCCTCTGCAGTGTTTCTCACTGTCTGGATTCTTCTGAGTAATAGTCATCGTGAACTTGGGATTCCATTTCTCGTTTGGAACCCTAAGTTTTCTGTTGTTCTTTATTTTATCATCTCACCCATTTCTACATTTCCTCATTTCTTCTTGTTCTTGCCCGACTCATATTTTCTTTCTTTTGCATATAGCGCTACCCCACTTAGAAAATTTTCTTTTTATAATTTGCGTTGTGGCTTGTATGCTCGGCACCCATCAAAATTTCTTTGTCGACACTCGCATTTGGATGATGGATCGAACACCTCATCGGGGGGTTTGTAGTCCTACTCCGCGGCTTGACAGTCCATTCCATTGTCGTCGCGTCGTGGTCGCCTTCTTCTCCTAGCGGTAGTTGGTTGAGGGATGGGTCGGTGTTGACGCCACTAACTCATATTTTTATTCATCAACAATTCATGAAAAGGGCTAAAAAGATAAATCAAACAATAGAGTAGGGCTTTGAATTAATGATTTCCACGAGTTTTGGTAAAGTTGTGATTTGCAGGGACTTAACAGGAAAACAGCAGAATTGACGTGTCATACGACCGACGAAACGTAACGCAATCCAACTCCGAAACAAGGCTAGAAGGCTCCGGATTACTCCCGACGCGGACGAAACTTAATACCGAAGAAAACATCATCTAGAAGACTCCAGAAGCCACGACGCATCACGGGGCCCAGGGTGGGACCCACCCTGGGCCGCGCGGCCCAATAAGGAGGCCGATCGGCCCGGGCCCACTGCCACGTCAGCCCTGCCTCCGGAAGCTTCCTCAACCGACTCTAAGACGCAATCTAATCCACTGCTTAATGTCGGTTTGATCCGAGGGTGTCGGTATGATCCCGAGATGTATCTAGGTCAAACCCCGCACCTCCTCCGGACTATATAAGCAGCCCCGCTCCCCCCCTCGAACAATCAATCATAATCAAGATCTGAAGCCTCAAGTCATCATCAAGTAGAAGATCAAGTTGAAGCCAAGGCAGAGAAGAGGAGGCACCACCAAGAGATAGGATAGCTAATTCATCGCTCTAAATAGATCTAGAGCCTAGTTTAGATAGAAAGTCGAGTTTAGAGAAGAGAGAGCGTCTCGCTCCGATTCTAGATCCGTAAGTCACCATGGATCAATATTATTATTGTTTTCCTACAACTTTATGCTATTTCATTACTATGCATGCAATTATTCTATTTTTACTTTATTCTAGTCATAGCATATTTGATATGATCATTATTCATGATAATTCAACGCGCTTATTCGTAGAGCTCCTAGTATATTACATGAGTATGCTAGGTAGTAGAGAGTATGTAAGCATGGTGCTTAGATATAATTTACTTGCGGATTCACCTTATATGTCGGGTCGCGTGTGGTAGATCGTAGTGGTGACAAAGACTATTGAGTCCTTTGCAATCCATCCCCGTATATAAGACTAGTCGATAATGGTTCTTGGGTTAATCTTATTTCGTTCCCGATTTTCTTAAGTAATCTTCGGGGTGCACATTCTTATCTATGGTTTTGATTTATATATGATCTTATGCTATGCCTGTTTAAAACCATTTAATAGAATCTTTGTATGCTACATAAGAACTGTCCCTTTGTCTTAAATCCAATCCTAATCTCACTAGGAATTAGTTTTATCCTATACTCACTACGTGTGTGCCTCTGCCTGTCTCATATACCTAATTGCTATTTATTATTGGCTTACTTTGTTTAAGTATATGTTGACTACTAAAATCTCATTAGTCTTCTATCACTATCTTTAATTAATTGAACCCCCTATCATATCTTCCTCGTGGATTCGATATTTAAAACCCTCCCCGGGTGAAATGCTCACTTGCCATCCGTGCGCTTGCGGATCTCAAATATTTCTCTCAGTTTTCTAACAAATACCAACAAGCATTTAAAGGCGCCGTTCTCGGGGAAGATTTTGATAGCTACTCTTTTGATTATTGATAGATGAATACTAAGTGTGGATTTTGCTACTTAGCACCTCTCGCTTAAAACAGATTTACCCGTTTATTGTCTTTTTCTATCTTATTCGCAGGGTATTAACAGGTTTGATTGTGATTCACTACACTTTGATCATCTGAATCAAGTCAACCCAAGAAGCTACACCAAATTCCTGAAGCCATGCCTGAAAAGACGTTGCGAGAGTTCTCTGCTCTAAACATCAAGAACATTCGCACTTTGGGCCTACACTTTCAACAAATCATGAGTTTGAGCTCAAGGCAAGCCTCATCAACATGGTGCAAGCTAACCCGCTTTGAAGGAAAGACACACGAAGATCCAAGCACTCATCTCCGGACTTTCATGGAGATAGGCGCCACCATCAACATCAAGAACATTCCCAAGGACACGATCCTGCTCCGCTTATTCCCTTTCTCACTATCGGGACGAGCAAAGCAATGGTTCTACTCCAATGAACAAGAGATAAACACATGGAAGAAATGTTCAATCAAGCATTCTGGCAAAGTTTTTTCCCCACAGGCAAAACCAATGCCTTACGTGGAAAAAATTGCCAACTTTCAGCAGCGAAGGGAGAATCTATTCCGAGGCGTGGGAACGTTTGCAAGAATACATATCGATTGCCCTCACCATGGAATGAAGGAGTGGATGCTCTTACAAGGATTCTACCATGGACTAAATCAAAAAGCAAGAGAGCATCTAGACGCCACTTTGCCGGAGGATCATTCTTATCACTTACACCGGGGAAAGCCGACACACTCATGTGCAAGATATCGAAAAATCAAGGCCGGATCCCAAAGAACACCCAATACCGTCATCAAAGTGAAGAAGTACAAGAAGAACAAAAGAATTGAAGGCAAGTATCAACTGGGATGGATGTGCTACTTAATTGGCTTGAGGAGCGAGCCAACTACAAGAAGGATCGACAAGCTTTACAAGACTCCATGAACGCCTCAAGAAGTTCAAGCTTGGTGGTCCACAAGTCAAGACCAACCCAAATAAAAGACCAAGAACCACGACCAACTTACGCGAGGTAAGTATTCAGGTAGTGACTTTAATTCGGTAATAAATTCAAGCAACCTTCCTTACGAGAATTAATTGGAGAGCAAATTAAAATTAATGATAGTTTCTCTAAGAAGTTAATTGCTAATGATAAAATTCTCGAAGAAATAAATGCTAAAATGGATAGTTTTTCTCGCTATGATAAAAGAACAAGTTGCTTTTAATATCAAACTAGAATCAAAACTATCAAAATTGTCTGCTTGTTATGCCTTTGCTACTAATCATGAGCAGGTATGTAATGTTCGAACGAGAGGTGGTAAGCAAACCACCGATCCACCATACCCAACGGGCACAAGACCTTTGGCTAGAACACCTACGGCACCGCAGCCCCGCACCACCCGTAATACTGGCCAATATTCCGTAAGACAAGGATGATGACGTAGAAGAAGTTGTGCGCCAAGAACCCACAAGACAAAACTTTCACGACACCAATTTCCTACCATATCCAAGAAGAAGTAGAAGACCTCAAATTGATGATCAATTCGGGTAAATTCGTAGAGGTGATCCGAAGCTTTATGTCAACATACCTCTACTTTGGGCGCCATGCAAGTCCCAACATACGCCAAGTACATAAGAGATATCCCGAACAAGAAGAGACCGCCGCCAACAACGGAGATCATCAAGTTGACGGAAGAATGTAGTGCGGCGATCCTAAACACATCACCCATCAAGAGAAAGGATCCGGGATGCCCCACTATAGAGTGCTCAATCGGAGACCAATTCTTCAACAATGCACTCTGTGATCTTGGAGCAAGTGTTAGTGTGATGCCCAAAGTTGTCTTCGACAAGCTCAAGCACCCTACCTTGGTTCCAACATCAATGTGTCTACAACTAGCGAGATCAATCGCTTCGTTACCCGACAGAATCGCCGAGAATGTTCGGTAAAGAAGAACCGGGAGTTCTTTGTGCCGATTGACTTCGTTGTATGCGGACATGCACCTGCACTCGGTGGTCTCACTTATTCTCGGGCGACCATTCCTAAGACCGCCAACGCTCACATTAATGTCGGGCGAGAAATCACATTTGAGATCAATGGAAAAGAGGAGAAGTTCGCCTTCAAACCCAGACCTGAACTCGCTATCAACGCGAACATGATCGATCAAGAGAAGACGACGTCGGATGAACCATCCTCTCCGACGGAGGATGCACCGGAGGACTAGAAGATTTGGAGGTCCCCGTTCGAGGACCTTAACTACTTAACCCTCACCGCCGTAAGTCGGTAAAAATCTAAAACCCAAAAATATTTTATTCCTCGCATTTATTTCCCCGCAACTTAATTCCTGCACTTTTACATTTACCGTGAATCGAAAAGAAATCTACGCCCCATGATTAATAATTTTTATGAGGAGAAAACCCGTATAATTACTTTTCTCTCGTGGTGGCATAAAAATAATTTTTACTTGTGTTTATGTTTTTATTTACTTTTTATTAAGAAAATATAAAAATAATGCATCCTTACAAGTGGGACCCACACGTCATAGGGACAAACATCAAATCACCACTTTCTTTATTCCCTTTTCTTCTCCTCCATCCATTTTCCACCAAAGATACTCCACTTGACCTAATATTCACTATTCTAGCATGGAAAACCAGCAAAAGGATGGACGGTAGAGAGGGCACCAGTGGGGCCCCCACTTGGGGGCCGATCGCCCCACATGCAGGCCGATCGGCCCCTCCCCTGCACTATAAATAGGGGTGCCCCCCCTTGCTTCTCCTCACACAATTCACTCACAAATTCCAAATCACAAGAGAAGTAGTAGCTCTGCGCCTCGAGCAGATTTAGAAGGAAGGAAGAGGAGGAAGAAAGGAGTTTTGTAGGAATATCTTCGAGAGTTTAATCCCTCTCGTAAGCCCTTTCCCTATAAACACCAGCCATGTTTGGAAGAATACTTAGATCACGCTCCCGCTCTCTAATAATTCCGAGCAAGCAATGAGCATTGATACCCGAGCAACACCATCGCCTATCTCTTCTCCATCACCTACGGCATCGCCAAATTCAAGGTAAAACTTTAAACCTGATATACATCTTCAATTACATGGGGAGAAGAGAGAAGTAGATATGCCAAGCTGAAAGGTAGAGACTTTGTTCTAACACCTATGTTAGATAATGAATTCATGGACCACATAGGTATATTACCAGAATTCAGGTTTGTCTTCCAATTGCTAGGGTCGGGTCGACTTTTACGACACCATCGAGAAGGGGTGCCGACTCCTCACACTAGAATTCCTCTCGCACATTGAACATCATTGATAACGGGGTAACTTTTTCGGTTATTCCGTCACCATACACCATGACACTGAAACAACTAAGCACGGCACTAGGCTTTGAGCCCACCTGCCCCATAGACATAGCCTCTGCCTTTGCCCTAATTTTAATAGAGAGGCCTTCCGCAAGATATATCCGGGAAGGAGATGAGCCACCGACCACGCACAAATGATATTCACCTTCCTACCTTGAAATTTACGCATAGATGGATGGCCCTTGCCTTTTTCCCACGAAATGACAACATCACCGTAAGGATGTCGGAACTAGCACTCCTATATGCCGCGGTTGAGAGAACACTGCCTCACACCAAACTATTAGTGGAACATTGGTCGTCGCTTCTCAACTTAGTCGGGGACATAAGCTGTACTTCATTAATCACACGAATAGCTAACGATCTCGGCTTTCGCTTTCGGTGACGATGTCACCATCATTGATATAAATACTCCACGGGAGATTATAGGGTACGATCACTTTCGACGGGGCGATGGATAAAAAAAGGAACACGAAAGCAGTATTTCTACCGTCCACGGAAATGACGCAATCCCGCTTCCTAACCCGGATTGGGTATATATCTTTGTGCAATCTTTCTTGATAAATGTGCGAGCGCGGCCACCGCCACCGTCGGCCATCGGCATCGACGAGCCTCAACCTCAAATTATGCAGAGCTGACCAGACCCCGAGAGGGTGCCGCATACCAAAGGCTTACGAGGGCTTCGTGCCACAATATCCACGCCCGCGCGCCTATCCGGAGGACCATCGCCCCACTCGGGACATGCCCGAAGGTAGTAATGCATCATTTATGCCGGCCCGACATTCTTTGCGTGGTTCGAATATCGTGATCCAAAGAACGTTCCGCCGTGGTGTGCACACCAATATGCGCACCATGATCAATGCACAAAACGCCCATGCCGATCTCCTCTACCGCAACAAGAGTGGATGGAACAAAGGGGAGAACAAATTGGACGACATCCGTGGCGGTGGGCGGCAACACCGAACAACCGGCAAGACTTTTCGACCGCCCGAGGCACGGGTAATGCAACAAGCGGCTTGGGGAGTGGTCCCCGTAAAAACCACACGCCGAGGGGAACCCTCGCTCAACACCAACACCAACCAACCGTCGGACCCTTGGGGAAGGAGTGCCCCCAAGGTAAGTAATTATCTATCTATTTATATTATTTCGGTTTTTAAATTTTTCAGCTATATATATATTTATGCTTAGGTTTGTTTAGCTAGATAAAATAAATAAAGTTTGGTTTTAATAAATAAATATATATATGTCGAATAAAAAAAAATGATGAAAACAATAATATTAATAAAGAGTGATGAATTATGCTATAGAACATGATAGATGTTGCTCCTCTCGTGATAAATGCCTAGCTTACCATTTTTTTCGCTTCTCCCGAACATGGATATGATTGTTTAGATTCTAAAAACATGCTTTGAGCTTGAGTTACGTGGGAGTATGATCTTAAATTTCAAGTCTAGGCAATTGACTGATATGATATGATAAAAGTTGAGCTACTATCTATCTTGTTCATACGTGACACTTAAATTCGGAGAATTAATCTTTGAAAATCTTAAATGATGAGTTTCTGTATGACACAAGTTTTTAAAGCCCGATAAAATAAAATAAATGCCTTGTTGAAAATATGCTAGAATTGCTTACATTTATATATCTCTCTATGCTTTCAAGAGACTTGGGCATGACAAGTAAATAAAAAAAAATGATGATGAGAGAAAAGTGAGACGAGAAAAAGAGGGAGAGAAATGGACAAGTGTTCTACTAGGCGAGAAGGGCCTACCTCCCTAATAAAAGAGATGAAAAATGGACAAGTGTTCAGGGCGAGTAGGGCCCACATCTCGAAAAAAAAAAAAAAAAAAAGAGGGAAAAAATGGACAAAAGTCATACGAGCAAGAAGAGCTCACCTCTCCAATAGTTTGTTCATGTAACCCAAGGTTCTCTTAAAATTATTGCTATAAAGAGAGATATATTTTCGAAAAACAAAAGAAGCAGAGAGAAAAAGGCTAAGAAATTAAATGTTTACTCTTATTGTTGTCATACAGGGAACACTCGAGCTTTTACTTTGAAAAAATCTTTTGCAAAACTCGAGTTATAGTGAAACCACGAACTTGAGACATGGTGTTTGACTTAATTGTTCTATCTTTCAATTGTTCAAGACTCTTGTATGATAAAAACCCCATGCTCTCAAGTAGATATAAGCAAGTTTATGATTCTGAATTCTTTTCCTACCTTGGTCGAGATTTGATTTGGTAACACACCGCAGTCTTGCTAGGGACTAGCAAGAGGTAAGCTTGGGGGAGTTTGTTGACGCTCACTAACTCATATTTTTATTCATCAACAATTCATGAAAAGGGCTAAAAAGATAAATCAAACAATAGAGTAGGGCTTTGAATTAATGATTTCCACGAGTTTTGGTAAAGTTGTGATTTGCGGGGACTTAACAGGAAAAGCAGCCGAATTGGCGTGTCATACGACCGAAAACGCGTAACGCAATCCAACTCGAAACAAGGCTAGAAGGCTCGGATTACTCCCGACGCGGGACGAAACTTAATACCGAAGAAAACATCATCTAGAAGACTCCGGAAGGCACGACGCATCACGGGCCCGGGGTGGGACCCACCCCGGGCCGCGCGCCCAATAAGGAGGCCGATCGGCTGGGCCTTGCCCACGTCAGCCCCGCCTCCGGAAGCTTCCTCAACCGACTCTAAGACGCAATCTAATCCACCCGTTTAATGTCGGTTTGATCCGAGGGTGTCGGTATGATCCCGAGATGTATCTAGGTCAAACCACGGCACCTCCTCCTGGACTATATAAGCGGCCCCCGTGGCTCCCCCTCGAACAATCAATCATAATCAAGATCTGAAGCCTCAAGTCATCATCAAGTAGAAGATCAAGTTGAAGCCAAGGCAGGAGAAGAGGAGGCACCACCAAGAGATAGGATAGCTAATTCATCGCTCTAAATAGATCTAGAGCCTAGTTTAGATAGAAAGTCGAGTTTAGAGAAGAGAGAGCGTCTGCTCCCGGTTCTAGATCCGTAAGTCACCATGGATCAATATTATTATTGTTTTCCTACAACTTTATGCTATTTCATTACTATGCATGCAATTATTCTATTTTTACTTTATTCTAGTCATAGCATATTTGATATGATCATTATTCATGATAATTCAACGCGCTTTATTCGTAGAGCTCCTAGTATATTACATGAGTATGCTAGGTAGTAGAGAGTATGTAAGCATGGTGCTTAGATATAATTTACTTTTAAGTGGATTCACCTTATATGCCGGGTCGTGTGATAGATCGTAGTGGTGACAAAGACTATTGAGTCCTTTGCAATCCATCCCCGTATATAAGACTAGTCGATAATGGTTCTTGGGTTAATCTTGTTTCGTTCCTGATTTTCTTAAGTAATCTTCGGGTGCACATTCTTATCTATGGTTTTGATTTATATATGATCTTATGCTATGCCTGTTTAAAACCATTTAATAGAATCTTTGTATGCTACATGAGAACTGTCCCTTTGTCTTAAATCCAATCCTAATCTCACTAGGAATTAGTTTTATCCTATACTCACTACGTGTGTGCCCTCTTGCACTCTCATATACCTAATTGCTATTTATTATTGGCTTACTTTGTTTAAGTATATGTTGACTACTAAAATCTCATTAGTCTTCTATCACTATCTTTAATTAATTGAACCCCCTATCATATCTTCCTCGTGGATTCGATATTTAAAACCCTCCCCGGGTGAAATGCTCACATCGCCATCCGTGCGCTTTGCGGATCTAGAATATTTCTCTCTCAGAAGCTAACAAATACCAACGGTCGGGTCCGTCGTTGATGGCTTCGGTCGGCGATTTGCCGGTGTGGGCGGTGCGGTGGTGCTTGCACTTGGCCTTACATGGCCTTCTATGACCGCGAGGCTCCACTCCATGCATGGCAAATGCTCTGCGCCTAGATCTAGTGACGAGGTAAGCATCCTTCGGTTCTTGGGTGTGTCGGTCTTCCATGGTCTTCATGGCCTCGGCCGTCTTTGTTTTCGATTGTGCGGCGAAACGACTTGCTCCTTTTACGCTGCGTCGCGACTCCATGAGAAGCTTCCGATTGAAGAGTTCGGCTTGTTCGGCTCGGCGGATCTCTCTCTTCGGGGTGGTGGTTTGTTGGTCGTGATGCTCATCGAGGAGGAGTAGGTAGGAGGTCTTGTGCTTGACGATGGGGCCCCCTTCGAAATGTAGGGACCTCACGCGGCCAATCCAGGCGGGGTTGTCCTTCTCCTCGGGCGGAAAGTACTTCATGGGGGTGCGGCAGATGGGCTCGCTGTAGATCTGGCAAAGGCGTCGGAGGGCCTTGCGGGCGACGGCTTGGTAGGTGTCGGTGAAACGGAAACCAGTCGTGGTTGTACTCCATTCGTCGATGGCGAGGAGGTGATCTCGGCTCTTGGGGATGTAGACAGTGATTTCACAGCGCGGGGTGCCACGCTCCGTGTACTCACGGCCTTCATACTCGGGATGCTCGAGGATGCCAAGATGTTGCATGGTGGTGAAGAGAAGTTGGGGAAATCCGGGGGTGTTGATGCACTGGCCGCTAACCCAAGTGCCGCCATTCTGGCGCTATGGTTGGTGGTGGCTCTTCAAGAGTGGATGGCAAGGAGAGTAATGGCAGAGGGTAAAAGATGGATGCTAGCAGTGGAACGGTTGGAGTGGGATGGTAATGAGGGCGGTGGTGCTGCTATTTTTATAGTGGGACAAAGGTGATGGCTTCCGAGAGAAGCTTAGTCGTCTGGCATTGTGGCTATGGCGGGTGGTGGTGTGTGGTGGAAGGAATGGGAGTAAGTCTCCTGTATTCCTTGACCTTGCGATAGTGGTATGGTCATGGGGACTGTGGGGTTTTGGCCGGTGGATTCCCTATAGTCGAAGCTGTGTGTCTTCTCTATTGTCGGCACACTGCTTTCTGACATTCTTGTATGCTTCTAGGGCATCTGTTTGCTTCCGGACATAATTATCTTTTATGGGCTTGATGACTGTCTTCAATCACTGTGGTCTTCTGTCCATCCTCAACTCGCGGTTCTAATCTTCGGCTCCGGCTTGCATTACTGGCACTGATTGCCTCTTGATCTGGTGCACGGTGTCCTCAGCAGCTTCGTCGGTCGTAGTTCGGGGTCAGGGTAACAGCAGTATCAGCAGCTTTCAGCATTGAGGTGACGACACATCGGCAATGTTGCACGCGTTTCGTCGAATACAAAGATATACGATACTACGACGTGTGATGGCTATAGGGAGGAACACTGGTGTGGTTCAACGGCTACAGTCGTGGAGTCCACTTGTTGTCGTCATGTTCCTACAGGTCAGCTCCTAATATATTTGGACTAGGGAGGGGTGGAAAGAAAAGCACAAGGTACGATAGGGGTCTACCTAACTAAGGATGAGGGGAAAGCAAGCATTTTAGGTAGGGATAGACTTTGGGGTATCCTAGTAACACTGGTGTCGGGAAACATACAAACCTACCTGGTGTGAGACGCATGAAAAGTTTAGTCACGGCGAACTAAGTTTACAGAAACTTGTCTTATTACTCGTGACTTGGGGAAATTTTCAGTACGTTCACTGATCCTATCGGAATCTTCCGTTCATTGATCACTTTGAGTAGTAATCATGGAGAATTTCCTTTAGGATTGAAAAGAAATGGACATTATACTAACAAACAAGCGTGACAATAGTTCTCATCACAGGACGGTCTCATTGATGGTACATAGTCGCACCACACGTAGTAGCTGCCATGATGATTATTGCGCGACTTTTCACCTACTAAAGGCCTTGAAGCCTAGTCATCTATGACTGCGAAGCGAACGCTTAGCAACTAATGCTAAGACATTGCTTGCACCACAAGCTTGCAAAAGGATTTTGCTACTCAAACTTATTTCGTTGCCTGGACTATGCCTTATCCGATGCTAGACTTGCACATTACATTAGCGCCCACTTAGGTACTCGGATGACTTTGGCATTTCTAGTTGTCTGGCGGCTAGCACTTGCATCCTTCTGGCGGGAGCTTTTGGGAATATACAAGTTCATTAAGTACTTTGATACTTGGTCTTCATGAAACTATCGATTTTAATATCGAGGAAGGCCAAGGTATCCTAGGCACTTTAGCATCTCCAAGGGGAGTTGTAGTAACTCTCCTTTAGTCAGGCAGTCCGATGGGGATTATCCTTACTAGTCCATTGTTTCAAGAGTTTCGGGGTTAACATCGATTCCATAACATATGAACCATTATAGTAAAGGCGTACTCGTAGCAACAAGTTTAAAAGTAGTTATCCTTATGTGGAGTTAAAATTTTCTGTTAACCCAAGTTTCATCCTATGGACAAGCTTGGCTCGATACCACTCTATCACGCCCCACTTTTAATGGGTCGTTAATCACACGTGTTTGCACCGGGATCACGCCACAAACACGTCTATTAGTAACGATAATGGTAAAAGCGTAATCAATAATAAACCGAGCTATAAAATATAGGATGGAAAGGGACTTACAGTGGCGACGAAGTGTCACCAAGCCGGGTTACAATATCAGAGTTGGCCAACCGAGAAGCGGTGGATTAACTACGACAATCGTCCCGTACTCCACGAAAGCGGACTTGTGCATGGATGAAATCTGGGCTTCAACGTCCTTCTCCTAAGCAAACACTTCTCGAACTCCTACGATACGCTATCCTCTATCTTGTCGTCGATCTTACCTTCACATGTGCCGATATCTGTAAAAATAGAGGGGTGATATATATATATATATATCAAACGTACTCAGCAAGTCCCAACCAGGGGTTGTAATTTGTTAGGGTTTGGGCCCTAGCAGAGTCTCTAAAACTGCTCTCGCTAGTTCCCGGGTTATCTCATGTCATCACTGCTGTCATGACGCCACAGGTTAGTCATCATAAGTGTATATCTAATCATAGATGTTCGGCCTAGCACTTGCCCATTCCAAGGACGTGGCTATTCGAATAGATTCAATTAACTCTGCAGAGGTTGTACAAATTTCCCCACACGAGGGGCCATCTTCTCCCACGTACGACTGGTCAAAGGTGGTCCCACGAGATTCCGTACCCGCTTGGATGCCTCCTAGGTATATCGGTATAATCTTTACCATGACTTCTCAGGGGTTAGAAGGATAACACGCCACCCAAGGATGACGCATCACCCTAGATAATATGGTGATACCAAATCACCAGCGGCTTTACGGGTAATACCTAATTACCCAACCTATCTTTATCAACACCACTCTCAATCCCAAATCATCAATATGTGCCTCTAGCACTGCGCCACTGCGCCCAAACACTTACGTGGAAGATCGCTCAGCATCCACGCCAACCGGACCATGGGGCCACTCTCCCCATGTCTGCTCCCAATAGGTCGTTTGCCTACTCCGGCCACCTTGGCTCCAATTATACCTCAACCCAACGGGGTGTGAAATCAAGCCCCCCATCCCGGCGTGTGGTCAGACGTAATATTATACTAGGTAGAAGGTCTATGAACCGGTCCTTAGGGAGAGCGAGCATCTCTCCGCGGGATTCATCCGCGATTGTGATTAGTCCACCTCCATGTAGACAATCACCACTCACCTTTTTGTTGGAGGTTCACTTTATTACTCAGGGTACATCGATCTTACTTAGTCATATTATGTCATCATTTATTATCATATTAAGGTCATCATTAAGGGGTAAGGACTTGCCTGGGAGGTTCTTACACGAATCGGCACGGCGTCGAACATCTCTAGCTTTGCTTCAGACGGGAAGCTCCTAATCGGGTCGTCGAAACTACGGGCGACCGGCGATAAACCCTAGCTTGAACTAGAACATATAAAACATACATAGAACATTATGGTGGCAATGGGTTAGATGCATAGAGCTAGATTTTTGATGAATTATGGAAGTCGTTTCACGCTTAAACGGAGTTAGTATGCATGAGATATGGATTTTATAATATTAATCCCTAATTAAATCATTAGGGTAATATTATAATATAATTTTATCATGTAATAAAATTGGAACTAATTACATGATAAAATTCTATAAATCAAATAATGAATTTACAAATTTTTAAAATTTTTCGACTCGAAAGTGTACTTATAACAACCTCGTACAATACAATAGTCGGGTTGGTCGTAGTATTTAAATAAGTGTACCGCAAATTGTATTCATACACGTGGGTGCCACATGGGTCCACGTGGGCGCCACGATGGCTACCACGTAGGTGCCACGTCGTCGTGGGATCTGGTTAGGTGGTCGGCGGCGGAGTCATGGCGGAAGAACGCGTGTCCGCTCCTCATTGCACGGAACCTTGGCGGCGTCACGGCGATGGAACGGCGTCGTGGTCTTCCCCGCCCGGCGCCCGTGCGGCGGAGCCTCACCGAACTTCACCGGAATGGCGCTGCCCTTGCTCGGTCCTCGCCCGGCGGGGTCCGTTGGACCCCTCTCGTCGCCCCGAACTGGTCGAGGTAGATGGTAGCGATGGGGTGGCGCTCCTTCCATGGCGGCGGCGGAGGTGGCAGCTCCCGGCGGCGGCGGTGCTCGGGGTAGCCCTACCGTATGCCGAACGAGGGAGCGAGGGAAATTCGAACAGCGGAACAATAAGCAAGCTAACGAACTCACCCGATTTGGCCGTGATGCAACGGAATCGACTCGGGCGTCGCCCTATCCAAGGGCGGCGGCGGAGCGAAGTTGGGGGCAACGCCCGGTTGGACGGCGTGCGGGCGGGGAGAGGGAGGAGATGAGGCGCGCACCGTGTGTTCCCGAACCAGGGCGGAGCTTGGGGTCGTGGTGGCGCGATCGATTGAGCTCTCTAGAGGGGCTATTTATAGCCTCGGCGGGAGGAGCCCGGTGCGCTCCTCCCGATATTTTCCTCCAAGATCGGGAATGGCGC
Source organism: Hyparrhenia diplandra (assembly GCA_015847255.1). Classification (NCBI taxonomy): domain Eukaryota; kingdom Viridiplantae; phylum Streptophyta; class Magnoliopsida; order Poales; family Poaceae; genus Hyparrhenia; species Hyparrhenia diplandra. The sequence continues at coordinate 330,594 of JADLZK010001126.1, read as the reverse complement.
CGTCCCCCGGCTGGATCCCGGCTGGGTCCAGCTCGTCCTCGTGCTCCTCGTGCTGCTACATCCCCGGTCTTCGTCTAGTCGCATCGTCACGGTTGTCGGTGGTCGGCTGCCATGGCGGCAAGAAGAGCGGCCGTCGCGGCCGTGTCGCGTCGACCTGGTGTTGGGCGCGGCCAGTCGCCAGCTGGAGCTCCGTGTCCTACTCGCGTTCGCACACTCCGTCCATGAGGCGCGCTGCTCCCTCGTCTCCGTCCACAGCACCGACGTGGTGAGGTGTCACACGGCCGTGGCCGGTCTCCGTGCAGAGTACTGCCGTCGGCGCTGTATGCGTTGAAAGGTGCTCCTGTGCGCTTCCTCGGTTTGGGGTTACGATGCGGCGACACCGAGATGGCGACGACAGTGGCCTTGTGCGGCGGTCCACGCTCCTAGGGTGGCGGGTCCCGGTGCCGGACACGGCGCGTCGTGACGCGGTTGGAGGTAGGGGATGGAGCTGACGCTCCGGTCCCACCTGTCGGCGCGGGAGTGAGGAGGAGATGGACTGGGCTTGCATTTTCTGGCCTGGGCTCGCTGGTTGGGCCGTGGTGGCCTGGTCCTGTTGTCGGGCCGGCCTGCTCTGGCGTGGGAGAAAAGATGGAGGGAGAAGCTGGGCTGGGGAGGAAGGAAAGAAGAGAGTGAGCCCGAGAGCTCCTTCTAATTTCTTCTCTTTTTTCTATTTCTCTCCTTTACCTATTCCTTATTTTCCCTCTCATTTCTTTTCCTATTATTTTATGTGTGTCACCTATGTATGTTTATGTCATAAACATTTATACAAGTACATGTATATTCCCATGATTTACATTCATGAAAATATTTCTCCAATTGCACTTATATAAATATGCACATATATAGGTGCACACTCTTTGTCCCCCATTTCTATCATTTCATGTGTAGCATATATTTATTATAAATATTTGTACAAGCATATTTTATTCCCTTGATCGAGAATATTTATTTATTGTGCTCATACAAATATTCATATATATTTTTGGTACACATGTGTGTCGGTGTTTATTATTCCCAGAGAGAATTTGTAAATCATTTCTCATGCGCTATCTTCCATAATTAAAACCTTACCATGCATCCTTGCCATCATAAAGCTCATCAAGCAACAAGAAAGATTCCTAGTTTTCTATATGGTGAGAGTTTGAAATGCAGGGTTTTTAAAAAGGGGTTTTGATTTGGCGGAAAATAAATCAAGTTTTAGTTGTAATTCGAAAAAGTTCAAATTTTTAGTGAATTTTAAAATGATGCAAAAACACGAGTGTTACACATAATAATATTACCACCTTCTTTTCAAGCTCACAACAAATACATACCAAATAATTTCAAAGATGTAATGATGGTGTGTTAAAGGACTTCACAACAAATACACACCATTCATGAAGCAAAAGATCATAAACCAACAAATGACATGCCAAACCTCAATATTGTAGACAAGCAAGTTATCCTAAAAAATTTCAACAAACAAATCAATGAAAGACTATAATTATGAAAATAAGTGAAGGTATGCATCTAAATATCAATTACTCAATCATGTTATCAATTTTTTCTTATTTGCTGGTGAACTAACCTTCAATTTCTAATAAGTTTGAAGTCCAACACGCCCATATAGTGCAGAAAGTCCTCCATACTAGGATACAAAACAAGTGAAAGAAAAGAAAACAACCAACCATGGAATTAAATTAATGTGATATCATTAGCTATGCCATGACGGTCTCTCTCAAACAAGCATAAGCGAATTCTATGCATGTGTGCAACTCTAAATTTAAAACAAAGTTAATTATATAATGTAAGTTTTATTAATTAATACATATATTAAATAAGAATTTCTATTGCTCCATAATCTCAACGTTAGCCCGTGCGGGAGCACGGGTTGATGGGCTAGTTTTCATAATTGCTGTATAAAAGGATAGTTACTATTCTTGCCTCGCAAAGCAACAAAAAGATCATGCATATACGTGCATCAGTTTGTTTCATGAAAAACACAATATTTCTGTAGAGGCAGCATTGTTTCATATAACATTGTACATAGTGAGGAATCATAGGGTTATTAGTTTGATGGAAGTTGGTTAACAGATGTTCAAAGTTTCAGAAGTTGACAGAGCAGAAACACTGTCAGTTGAGATAGAACAGTGTCTGGAGGGTACGTACCTAATTAAGCGTGAAGGCATGGTTCGGAATCAAATTTGAATAATCACTTTAACAGCACGCTATTGGCTTGTTTGTCCAAACCAATATCAGCCATCTGTGAGGCCACCTCCACCTCCTCCTGCTGCTTCTCATCTTGTTCGTCTTCATCTTCCGTGGACATCTTCACTTCCGTGTACGTGACCTTTGTCTTATGATTGAAAATTCAAATTAATAAACCAATAATTAATGGAGTGGAGACAAACAAGTGATGGACATATATATGCTCAAAAGGATAAATAATTGTAACAAGGAGGAAATAAATAAATAACGAGATATTTGGAACTAGTACAAAATACTCGTCGTACCTCATTAATCACAATAAATGTATACGTGTCAAGCGTCGGATGGTTGGGATGGACCTTGCATGTGTTTCTCAGTGCAGCCAATGCAGCATCCACGTCCTCAGTAGACACGCCATCACAGTTGATCTGCACTTTTAGTTCACGAATAGAAAGCAGGTATTCTAGGCCAATAGTGCTACAGTCATCGTTGTTATCGAGGCCCAGTGCTTCCGAGACTACATCATATCAGACAATCATCACAAGACACTAGTTCACTCGACTGTGAGCTAAACGTACTGTCGGCTCCTATGTTCAACCGTGCTAGCTATTTTCTATTGGAATAAATATGTTCTATTAAAGTTTTTTTGACCCGGAAGTCGGGGGAAACCCCAACCTATTTTTTTTTTTTTTAATAATGCAGACCTGTTTAAATTAGCTCCCACGGGAAGTCGAACCCAGGTCTGCTGGGTGCTACTCAGTTGCTCTAACCAATAGGCTAGAGGCCCTTTCACGTTCTATCAAAGTTTCCATGTACTCTGCTGGCTATTAGAACACTGTGTCACAAACCGGATCGATAGGGCCAGAAGTGACACGTCGACGGCGAGCTTGATGGTGGCAGCGAGGGGAGGAGGCGGCGGCGGTGGAGCTTGGGTGCGGCTTGGGAGGAGGATGAGGGGAGGAAGGGCGGCGGCGGCGTCTTGCGGCAGCGCACGGGGGAGGCTGGCCGCCGCGGGGTGGCAGCGGCGGCACACGGGGTGGGCGGTGTGTGCGAGCCGGAGGGAGAGGGGCACGAGATTATTTCTTTATTGCTTGTCTCCCAAAAGATTACAGACTCCTTACTAATATAGCCCTCCTAGTCGGACTTGCAATCCAAGCAATCTCTCTAAAGGTTTTCTTATACGGTTGGAATATCTTTTACAAACAATCCTATTTATTTCTTTATAAAGGGATTTCCTTATTGAGTTGGAATATCCCTTGCACACCAAAAACCCTAAAATAATCCTACCTTGATGACGACGCGAAGACGGAAATGGGATGGCGGCGGCGCTGGTGGCGCTGGCCCCCCTTCCTGCCAGCGTGCGCCCTCCCCTTCTGGGCCGGCCGTGGCGGTCGGGCTTCTTTAGCTCACCCATGGCTGGCCAATTCTGGCATGTGACAACCTGCAAGATTTTTCTGGTCAAACATAAAAATTAATTAATGAAACAATTTTAGTCCCTTAAATATGGTCGAACAGTAAAAATCCAGAATGGGCCCGTTAGATCCTGATTTTCTTCTGCTCTGCTGTAGCGCCAAAAAACTTCTTTGCGATTTGTTTTCTAGTCCTTCATATTAACCTAAACCTACTTTGGAGCCTAGTCAGCCAACGACATGGACGCCAGTGATGAGAACGCCCATATAATGGCTAACCACAGCCATCAACCACGTCCTCTGTCCCAAATTGTGTGTCCTTGTAGCTACAGTATCCTGTCCCAGATTGTGTGTCGTTTAGGCTCGTGTAGACAGGGACGACAGCTACCGGCCTGCATGCAGCCTTGTCAGTCGGTCCCCCATGTTCCCTCATCTGCTGAGCTTCGCCGTTGCCGTTGAACGCCACGGAGGTTATCCGCGCCCCTTTCCTTGTACTTCACCAGCGAGTCTAGGTTTGTGCCGGCGGCAGCGGCAACGGCACGTCCGCAGCAAGGCTTGTCGGCGTGCCCACGGCGACGGTTAGTGGGGCAGGGTCGCGGTGGGTTCGACGCCATCATCATCGCCCGCCCGCGGACGTGCACACTTCTCCATCGCCCCCGCGGTATCAGCGGCGGTGGATGAGGAACCACTCACCTCGCTCTCGCTTTCGCTGCGGGGTTGGACCACCAGGTGGTGGCGTCGAGGTTCTACCATGACAGCGTGCCGTAGTTGGTGGAGGACGTGATGCTCGCCGCCGTGGAGCGCGTCGGCATCATCACACTGCCGTCCGTCTGAGGCAGCACTTCGTAGATGACCAGTAGTACTACTACTGCTAGTCGTTCATTGGCCACGTTCGTCCAAGAGCTTTGCGTGCGTTGTTTATTTTTCTTTTGCTGCCAAAACAGTAACAGAGCGACAAAGGGAGTAGGGGTGTGCAGGTCTTTTACCACCTACGTGTTTCCCGTGCCCAGCTCTCGGACAACCCACATTATGGGACAGATGGAGTACCTGCCTATCTCTTCGGAACCATCACATGAAGGCCCGTGCGTGGCCATCAAGTTGTCGGCCCCCAATGCTGACCCGCGATGGTATATCTGGGCCTTGTTTAGATGGCTAATGTTTTGCCAAAAACTTCCCAATTTTTAGACTCTCTATCACATCATATTAAATACACCAAAAGACATATGTTTGGAGCAGTAAATGTAGGTAAAAAAATACTTACACAGTTTTATTATAAATCACGAGACAAATCTTTTTTGGAGCCTAGTTAGTTCATGATTGGACAATGTTTACCAAATATAATCGAAAGTGCTACATGAGTTAGAACAGTGCTTTTGCCAAATATTTTGCCATGTAAACGAGGCCTGCAATCACTGAGAAGGCACATGTGCTGACTTGTCTGAAGAAGTGTGTGCCTTCACTGTCGTCACAAATTGTTCCTTCTCCCAATGAAGCGGGTTAAATTGTAACGACAGATTCTTATTCACAACTTATATTAATTCTAGGTATTGTGCTTGTCTATGTTTCATATAAAATACTTTATATTAATTTTAGGTATTGTGCTTGTCTATGTTTCATATAAAATACTTTATATTAATTTAGGTATTGTGCTTGTCTATGTTTCATATACAAATACTTTAATCCTTACTTGTATAATAATTTTGTAAACATTGATAAAGGGAAATGGCAATTTGTTTCCTACCATTTTTATTTGAATTTCTTCACTAGATCTATTATTTTATTAAATATTACGCATTACAATTTGGTTTACTTTGATATTGGAGATTATTAGAAGTGTACTCTCATCTATTTCACTTTGGTAAACTAGTTCACCAACTCATGCTCTCGCCCAGGTTAGAATCTTAAGAGACACAAACTAATAAGAATTAATTATATTAAATATCATTTTTTTACTAGTGTACACAAATAATATCTCTATGTAATATATAAGTACTCTTTAATCTTTATTTAATTGTGATATTCTATCAAATATTGATTTTTGTGTTTTTTTTTCCATCCTCATACATATGTCATTTCATATAGCACCCGTGTAAATATATATTTAGTTGAAACATTTGCTTAAAGTGTGATATTTTTTTAGTTGCAGCCAATATTTGGACGTCATAAACATAAATTTTGATTCCCCAAGTTTTAAGGCTATTGACTTCTCATATCAAGAGCTATTCTTTACAATGGTGCTTAAAATCTACCGGTTTTGATGGCAAAATGTTTTAGATTTTGTAAGAACTTTAGGATCAAACATTTTTATTTCTACCAGTTTCACGAGTAATAATTTCTATGTTGAATGTTTATTAGCGCCATATATGTTCAGTTGAAACATAAATAAACTTATAGCGTATAAACTATTATTTCATCCCTTTATCTGATGAAAATCTATACTTCAACCTTTACCTTTTGATCAAGTTGTTGTAATATTTTTTACATTTATTACTTTGGAATTTCTATTGCTTATTGTATAGTTTATTCAAAATTTTCATTTTCTATTTGATTATTAAAGGAATATTCTAGGTCCTAGGCTACCATCTTAGTTTTGACAATGTCATAAAAGGTTGTTTTATCATGCACCATGGCACTCAATATGTTTAATTTACTATATATCATATTAGTATTGTTTTATTAAAAAATATTTCTTAAAGTCAAGTTACTACAATTCAGACATAATGTTCCAATCAAAATATGTAAACTTTTTTTTTGAAGACAACGACTTTCTAAATTTATTGTCATGAGTGTTAGTATAATTTGAACTGAACTGTAACTATCATTATTAAGTGGTTTGCTAAGAAACTATTTCCATGTTTGATAAGCTTATAAAAACAAACATTTGTGCTAATATGAGTTTTGTCATATGGATGTTGAATTTTTGCTCATAGTATCTTATATTAGCATTTACATGTAGATTTCAGGTCGATAATTTAGGTACACTGTATTTTCATATTGGCATGAATTGGAAATTTCATTGCAAACTTAAGGATTAAAGCATTAACTTTTATAATAATAGAGATGGATAATTTTTTAAAAAAATATTGGATTATTTTTATTATCTCTTATAGTTGTGGTGGTTTCAGTTTTTCCATATAGGCTTTATTGCTAACTCCACGGATCATGGTCACCTAATTTTTTTGGCATCGTTACTAGCATGCAATTTGAAGTAATTCAGTGGCATTATTATTAAGTTAATATAAAAATAATACCTAATCCTTAATAAGTTTGTGCAAAGTAAACTAAGGACATTAAAAATAAAATGAAATAATACATGGTGGTCAATAAGGTTCATATTTTGTACATTCTAGGAGACAAATCAAATTGTAATTGTGGGATCTAACAAACGTGGACATACCATTAACCTATAGGTGCAGCTGGTCCCAACATTGATGAATATCCAATGGATGTGAGATGTCATAGCACCGGTGGCTTGTGCTTTTCGGCCTTCCCTTTATTGATGTATATCTCCTCAACATCCCCATGATGATGCTGGCACACGCCTGTCCTTCTGGGCCTTCAATGCAGCTGGATCTAACATTAGTGGAGACTGCATGACTGGATGTTGGTGCTTGATGCATGGCTCGAAGCCTTGCATGCGTTCGTGCTCGATGGAAATTGTCAGCTCGTTTGATAGTTGACAAAGTTTCTTAATGCCAAGATAAATTTTAGGATATTTTTGTTAGTGGCTAGGACACACATGTCGTCCAACTCATTGGTGTCAAGTGGTTCCTCCTTGTTGAAGTAGGTGTCATTGGCTTCCTCGTATATGTGGCATCAGCTTCCTCATTGTTGATCCCCAGTATGCGGCATCACCGAGGTTTACAATGAGGAAATATTGGGACATGAATTTCCCTACTTGAGCGCCATTTGAGCACTAGTCTACCCAGCGAACTTCATATGTGCTAATAGTCCATTCGAAGTAAATTAATTGGCAAGGTATAATCACTACTACTAAACTGAACTTCTGTGGCGATTATTTTTGATTGCCCAGGGCAGTTTTTGAAACCATCACGAAAGGAAGTTCATGGTTGATCGATTGATTAACCGTGGCGGTTTACGATCCACTAAAAACCGCCATGGTTAATCCAAAAAAAAAAAAAAAAAAAGAAAGCCCGTATCTAGACCCAAATGGGCCCCGAGATCCGGGCTCGTAGCTAGGGTTTAGCCGCTAGGGTTTCATGCCGCTGCTCGTTCCGTGCCGCTGCCCTCATGTACTGACTTCCAAGCCCGTGCCGCCGAGTAGAGGGAAGGAGGGCCGCTGCTGGTCCCCGGTGCTTGCGCTCCCGGATCCAGCGTCGCCCGGGTTCCCGACCACCGGATACCGCGCCGCCCGGCGAGGGAGGCCGCCGGATCCCGCGCCCAGCGCCGCCAAGGAGGGAGAGCTGCTGGATCCCGCGCCCTACGCCACCTCCCCGGGCTCGCCGCGTCGCCTGGTAGCCGCGACTCGTCGGGGGGGGCTGCCGGCTCCCGCGCCCGCGTCACGGCTTGTGGGAGGGCAACCAGCTCCCCGTGCCGTGCCTCGTCGCCATCCGAGGACACCGCCATCCGGCCTCGATGGAGGGAGAAGGGAGATGGGGAAGTGGGGAACGGAATTTGGTAGTGGGGAACAGGAGTTGGGAGAGTGAAGAGGGGGGGGCGGGGGGGGGCTGGGTACGCCGAGTGGCTAGGGTTGGGTGGCATGTTTATATCTTGGACCACCGAGTACACCTTGTTATCGGGCTTAAATGGGCCTGTTGTTGGGCTGCATTTACCGTGGCGGTTTTTTAAAATAACCCCCACAGTTAATCAGTTTACCATGGCGGTTAGAAAAAATGCCTCGGTTAATAAAAATAATCACCACGATTACTGCAACCATTAACCGTGGGAAAAATGATTTGGAAACGGTGTGCAAAATTAGTTGTGTAGTAGTGAATGATATCCCAATCAGAAGATATTGGATTGCCGCTAAGACTGTCCTCAGGTACCTATAAAGTACTTAAGACCTTGGACTACGGTTCCAACCACGGTGGATATTGGCTATATGTCTAACCTGCATAATGCCAAATCCTATACGGTTTCATATTTCTCTATGGTGGTAAAACCATTTTATGCTCCTTTGTGAAGCGTAACCTTGGGTGCCACATCATCCAACCACTAAGAGATAATATCCCTATGTAAAGCTACACGAGAATGTGTTTGGTTCAAATGGACGATTGGCCACATCTAGAAGTCATGTGGCTTGAGCTTTGAAAAGATAATGCAATTTGTATTGGGCAAGGACTATATGAAGAGCAATGTAGGAAACATATTGCTCCAAAGTCAGTTATCCCCATGAGCTCTAAAAGAGCGGTGGAATAAATATCCTGCAAACTAAGTCATGTGGAAATCTTGTAGACTTGTTCACAAACTCTCTGCCAGCCTCTAGCTTCTGCAATGTCTACGGAAAGGGCATGAGATGACTTAGAGAGTTGCAGGGTTCTAGTGAGAAGGATCCCTGACTTATAGTCCAAAATTATGATCCAGAAGGTCATCATGACGATCTGACTATTGTACTCTTTTTCCATGATGAGTTTTTTCCACTAGGATTTAGGCTTCTACGCGTGCTTGATTTAATATCGCTGAATGGGTGTAAAGTGAGGTCATATACCTGCCTTCGGCGGGTCGTCTTGTCGCAAATTAGTCCTAATGTAATCCCTGCTTTTGTATCCAGTAGTTGTTAGGTTCCGCCTCGGTAACTTTGGTTCTTGTGCCATCATTGTTGTTTGAACTTTATTACCGCAATGAAAAACACGCAAAGGCGTGTTCTCAAAAAAAGATATTATCAATGAATGGGTGTACTTTCCTAGCTTTAGGCTTCTATGCGTGCTTGATTTAATAGAATGCATATTCATGGATGGTTGCCATCTTATGCATCTTGGTGATTTACTGCACTTGAGGTATCTTGGGATACAAGGTGAGCTCTCAAAACGAATAACAAATCCTACCAACACAACTGTCGTGCCTTGATGCATCAATGAGTGTACCCGATGGTATTGGGAAGCTCACATCCCTGGAGCAGCTAAGAATAGCTGGTCACCCTAAGATGTTCGTATAGGACCTAGGCAACCTTTGTTTGTACAAGTATCATGGACAATAGCATGCTGTGAGATTTTGTGTTCTCTCAAAGGAAGCTGCAAAAGATCCAAAAGATAAATATGGGCACTGCGGATTTAGATGCTGACACAACCACATGGGAAGAAGCAGGCTTTGTGCTTCCACGATCTCTCCGTCATTCGGACATGTTCATTAACTTCTCTAAGATGACATCATGCATCAATCCCACGTGTCTGCCTAACCTGTCCTACTTGTAACTGCTGGTGGACACTATGGATGAGCACGAATTGAAACACCTTGCAAGTTTGCCTGCGCTCAATCATCTCGACCTGAATACAAGGTCCACAGTAACAGCAAGTATTGTTAATAATGCTGACAGCGATGGTTGCTTCCAGAAGCTGAGGTACCGCAACATCAATGCAATGGTCCAGGTTGAGCAACACAACAAAGAGGACTCTTGCTTTTCATTGCATATATGTAAAAGAGCAGGTACTCTGCCCTTTGGCTCAGGAAAAGCAACTGCAGAAAAAATGTATCCTTAGCCATGATGCCAAATCTTGAAGTGCTTGGTTGTGAAGTTCCTTTGCGGGCCCTAAAGGAGAATTAACATTATTTTTGGTATCGAGCTAGCAGATTCAGTGACCTGTAGTGTGGGGGTCTGGCTGCTGGACCAGCTATGGAATCTAGATTAGTTTCTAAAATGTTAATAGTTTTTTAAAAAATATATAGTGACACGTGGAGACATGTGGATGAGCCACCAATGCTTCGAATTCTCTCATGCAACATCAAGTTTTAATAACCTAATTCACACGATCATTCCAACTGATCCAATCAGGGACACACATTAGCATCACCAATTTAATTATGACGACAGAGTTAAAGCCTATGCTGGTACATGACAAGAGAAATAAAAATCACGCGTAGAAATGGTTATACCTAACGGTTTTCATGCTTTTCATATAGTAAGAAATAAATAGATCAGAATCAAAATTGGGACAAGACTACGAACAACCTCATACTATGTCTTCCATGCGGTTTATGTGGAAGTTAAAGATATATAGTCTTACAAGTTCGAATGAACTTCAATACACACATATCAGCACCACCGAATACAACAGCTTGCGACGGCATTTATTTATTTAAAAGCTGATGCTCGTCCACAACAATATAAGCAAGTGCATAGGCATTCACAATCCATGCTTTCGCCTAGGCTAGATTTTGTTGAAAATTGGAGCGAAACGACAGGGAGTCTCCCCAGGTACATCGTCAAGAAACCCAGCCCGCTGGCAGCACTCGACTGTGTCCACGATCGTCTCCTCGAGCGGCCGGCAGCTCCAGCCGAGCTTCTTTAGCTTGTCAGAAGTCATCGGTGATGGGTGATCTCTATCAGTTATGCTCTCCCTGCCAATCAATTCGACACCAGATGCTTAACAAAATGGAAGAGTACCTTTTTTTTTGGTATTTTATAATAATAAGCGCGAGTTTTACTTGGTAATGCAAGGGTAATCAGGGTACATGCTCTTGAGCAAGTCCAGCAGGTCGCGGGCACTGATGACATGAGGCGCGCAGATGTGCCTGCCGGCTGCTTCAGGCACCTCGTAGAGCAACAGCAGTGCGTCGGCCAGATCACGGACATCGACGATGTGCCAGAGCTTGTTCCTCACCAGATCTGGGCCTCCTGCATCAGCGCTCGAAAGATTTAGAATGAGATTGTGCTCGTGTCCAATTCAAATCGACTGTGAGCTCGGAATGAAAGCGACTCGTTGCTGAGTGCCGTGCTGTACAGGCGTGGCCCAAACCTTTGAGGAAGTAGACGAGGAACTGGATGCTTGTGTTAACCGTTGGCTGCAGCAGGGGCCCGAACACCAACCCTGGATTGATAGTCACCACGTCGAGCCCGGTTTGCTGCCCGTATGCGAGCGCCGTCTCTTCAGAGATGATCTTGGCCACCGGGTACCAGCTCTGAAGTACACAGGGCACCAAATCGACTGAGCAGATCTTTCAAATATTTTCGAAATAAAAAAAGAACATATCTTGGCTTGCGTACACTAAAATTTTGCAACATGTCGAAGTTAGGGTCCGGCCGTTTAACACTGAAAATTAGTAGCTAAATTAATACTAGTTGATCCAATCCAAACAGACCTGCAAGTAAACTTGCTAATTATTAGCTAGAAGGCTGTTAAATATTAGTGTCATTAGTAGGTTTGGAGCTGTTAATTGGTGCTAGTTCATATGCACCTTCAACTCACTATCCATTGTATCCAACCATCTATTTAGCAGGCGGATCCCAACAGTACGCCTCTGATTAGTAGTACAACAGGTTACCTCAATGCTCCTGCAGAACTCTCTGTCTGACCAGCAGCTCTCATCTCTGATCTTATCTTGAGGCCAGTCTTTGGGGCTGATCTCAACGGCAACCATGGATGACACAACCACCACTCGCTGGACATTCGCGGCAGAGGCAGCCTTGAGCACATTTGTGGTGCCGGTAACAGCAGGACCCAGCATTTGTAGCTGCGAATTGTTTATTCGCATGATTCGTGAAAGCCTTTTTTTATTCAGACTCAGAAACGGATAAGCACAAGATTCGAGGAAAGTGAATAAAAATACAAAACTTACCTCTGGGTCAGTTATGTTCTCTGAAAATCCTGAGGTTTCGGGCAGCATTCTCTAGGCGCTTCAGATGGCTTGTCTTCTCGTCACCTGAAACAGTCAGGGAATGCGAGCTAACCCAATAAACAAACTCTAAAACCAATCCAACAGAAAGGAAGCGCAACTAATGACAGATTGCGCACTGATGTCGCGGACGATGCCGTGCACCGTATAGCCGCGGGAGAGCAGGAACTTCACAAGCCAGGATGCGATGAACCCGCCGGCGCCGGTCACACACACCGTTGTACCTCCGGCCATGGCGTTGTCGCCGCCTCCTCCGAGTCACTGCCGCAGCTAATAAGCCGACCGTCGTACGTATTGTATCAATAGCTAGGAGGCCGGTCTTGTTTAGATGGCTAAAAATTGTAACTGAATGTCACATCGTACACTGCAGCATGTTTCGTTTGTTAGTGGTAAATATCATCCTGCCATGGAGTAACTAGGTTCAAAAGAATCGTCTCGCTATGTACATCTAAACTGTGTAATTACTTATTTTTTTTTTACCTACATTTAATACTCCAAATATATGTCTTTTGGTGTATTTAATGTGATGTGATGGAGAGAAAGTGGAAAAAAGGTTAGAAGTGTCCTAGCAAGGTACAATAATTAGCTTAGGGCATCCTCGACGGCTGACAAGTCGCCAGCTATCGGAGGACCACATACCCAATCAGGAGGGACGATCAGAAAATTTCCATCGCTAGCGACAGGCCAACAGGACTAACACTGCATTTTTTTTTTTAGATGCCTCTTATTTGGGTACGGCTGTAGTATCTGTTCGTACAAAATCACACCACTACACATGCACACCCCACACACACTACCCGTGTACGGGCAGACCTACAACTACACTCGGACTAAGATAGCGTCCATCCCGAAATCATCGAATCAGCGACTCCGTGAGACGGCGAGGAGTGCCGTATTCCCCGTTGAACGAACCACGAAGAAGAGGCAAACGCCGGAAGATCCGAGCGAAGGATGGATGGGAACCTACTGTTCCCCTGGTGGGAAATCGTGGGTTGAGCGAGGCTCGAACCCGCCGCTCCACCATCCGGAGACGAAGCCAAACGAGCTAGCGCTCGTTCCCGACTAACACTACATCTAGATCAGTAAGATAACAACCATATCATTTAACATCCCGCTCAATCTCAGCCACTGATCTATATGATTTAAAATTTAACTAATATGAAACAATATTTCATTGAAAATCAGGTGAAGGGAAGAACATGTTAACAGCCAAATCACTTACAATTTTATCACCCTTCATTTGGGTGAAGCAAGAATAGACATTTGGTACGGTGCAAGCAGATGTCTTTTCTGACAAGTCAGCACATGTGCCTTCTCAGTGATTGCAGAGGCATTGGGGGGCCAAAGACTTGATTTAGTGAACGCACGGACCATCACGTCCTCCTCTCGACTACAAGCCATGGGCATTCTTGTGATGAGAGAGCCATCCTAAGGTCGTTCTCATCACAGCCGTCCATGTCTCAAGCTGACTAATTGACTAGGCTACAAAGTAGGTTTGGAGTGATGTGAGGGAGTAAGAGTGAGTAGAAAGAAATCACTAGGGAGTTTTTGGACGCTAGAGCAGAGCAGAAGAAAGCCAGGATCCAATGGACCCATGCTGTGTTGCTATCAATCACCAGCATCTATGGGACAAAAATAGTTCATTAATTGAAGCTAGAAAATGAGGCCACATCTAGCCAGGTCTTGATCTGCAACACTATTGTGTTGACACACTAATGTTGACGTTTCTTAACGCACACGGATAAATTCGCAAAGCGCCGCGGAATTGTCGTTGTAACTTTCACCCGGAAATAATCAGGGCATCGTATTTTCCACAGGGAACGGTTGCACTCTAATCTTTGAGCAGGGCCACCCTAGGATAACTTTGGATAGTGAGGTACCTTTGTGGGCTTAGGTTTCAGGCAGGGATTTCTAGGGCTTGTTATCTCCTTGCTTCGGGCACCGGCCAACGCCCAACTGGGCAGCTTCCGGCAATTAGCTCTACGACACAGCCGAACGTGGGGGGATTTCAAGGGACGGACAAGGCTTGTCACGACCAAGCCGCCTACCCCCTCAACCGTGGGATGCACCGCAAAAGGTAGGTGAACACTAGCCCAAACACCACGTTTGCACTACCATCCACAACTCTTGGGTTGATCAAGCTTCCCCGGTCAAAGAGTTCCTTCTCCAAGAGTTACGACCCGAAGGTACGACTACCAATCCCGCAAGTCTATAACAGCTAAGATAATATACTTGAAGAACAATAAGCCGAAAGATAATCACAAGCTTTCTCACCAAAGTATAAGTAGCTTGTAGAGGTACAAGCGAAGCGGGTGCCGACAACTCCGGCACTCCGACTTCCGAGGAATCGCGGCACACCAGGGGCGGACCGACAACTCCAGGTAGAAGGAACCAAACTTCCTTATAGCCTTTCCTCTCTCACTCTCCATTAGAACTAAGAGGGGGAAGAAGAACAAGAATGGAACTCTCTCCTCTCTATTACATTGTGGCTCTTCCTTGTGTTGTATGGAATTGGTGTGTGTTGAGTAAGAGGGAGAGGGCCTCCTTTTATAGGTAGAGGAGAGGGGGCTTGATGGAAAATGTCCCTCCCCATATGGAAGGAACCAAACCGACCTTGGTACACCTTCCTAATCAGCCCAAACCGACCAATGAACGTCGGCAACATACTTTTTGGAAAGTAATGAACCGCCTCGAGAAGGATGGGCCCGAATCGCCTCAGACGGGTGCGCGCGCACCCAAAGGTGCGGGCGCACCAGGATCAGGCCCATTTTGGCTGAAACTTTGCAGGAGTGCGTGGGCCTCGGGTAAGCTTCGTTTTGACTGGTGGATCACTGAAATCCGATTTCGTATGAGAGTTATGCCCAAAATACTAAACCCATGTCCTGCGGCCCGGTATGATTTCATGTTGGATTTGGGCCTCGACTTCTTGGGCTTGTTTGATGGATTTCTTCACCGGCCACACATTGAACTGTACTCCTATGCACTTAATGTACCACCTCGCCAAGGTTGGGCGGTTTGGCACCAAAGTGGGTGCGGGCGCACCTTAGGTGTGCTTGTAGCCCTCTCTACTCGGCTGAACTCGGGCTTTGGCGGGTGGGCTGTGTTGAGTCTCAAAAAGTCGTGCCATGCCATTCACTTTCGGTTTGGTTTGTATCGTGTTGGGCTCATTTCCATTGGGGTGAAGGATGTTACGAAGTACGCTTTCCTAGAAGGCGCATTTTGGTGCCTTTTCTCTTTGTTTATCCTTGCTTCGCATTGGGCCATTTTATCTTGTATATTTTCCTTTGCTTTTGGCCCAATATATATATGTTTTCAACATTGCCCTGCAAAACAAGTGAAGTACCAAAACTTGTGGAAAATGTTAGCTTGAAGTCCTATTGCTATTGTGTCTTGGTAGTTTTATACTAATGTTGACGGTATAAAATGTGTAGTTAACGACCGTCAACAAACTCCCCCACACTTAGTCCTTTACTCGTCCCTCGAGTGAAGGCATAGGGACTAAAGTGGTTCAATCTCCAAGATGTAGACCTGCATACAAGTTATTCCAGGCTTCACCTGCTTTGTGAGCATTCAAAAGTGGATACCAAGTTATCTTGAACGATTGAGCAATGGAACGGTCATGAAATCGTATCTCCTTACTACTACTCATGTGCAAAGACTTGGTTGTTTTTTTTTTTTTTTTTAAAGATAAAATAGCGAGTGCTCCATGGTTGATTCTCACATAGTCACTCATTTGTGTTTCCTTACCAAAGCATTTTCGCTCTCACTCATCCTATCTTTTTTGTAGGGTTTTGTGGATCTTTGGAGTGGAGTGTTGCATACGTACCTCCTGTATGTTTTGTCGGGTCAAGCTCGGATCGTTGGAAAGAGGTGCCATACTCCTAGATCGAAATGTGCAAAAAGTGTGTGGAAAATATTTGTGGTATTATTATTATGGTTACTCCTTGACTCGGGATCCTCTTTCCCTTCTTCTTGTATGCTTTTGGAGAGATACAGGCTACTTTTCCTTTTGTCTTTCTTTTTTTTTTTTCTCTCTTTTTTTTTGGAGATGTGGGCTCTACTCGCCCTCGGACACGTATCCATTTTTCATCTCTTATTTTCTTTTCTTTTCTTTTTTTTTTTTTCGTAGCCTGCATCTTTCTCCCTACATTTTTTTTTCGATAACCGGAGATGATCATGGTATAACGGATGGAGTATTTATTTTGTGGATGGTAAAGATGCATGTTGTGCGCAATTCTCATTGTGAGAACCGGCGTGTATATGTGGGTGTACGTTTTTTTCGATCTTGGAAGTATGAGCCTCTCTCAACGCTGATCAACGGGCCCCCACAAAACTCAATACATGAGGGAAGTAGCTATAGTGGATATTCTTGTCATTATTCAGGGCTTTGGTAGGATTTGGCTAAGTCAAACCATGAGCATGCTTTATTTTTAAATTTTGAAGATAAAACCAAGTCTCATTGCATAAGAGAGCAAGTGTCAAGTCATTCTACCATATCTCAAAGCTCAATTGTTTAGATGAACATGGGGTCCCTAACGGTAGTTGCTCATCAAAGAATGGTTTTGGCGAGGAATAAAGAGTATGCATGCCATTTCTCAATTGGTAGACTAGAGATGGAGTTTTTTTTTTTTTCTCAAGAAGTTTTGTCTAATTGATTTGTTCAATTTTAAACCTCAAAACTTTATGGAGGATGTGAGAGAGGGCGTAGCACAAACCACCGTTTGAAGAGGAAGGAGTTAATGGTAGTTGTTCGTCTTGTCCTTCTCCATCGTGAATTGCTTTCGTGTTCGTGCATTTGTGTTGGGGAGATCTCGGGTAGGTGTGCTTGTATGTTTGAGAGATCTCCCCTACACTTATTCTTGTACCTGTTTTATTTTAAACAAAGAAAACAAAACAAAAAACAACAACACGGCTGTATCGGCAAGAATACCGTGAAGCCTTTATTATGATATTATTATTTTATTTTATTATTATTATATATATGTTTTTTTATTATTATTCACCTCAGCATCACTCAAGCAAGGCTAACATAAAGAAGCATTGAAAAACATAGCCTTGATCATCTCCAACATAAGAAACTCCCAAAGATCATGACAAAAAAGCTCTAAGTTCATTAACCTAGCTCGACACCAAGTCAAAGTTCGATTAAAGGAGATCTTTCTAACCTAAGCACCACGCTCAATTTAAAAAGACCTATGAATGTATTACATGGGCCCATGTAGGTACACCCAAACTCAAAGCTTTTCGTCATGGCATGGGAAGCATAAAGTTTTATTTTCATGGAGACAAGAAATGAGTGAGGAGATGGTGAATATTACCTTTGCATACCTGAGTGTAAATACCGTCAGCATTTATGGATGAAGCATTGAAGGAGTTGCTGCAGTTTGCTTGATGGCTTAGCCCAGGTGCATCTCAAGGCTAGGCCATACACACACATGACGTGTGTGCGGGCCATGGATCTTGATGATAGCAACAAAGGATGAGAGGTGAGCCCTTCTTGCTTATTGAAGCAATGAAGGGGTGGAGTCGGCAGCTCATTGATGTTTATCTTGACCATGTGGGGCCAACCTACTCCTCCCTCTCTTACTATTTTTTTCTATTCCATGTAATTTTTTTTTTCAACAACATTTTTATATATTTTTTTTTTTTTTTCTCATCTCTTTTTTTTTTACTTCTCTTCTCTCTTTTTTTTTTTTTTTTTCATTTTTTCACATTTTTTCTTTTTCTCTCTCTCTGTTTTTTTTAGCAAGACAGTGACATCATCTTTTACTTACCCTCATTTTTTTTGTATGATCCCTTGGTGGATGGAACTTGGAATTGTCACCATCTTCCCCCTTTTGTGAAAAAGTCAAGTGTGCAAGTCCGGGTGTCCTCTTGAGCATCTTCCATCATGCATGGGCATCATAGTTTTTTTTGATGTAGCCCTCATGTTCTCGAGTGTCGCATGCCCCTTTGTTCTTCTCAATCGATCTCCACCCGAAATGGTTAGCGACAAGAATACCCGAAGGTGCATACTAACTTGATAACATGTTGTTGCTTTTATTAATAAGAAGAGAGAAAGACTTTTTGTGCTTTTTTTTATGATAGTCCAGGGGTATCTCCTGGCAATGCTTTCTTTATGGTCGTAAGCTTGACCGTGGGAAAACATCCTTGCGGTGATGGTGGTGAAGTTCCCGGTTCACCACTAAGAAGTTGGCATTACGCTCAAGCTGCAAGGTTAGCATCATCATGCTACTACGAGGTTTGCAACCATTCTCTTAAAAAGGTTTACAAAGAGAACCAAGAGGTGGTTGTAATTTTCGTCGAAGCACTCGGCTAGAAGCAAGACAAACTCAAGAAGACCCAAAGGTGAGCATGTAAGAAGTCTCAAGTGACAACTTGTTATGCTCAAAAACAAATTTCTACTTGGTCTCAAGAGTTGTCGCTTCATGCATGTCCATAGCACATGAGGTTTTCTCCACAATAGATGTGTCATGAAGGTCGAACGTTGAATCTTGACCATTGTCAAGAACAATGTTTTATCGGCCAGGAAGGGACATGACTTGTGTTCGTGTGAGGGCGACAGTGTTTCGTTTCACTAAGATGTGGAAACAACTTGGGTGAAGCGAATAGAGTTATGAACTTCGCCTCCTCGAACGGGTTTTGATTGCAAAGATGCTTCGCCTTTGGGATATGTCTAGGTGTGAGAGGCGGAAGCAATCTTTCCCAATCTTCTCGTCACGGCTCTCCTCTATGGGTTTTTCGTGAAAAAGCTTTTTTTGAGAGGGTAACCTATGAGAAGATCGAAACCAAGGATGGGATAGATATGGAAGTCTAAGCGCACCTCGGTTTACGAGGTTCTGCCATCATCCTTGAATTCACTTGCGAACTTCGAAGGACGAAGCATTCCTTCCTTCGGTGTTCATGGTTCGGGAGAGGGCTCAACAGTTGGTTCCAATGGCGGTACGAGGAATGGCTCGACTGATGAGGGCTCCTCAATGCTTGACATGCCCTTAATATGGAGGGGAAAAGGTTCTACAACTGGAGAAGCAAGCTTCTCTAGGATGTGTTCAAGGGTTTTCCTATGTTCCATTGTAGGTTTACGTGCAAACAACCCTCCAATGGTCATGTCAAGGCATAGGACAGCATCTATGTCAAGACCCAAAAAACATATGCAAAGGCACACTATCGGGTAATGACAAGTCTAGGCCAACATGTATAAACATTATAAATCGGCCTAGGCTGCACCTATGGACTCCTTCTCATCCTACTTGAGATCGAGGATTGTCCTTGGTAGGCATTGATGGGGAAGAATGCTAGACAAAAATTGTCTTTGAGTTCTTCTCAGTCCCCATTCAAATTTCCTACGACAATAGTGTCCTATTGTTTTTCTTTCCCTATGAAGGAGAGCGAAACAAATTTCACATGTGAATTTCTTGGATCATGCTAGGAATCTTTGAGGCATGATCATAATTCCTCGAAATCTCGTAGGTGGCAACATAGATTTTCAAAATGGTCACCGAGAGATGGAGTGTGCCCGAACCAAAAGTTTTTTTTTTTTTTTAAATTAGGGTGGAGTTCATGGCCGAATGAAAATTTTGATTTTGAAAAGATTTTGGCCCTGTGAACTCCCCTTTGGAGAAGCAAAAGATTTTAATTTTGGAGAAGGCTTCAATTTGAAAAAGAAAAATAAATAACTATTTTTTGTTTTTTTAGATACAACACACGGGTGCTCTAGGCTCGAGAGAAATTACGACAACCATTCCCCACAACGGCGCCCGAAAAGCTTGTTGGCGTTTCTTAACGCACGAGAGATAAATCCATAGCGCCGCGGAATTGTCGTTGTAGCTTTCACCCGGAAATATTCAGGGTATCGTATTTTCCACAGGGAACGGTTGTGCTCTAATCTTTGAGCAGGGCCACCCTAGGATAATTATGGATAGTGAGGTACCTTTGTGGACTTAGGTTTCGGGCAGGGATTTCTAGGGCTTGTTATCTCCTTGCTTCGGGCACCGGCCAACGCCCAACTGGGCAGCTTCCGGCAATTAGCTCTACGACACAAATTAACGGGGGGATTTCAAGGGACGGACAAGGCTTGTCACGACCAAGCCGCCTACCCCTCAACCGTGGGATGCACCGCAAAAGGTAGGTGAACACTAGCCCAAACACCACGTTTGCACTACCATCCACAACTCTTGGGTTGATCAAGGTTCCCCGGTCAAAGAGTTCCTTCTCCAAGAGTTACGACCCGAAGGTACGACTACCAATCCCGCAAGTCTATAACAGCTAAGATAATATACTTGAAGAACAATAAGCCGAAAGATAATCACAAGCTTTCTCACCAAAGTGTAAGTGTAAGTAGCTTGTAGAGGCACTCCGACTTCCGAGGAATCGCGGCACACCAGGGGCGGACCGACAACTCCAGGTAGAAGGAACCAAACTTCCTTATAGCCTTTCCTCTCTCACTCTCCATTAGAACTAAGAGGGGGAAGAAGAATAAGATTGGAACTCTCTCCTCTCTATTACATTGTGGCTCTTCCTTGTGTTGTATGGAATTGGTGTGTGTTGAGTAAGAGGGAGAGGGCCTCCTTTTATAGGTAGAGGAGAGGGGGCTTGATGGAAAATGTCCCTCCCCATATGGAAGGAACCAAACCGACCTTGGTACACCTTCCTAATCATCCCAAACCGACCAACGAACGTCGGCAACATACTTTTTCGAAAGTAATGAACCGCCTCGAGAAGGATGGGCTCGAACCGCCTCGGACGGGTGCGCGCGCACCCAAAGGTGCGGGCGCACCAGGATCAGGCCCATTTTGGCTGAAACTTTGCAGGAGTACGTGGGCCTCGGGTAAGCTTCGTTTTGACCGGTGGATCACTGAAATCCGATTTCGTATGAGAAAGTTATGCCCAAAATACTAAACCCATGTCCTGCGGCCCGGTATGATTTCATGTTGGATTTGGGCCTCGACTTCTTGGGCTTGTTTTATGGATTTCTTCACCGGCCACACATTGAACTGTACTCCTATGCACTTAATATACCACCTCGCCAAGGTTGGGCGGTTTGGCACCAAAGTGGGTGCGCGCACCTTAGGGTGCTTGTAACGCACCCGTCCCGACTCTACCGAACTCGGGCTTTGGCGGGTGGGCTGTGTTGAGTCTCAAAAGTCGTGCCATGCCATTCACTTTCGGTTTTGGTTTGTATCGTGTTGGGCTCATTTCCATTGGGGTGAAGGATGTTACGAAGTGCGCTTTCCCGTAAGGCGCATTTTGGTGCCTTTTCTCCTTGTTTATCCTTGCTTCGCGTTGGGCCACTTTTATCTTGTATATTTTCCTTTGCTTTTGGCCCAATATATATATGTTTTCAACATTGCCCTGCAAAACAAGTGAAGTACCAAAACTTGTGGAAAAGGTTAGCTCGAAGTCCTATTGCTATTGTGTTTTGGTAGTTTTATACTAATGTTGACGGTATAAAATGTGTAGTTAACGACCGTTAACAACTAATAAGGTATTTGATTCCCTGTGTCCACGGAAGTATGCAATTCTCATATTTCGAGGAGCCAAACAATTTATTGACTAAAAATTAATCTACTCCTATTTCAGAATATGTCTAACTTTAGATAGTATATATCCTATATAGATACATCACCTGAATTTTGCATTCAATTTTTTAAAATTTGCATACTCAAACAAAATAAAAGAGATTTTAAGGGACAACATATAGTTTTACATTAAGTAATAGCAAAAATTTGCTAGGTATTGTCTTGCAATTTATAAACCAATGTCCATTAACCATGCTGAAGAATTGTCTGGTAAGGATGTGAAGGGTATATATGTCTTCTGTATATTCTTTCTCAATTTGTCCCAAGATCATTAGAATGTGCTATACAGGACAAAGCGAGTAGATCATCCTGTAGAGAGATTGAAGGTGTAAAAAGCCAAACATTAAGTTAGTCATTAAATGTTCAAGATAGATGCGTGTGAAATATGACAAGCATTGTTTGTCATATATGTATGCATGCCACCGAGTTTGAAACTCCACCAAAGATTTACAAAGGCAGTGGTTGAGTAACTTTGAGAAAACACATATTGAGATCCTCGAGAAACTAAAAAACAGCGGTATTTGAGGATAGATTTCTTATGTCATAAATAGTTACTATGTTACTAGTTGTAAGATGTTTTGGCTTTTGTACATCCATAACTTTAACTATCTGTCTACACATATATAGTTAATATTTAGGTGCATATCAATAGCTTATATGTCTATAAAAGCCAAACAACATATAATTTTAAAAATAGGGATTACTTTATTCTAGGATGGAGAGAATACTCTAATACTCATTGGTGTGGCTTTCATATCTAAATCTAATGACATGTACCCTGCAAGTTGGGGTGGCATTTATAGGAAGCACCGTCTCAAAGAATGAATGGAATGGAGCGTTTGATGCATGTACATTTTGATAGAACTTATTAGTAGTCATTTCGATTCTTGGCATTAAGAAGAATACAATGGTTTCCAATGAATTATACATGAATTATTATCAATAAAAGCAAA
The DNA here is from genome assembly GCA_015847255.1 of Hyparrhenia diplandra. Lineage (NCBI taxonomy): Eukaryota > Viridiplantae > Streptophyta > Magnoliopsida > Poales > Poaceae > Hyparrhenia > Hyparrhenia diplandra. Next base: position 307,638 of record JADLZK010001126.1, on the reverse strand, counting down.
GTCATATGTTAATAGTTTTATACAATTCTTTTGCAATTTCACAATGCTGGACTCTGATCATGGAATCTATTTACACAGGCTCTTTGTAATGTTTGGGACTAAGATAGCAATTGTGGAAGTTAATTCGGCAGCGGCAAATACAAGCCGACGGACTGGTGGTCATGGGTAATACGGGTGACATCCCCAGGATGCCAGGAGACCAAATAAAAAGACAATCATTGAGATTATCACTATGTTACTCGAATAATACCATTTTGCTTTGAACTGCAATTATTTGACCTGTAATACTTGATTGTGTTCTTATGATGCAATTCATTTGGAAAACACGTGGAAGTAGAGATATTTGGTTCCTGGGGCAATATAGTTACCATTGTATATTCTGAACAATCCGCAAGTATATCTAGACCATGTATTTCTTGTATGATTCCTTGTCTTGTGTGGCTATATATGTAGAAGTAAAACAATATCGATTCACGTACTGCATTATGATGCTGAGTGACTGCACTATATGATTCATAGGCTACAATTATTCTATAGAGTAATTATAATTAAGAAATAACACACTCTTTGTTCTTCCCGCTAGTAACACTAACACGGCACAGTTTGACATTGTTTTTATTTGTCCGTACGTGTCATGGGCTTTTAGTTAAGTAACTGGGCCGGAGAACTCTGGGTGCTTTGACCTTTTGAGGGCCCCCTAGCTAACCCTACCATCAGTCATCGCCCTAGCTACAGAGTGATCAGAAAATCAGATATGTCCACATGGAGGTCGGATGCTAACAGAGAGAAGTCCCATCGACACAGTAGGCAACTTACCTGTTGCATCGAGGAAGATCAGCCAGCAAGCAGGTTCGCCTCATATGTTCACCCGAGCTAGCTACTTTTCTATTCGAATATATGCTGTATAAAAGTTTCAGTCTAGAGGCTTAAGCCATATCAGAGAGAATACAATTGTTAAATTTAAAAAGTGATTTGTTTTGGACCTCTCTGACAAGACATAAACGACACCCGTCTGCTGCTACCATGGCTGCACTCTCTTATGAGCGCAAATGCGTCCTGTGTAAACCTCCACAAACTTTCGCACAACATTTGTTCCATGCTTATTAGAATGTACACGAACCACTGAAAAAGGAACAAAAACTAATAATACGAGCCAGGATTTCAGCACAAAAAGAAAAAATGTTGCAGGTTCTAATAGAAGCAGAGTTCTTATTAAATGAGGACAGGAGAGTAGAAAACAGAGTATTTTTTTTTCTCAAACACGCAAAAGGTTTGCACGTCTTTTGTATTAAGACGAATGAAAAGTTAAGAGTTACAACGACACGCCATGAACAACGCACTAGGGGAATACAATTATACCAATAGCTCAGCCCTCCCTAGCAGAAAGAAAACAAACGCGTGAAAACAGAGTATTGACTTGTACGGTGGCCAAAGCAGAGTCGAAAACAGAGTATTCACTGAGCAGCCAGAAGCAGAGTGGAAAACAGAGTACTTATATCTGTTAAACTATGGGATATGCTCATTATTTCCAGTTCAGTAATGCGGGTAAACCCATTTTTTACTCCAGAACAACCACTATGAGACCGGAAAATATACTACTCGGATTTTTCAACTTGCATTGATTCCTTCTCCAGTCCACTTCAATTTGTATTGCACGTTGTATAAAGATTCATACATGATCAGCAAGGCCGCCAATGGGCCTGTGCTTCTGATCATGAGGGCCCACCAGATTTGTTAATGGACTGTTGCACGAGAAGAAGACAACGGCTGTATTGCACCTCCATGTCTCATCTCGTCCCCGCGGCCTCTCTGCAATCGAGATTCCAGCGAATTAGCTTCTGCACATGCATTATTGTGACGCTCCCAGACGGCTTGCGTCTATTACTCTATGGAGGGGAATACGAAATTTACAAACGATATTGTTTACGCAATTCTGGTCTTTCCCAATTCTTTTGACCATCCTGGTAGATACGTCTTGTGGAAACCAGGCAGCGGCAATGCAAAAAGGCACCATGAGGCAAAGCAAGCAACACATAAAGCCTCCTCAAACTTTTGCACAACATAAATTCATTTATTTGAATGTAGGAACCAACCACAGAAAGGTCCAGAATCTAAATAAATAGTTAATACAAACCAGGAGTACATTCTGAATGAAGAAAAATGTTGCCGGTCTAAGCAGAAGCAGAGTACACTGAAACGCAATGCGAGGACCTTCAACCGGAGTTCGACCACGACTGCTCAGCTTGCTCTTGCCATCCGTGACGAGGCTGTGGCATGGTGTATGGCTGGAAACCGACACCTCGGAAACCTCCTGGCGAGCGCAGGAATCTACCTCGGGACCGGAGCAGCTAATCCTGTTATGTAATAAATCTTGTGTTGCATCCAGTAGAGTAGGAGGCCGTTGGTAACATGGTGTTACCAGACGACATTGTATTCGTGTTTCAAACTCTTCCTGCTTAATGAAATACGCGCCTTGGCGTGGTCTCAAAAAAAAAAACTTTGATACAACATATTCGAATAGAAAATAGTTCGGGTGAACATAAGAGCCGATACAGTCTGGCAGGCTCACAGTCGACTGAACTTGTGGTGATGGGCTGATGTACTCTACTTTGCCGACGCTAGCACCATTTGAGCTGCGGCACGGTTCAAGCTGAAACTTGGATCAGGATAACTGATCTACGAGAGGAAGAAAGTTTGTCAGCAATTTCTACTTAATATTCTGCAGATATTATGCTTACACCCATGTATTATCAGATGACCAATTAAAGTGCTAACTTCCTACTGAATAATCATAGAAGGATGTGTCATAGACCCTCAAGTGACAGATTAAACAAACGACTTGTGTATAAGTCAAACCAAGGAACCAACCTTCACAGTACATATTATGTTAAGATAGGAGACTGGAAAACAGAGTATTGACTGGTACGCTGGCCAGAAACATAGTGGGTGCAGGCACCGGCACTTTTGGACTAAGCAGTAACACACCTGGTTGACACTTAAGTGACTACCTACGTCCGATGTATATTTAATGGATTCAACAGATAATCAGTATCTCTTAACTGATACCAGCTGCAGTGCTGCACCACGGTTCAAGCACAAACTTGGACCAGAAACAAGATGCGAGCTGCAGGTCCTAACCAAATTGCTCAATAATTCTTCTTAATCTTCTATATATCCATACTATGCTTACAGCCATAAATAGTCCGATTACCAAAGTTTTTATTTCATAGTGAAGAATAAAAGATGGATGTGTCAGGCAGCAGCGCAGCACAATGCTTACTATTATATCAAGATAGGAAAGTGGAAAACAGAGTATTGATTAAAGAGCAACACTGGGACTATAGATCTAACACACACGGTTGACGGTTCAGCAACCACTGCGATGCCAATACTAGGTCTGGATTGCAAGACAGCAACCCACATCATCATCATTCATCGGCGCAATTGCGAGAGCATCTGTTCCGAAAACAGAAGACGGCATGGTGAACAGAGTACGTACAGTGTATGCTGGCATGCTTTGGTTCCAAATTTGGATGTCTTTAAGAACTTGCTAGGCGCAATTGCGAGAGCATCTGTTCCTCCTCCTGCTTTTCAACAAATCATTAATTGAGTAAGACAAACAAAATGATGTATATATGCCAAAAAGGAAAGATAAAAAAATAGAGAGATGTTAACTTGATCGGAACCAGTACAAAACCTGCCGTACCTCAATTGACTTATTCACGTAGTCAAGCGTCGGATGGTTGGGATGCAGCTTGCATGCGTTCCTCAGCGCAGCCACTGCAGCATTGCACTCTGCAACAGTCACGTCTTCAGTGTCGATCCACACACTGAGCTTCTGAAGGGAAGGCAGGTACTCCAAGCCGATATTCCAACAGTCACCATTTTTATCTCTAAGCGCCCGCAAATTGACATCAAGTCGAAGCACTTCAAGATTTGGCATCATGCCGGAGGGTACAACTTTCCTGCAGTCATTGCTTTTTCTACAGGTAAAGGGCATTTCATCTTTTCCATTCCATATGTGCAATGAAATCCTAGTGTCCTCATTGGGCTGCTCAAAGTAGACCATTTTATTGACCTCGAAGTACCTCAACTTCTGGAAGCAGGAGCCATCAGTGGCATTAATATTATTAGCTGTTACTGTGGAGTCTGTTACAAGATAAAGAAAACAGAGTGCTGGCAGCCTAGCAAGCAGATTCAGGTCCTGCTCAACCATAGTAGTTACCGTTAGAATCAACTTGGACAGGTTGGGAAGACATGAAGGATTAATGCATGACGGGAATTTAGAAAATTGAATAACACTCCAGTCCAAGTATTGGAGAGGTCGTGGGAGCACAAAGCCTACTGCTTCCCACAATGCTGTATCTGCATCCCAACCAGAACCGGACACCTCCATATACTGGATCTTTTGCAGATTCCTTAGAGAGTCCACAAATTCTACCTGCATGGTCTCATCCATCCCATCAGTGGCAAATTCGAGCTGCCTCAGTTCTCGCAGGCTGCCTACCTCCTTAACAAATCTCTTGGGATTATCACTGCACCCATCTATTATTCTAAGCTCCTCGAGGGAAACCAACAAACAAATCCCATCTGGTACCTTGTTCCAAGCACATAGCCGAACCAGCTTTGTTAGGTGCACAATGCTTGCTGGCAACGCTCCCGTCACATAAAGTGTTTGCAGTAACTTAAGATTCCCTATTTGTTTTGGGAGCTCAATAGCAACAGTGCCTTGATATGTTATCCCAAGATACCTCAAGTGACGTAAATCACCAAGATGTTCAAGGTGGCGACCTTCCTTAAAGTTACAGTTTTCTGCTATGTCCAGCACGCGCAAAAGTTTGAATCTCAAAAACCAGTCCTGGATATCAATAATACACTTGAATGTAGTATATGACCTCACTTTTGGCATCCCTGTAACCATGGCTTCAGAATTAATGTGCTCAGCTATTCTATTTTGGTGGGTTAACCGACGGACATTGCTTAGTGAAGGTGTTCCTTCAACATTGTCACCTAATATAGCAATAAAGTTTTCTTCAGATGCAAGCTTTCGCATCAGATCAAGAACCATATCGTGAACACGACATCCACATACTATTCCATCCCACATGTTCTCTATTGCCTGGATCAAGTTTCTATTAATGAGATCATTGAAGTATCTTTCTCCAAGCTCAAATAATCTTGTACCTTGCTTCCCATGAATAAATCCTTCAGCTACCCACTTCCATATCAAAGAATGCTTTTCAATCTCATAATCTTCGGATATGTACTTAGATATAGTAAGCATGTCCTCAAATGTGGGGGCAGATCATAATAGCTATATGAAAGTATTCTCATAGTCTCTTCAGCTTCCTTATTGCCTTTGGATCCAAAACCAATAGAGTTCAAGACCTCCAACCATTCATACTTTTGTTTACCAGCCATCAAACTTGCCATTGTCATGATTGCTAATGGTATACCTCCACATTTCTTCAAAATTTTATTAATGACATCATCTGGTTCGTTATCATGGTATTTCCCTCTGCACCAAATATCCTTGTACAGAATAACTTCATAGAGTCATCATCAGAAAGTGATTGTAGCTTGTAAACATCACCAGCTTCATTGGCCACATCAAACTTACGAGTAGTTGTGATTACTTTACTTCCACAATTATTCTCAACAAGTGACAATTTGATTGCTTCCCAAGTGGGTACATCCCATACATCATCAATAACAATAAAATACCTATCCATATGAAAGTGCAAGAACCATTGGTTAGCAATGTTAAGCTTATGTAGAAACAAAAAAATTACTAAGATTAAAAAAATTTGGCATGACACATCAAACACTTGATCACTCTAGTAAAAAGAAAGTATCTGTTGATGTTTAAGAATCTTTAGGGCTAACTATCGGCACTTTAGGTAATTATTGAAGTGGCAATTCAAGAGAAAAAAGTAACCCTACAATTTTTGGAATACTTATGGAAACTGCCCAACAATTTTTGAAAAATCTACAAATTCAAGGCGTGTTGCAATGCAAGCTGACCGCCTGACCCTGAAACTGTGTTTTTTCACCTAAAATTTATAGTTTCACAACGAAATTATTCTGAAAATCTAAGCTCAAATAATAAATACATTATATTGTGTATTACACTTTTATACAGGGAGTGAAGTACATCTTTTGGCATTCGAAAAGACTAGCTAATTAAAAGTAGTTACGTTAGAGACCACTGAAAAAATGAATTTCTTCTTAATTGTGTGGAGTGGAGAAAATCAATCTCAAGAAGCGATCTGGAACAATTTATTTTGCTATAAGCTACAGCATAGAGAAAAACTAGTAGTATCAACTAATAGTCTAATACAATTGGGTTGCTGATGTGTACCTCTTGTTCTCCAAGAATTCTTGGACCTCACGAATTAGGAGTGCCACACCTCTTCTAGTGTTATGAATGTTCTCATACTTTCTTTTGTTAAGATCAAAGAGGATGTCCTTGAAAACTTTTACCAAGTCAAGATCCCGTCCGACTGAAACGAAAGCCGCACAGTCATACTGTGATTTTAGGTTGTCATACACCACTTTGGCAAGAGTGGTTTTGCCTAGTCCACCAACTCCTACAATAGAAACCTTTTTGGTGATCTTCTTGTCAGGTGCAATAACATCATCCGGCTGGGATGGATTCAACATAGCTATGAGCTCGTCCCTTGACTTGTCGACCCCAATAAGTTCTGCCACTTGTTTGCACATAGCTTTCATGCAAGGATCAATAGTTGACGACGTTGCAAGCGGCTTGTACAGATTGTCACCAAGTTTGTAATTCTAACGCCTTTTACCTAGCTCCTCAAGATTCTTCTTAATGTCTTCGATGGCACCAGCAATACTACGGCGAGCCTTGGCCTTGGTGAAGACTTTGCCCATCTTCTTCATTGCACGCTTGAGCCTGCTCGGGTCAGTAGTCTCATCTCCATCGACGCACACGAGGTAGGTGTCGAGGACATCCTCCATGTCATAGGATGCCTCCCTGACCTCGCGTGCCCACACCTTGACTTGCCCGTTGAGCCGATCCCATGGCACCTCTGCGACCTCGCTGAGGAAGGCATAGATGCTCTGCAGCTCGCTCTGGAGCCACTGCACCTGCTTCTTCACCCCCTTCTGGAGCTTGTATTCATTCTGGAGCAGCTTCGCAAGCTTGGGAGCGAGGCTTGCCAGCGGCCCCGCTAGCACACTCACACTCATGCTTGCTCTCTTGCTTGATTCAGATCTGAGTGCAGTGGTTTCATAGCAATACTCTCGTTGTTGGTTCAGATCTGAGTGTAGTGTCTAGCTAGTGTTAGAGGCATGCTGTAGCTGAAGAGTTAGCACGGAAGCAACCAGGCAAGCAACCAGGCAGCCGTGGTTCTTTGGCTACGAGGGTAGCACATGGGTTCACGTGAGACCGCGCATGGATCTATGCGGCTGCACGCCTCACTGTCATCCTCGACCTCGATGCCATGCACGCCGCGCAATTTGTCTACTTTTTCACATTCTTTACGAAGACCAAAGACTGGTGGGTCAAGAGTGTAAGATCGAACGCCTGCATCAAATTTTTAAGAAGATTTTTTCGATACTTCCATCAAAATTCAAAATGGCATAAGATTTACCAAATGTAATATATATCGACATATAGTACATAAAACAAGCGGCTACCACATCTCTATGTGTCACGGTCCAAAATTTTTGACGAGACAAAATTATATTTAGGCCCTTGCTAAGGTATAAATAATATATGGGAGGTGAGATCTCAAATGAATCCTACCCCTTGATTTTTGAATTGTATAGAGTAATTTAAGTAATTACTAATTAGTTAAAACATTTAGAAAGAATAAAACAAAAAGGCAACAAACTCCGTGATTGCACGTACTAGACACCTCGGGTACCTACGCTGGGACTGGATAAAAACGGGAGGTGGTTGGTGTCTAGACATTTTGTTCAAAGCTTGCAGTAGGTAAAGATGCTTTTGTTTTTATTGGACAACAACTTTAAATATAAAACGTTAAAGCACATAACGACAGCGTGGGAAACGAAGAGTTAATTAGGCCGGAACCAACATCGACGGTCGTTTGACCTCGGGTAACTACGCTGGTAGCACATGAGCCCACGTGAGGTCGCGCATGCATCTATGCCGGCTGCACGCTTCACTATCACCTCACCTAAGCCCAGTCTCAATGGTAAGTTTCATTGCGTTGTTTTCAAGACTGTCATGTCATATAAAATGAAATAAAACTTGGATGAAATCCTGACTCTCAATGAAGAGTTTCATCCTGTAGTTTCATAAGCATTTAATTTCATGACTCGAGAGATAGTTGATATTTATGTCGAGAGTTTCACCAAGATGAAACTCTTCCCTTCTCTCCACTACTACAAAATTGATTTTACGTGGTGTTCCAATTTTATTTTCCGTGGCGGGCATTTAAGAAACGCCACGGAAAATAAAATGGCCTGGTACCCCCTCCGGCGGGGAAAAACCACCACGGTTAATCGATTAACCGTGGCGGTTTTTCTAATTAGCCCGCCATGGAAAATCAGGTCCAGCCCATTCCATGGTCACAAATATATATACGTCTCTCTAGGGTTTCAGGTCACTTCACTTCTCCACTTCACTTCTCCCTCCCAACCCAACGGCGCCCCCACCCCACTCGACCCCGTGTCCACTCTCTCCTCCCCCGGTCTTCTCTCCCTCCCGACCCGGCGACGGCGATGCGGTCCAGGGGAAGTGGCGAGCAGCGCGGTGGCCGAGCCCGGGCGGTGGTCAAGCTCGTCCGGCGGCGGAGCACCCGGTGGCGCGGAAGCCGCGGCAGCGCGCTGCGCGAGGCATCCGGAGGCCGCGGAGGCGTGCACGATCCGTCGCCCTCGAGCGCTGATCCGGCGCCGGTGGCGTCCCCGAGCACGGGTGTGGTGGTGGCGGCTTCCACGAGCTCGGATCCGACGGCGCGGCGTCCACGTCCCGAGATCCGGCGACGGCGGCGTCCCACGACCTCGCTCCTCCACCTCGAGCTTCAAGCACGGCTGTAACACCCGTGTTTTTGCATCATTCTAAAATTCACTAAAAATTTGAACTTTTCAAATTACAACTAAAACTCGATTTATTTTTCCACTAAACTGAAACCTGTTTTCAAAAATCTGCATGTCATCATATAGAAAATAGGAAATCTTGTTTGTTGCTTAAAGAGCTTTATGGTCGCAAAGGATGCGAGGTAAGTCCTAGATTTATTTATGGAAGTAAATGCATGAGAATCGATTTGCAAATTTTCTCTGGGAATAATAAATATCGAGACGCACGTGTGTACCGAAAATATATATAAATATTTTTATGAGCACAATAAATAAATATTCTCGACTATAATAGTCATGGGAATCTAAAAGTGCTTATACAAATATTTATGGTATATGTTACACATGAAATACCAATTGGGGGGACAAAGTGTGAGCACTTGTATATATACATATTTATATGAGTACAAGTGAATAAATATTCTCAAAGATTAAAGTCAGGGGAATACACCTGTGCTTGTATAAATATTTATATTTGTGACACACATAAAATAGTAGGGGAGATAGAGAGGAAAATAGAGAAAGAAAAGAGAGAAGGAAACACCTCGTGGGCTCAATTCCTCCATTCCGCCCAGCAGCCGGCCTCTCTCCTCTCTCTTCCTCACGCCCGAGCAGGCCGGCCCACGATCGAGCCAAAGAACCGAGGCCCAAAGACTAGGCCCGCGACACTCATCTCACTCCCTTCATCGACAAGTGGGGCCCTGACGTCGCCTCCTTCCCCTCCTCATGCAGCGTTACGGCCCGACGCAGACACAATGCCGCTGGGGCCTCGATGCTCCCCACCGCACGGGCAGCATCAAGGGAGACGACCGGGACACAGTGACCGCACGGACCACCTCGGGAGCCGCCGCGTCGCCAGCTACCCATCCCCTTCTCGTCGTGAACTGGAACAGCACGAGCCTGGACCCGCCAACCTCGTCGCTGATGTGACAAAGACGGGGAGCCGACCTCGCCCGGGGCTCGACGGAGGCTCCACGTGACTCGGCGTCACCCACAACCATCCAACGTCATGAGGGGCTCGGGTCAAAAGCCACGCAGGTGCCGCGGACCGGCGAGTGCGGCTTGCCACCATAGTGGCCGGCACCCTCATCCTCGCCATTAAACCGCCGACGAACCCGACGTGACAAGATGGAGGGACGACGGACCGAGCACAAGAATCACGCAAGACGAAGCGGGACACGCCCAAGCTCCGACTCACGGGAACACCACGCCGCGCCGCGGCGGCCGGCCGTCGGAAAGATCGGAGGCGACGAGAAAATATCTCGCCGGGCGACCTCCGCCCGCGGCGCCCTATAAATAGCACCCGCTAGCGACGCCATAGACCTCGCGCCTCCCCGTAGCTCCGCTAGGACTTGGAACACACCATCTCCCCTCCATTCCGCCTCCTTCCCTTTGTTGACACATGTTAACGTATACTTTTAATTGTCAACTAAATATGGAAAAGGACTAAAATATAAATAGATAATCTTATTAGGGGTTTATACTAATGATTTCCATGAGTTTTGGTAAAGTTGTGATTTGCGGGGACTTAACAGAAAAACGGCGGAATTCGTAACGCAATCCAACTCCTAACGAAGTCTAAAAGGCTCGAATACACCCGACGTGATCAAGACTTAGCACCCAAGAAAGCATCATCTAGAAGACTCCGTACAGACACGACGCACCGCTGGGACCCGTGGTGGGCTCCACCCCTGGCCTGTCGGCCCAAATAGGAGGCCGAGCGGCCTCCCCTCCCCGCCACGTCGGCCCCGCCTCCGAGAAGCTTCTCCAACCGCCTCTAAGACGCAATCTAATCCGCTCGTTTAATGTCGGTTTGATCCGAGGGCGATGGTGGAGTACGAGTTGTATCTAAGTCCAACACCGCACCTCCTCCCGACTATATAAGCAGCCCCCCAGGCCCCCTCAATCTCGGATCATCTCATACATCAATTTCATATCTCATCGATGGAGGCACGACGCCGGAGAATTAGATTAGACAGCTACAATGTAATAGAATAGATCTAGTAGAGAGTTAGGGAGAGTGGAATTGCGTTCCGGTTCTGGAGAAGTCTTCAGCGTTTGGTATGTCTTTGTATCTTTTCATTGTAAGACTTATACTTTAATATATTTATCTTCTCTAGTTACTTTTATGCCTTTCATTTATTGATTAGAATATAGTTGTTATATATTTGCATGGGATCTTCGCTCGCATCGAGTCTTTGTAGTTATAAATTGTGACTAGAGTAGTAATTAATAGTGTAGACGTGGTGTCTAGACTAGAGGTTACCTTAGATTGCACCCAGTCCCACGGATAGTTGTGGTAGCCCTGTGTAGTGACAAATCCCGACGGCCGACGTATTCCACCACGTTTGGATTGGTGTTGTAGGACCGTAGTCGGAGCTTCCTAGCCCCCTTCTCATCCCTTTCCCGCGGCTAGTGTTCTCATGTCCCAAAATGCTCTTATATGATCGCTATACCTTTTCATGCTTCGCTTATCATAGAACCAAAGTACTAGAGAAGAATACAGAACCTAGATCTCTCCCGTTGTCCTCTCGACCTAGCTATCTATTCTATATTATAATATTCTCCTGGTTAAAGTGCTATTAATTATCATTCATATCATATACATCATTTACCCCCTCACTTTAGTTTAGTTGGTATATTAAGTTAGTAGATACATGATTTTGATTTATCATAGTCTTTACCCTTGCTTCCCTCGTGGAAAATATAAATAACGATACTGAATACTCCCGGGTAAAAGCTACAATGGTATATATATTCTGTGCGCTTGCGGAACCCTTTATATTCTTTTTGCACTTAATAAATACCAACAAGCTTTTTGGCGCCGTTGCCGGGGAAGCATTCGGCGTAAAGATTCTGATAATGATCTTGATATCTGCTAATTTAGTGTATCAATTAGCTTTAGTAGGATTACCCTTGTTCTCGTTGAGTGTGGAATAGACAGGACATTTGATGCCGTCCACGACCTTCCCAAGCAAGCTTCCACAAGAAAAGGAGAAACCAGGGGAGTTTGAACAAAGCAAGATCCATCAACACAAGAGCCCTGCCATCTCTTAGGTACATTTATATATATTATTCTAACCATGTGTAGATTGAAGAAAAGGTCGCCGTCACAAGAATTCAAAGCACATCTCAAGTGACGAAAAGTCGAAGTCTGCACAACTCACAAACTCTATTAGTGAGTCATGGTAAGTATGATCAAAGGTGAGAAAGTCTTGCTCATGGACTTTAATTTATGAGTAGTTATCTTTTCAATTGTTGCATTGCATTGCATGTTTACTTTGAATAATCCATGCATTCACTCCACTTAGTTTATGTTTTTTTCATCGTAGATCCATTGCATGTTTAATTCCTTGCAATCACCCATCATGTCGTTTGCATATAAAAATAATAAATAAATAAAAATATTATCCTCACCATGATCATGCTCTTTAATCTCTGTTTAAGTGAATCTCTATAGTGCTTTCATGCTATCTTTGTTTGCTCATGCATGCTTTGGTTTGGAAGTATTTGACATACTTCCATTGGCTTTTAAACGTAAGCGTGGTGCTTAGGTTATATCGCTTTCCTTAGTTAAATTAGACATGGAGTCTAGTTTAATTATTGAACTAATAATTGCTTGTGTAGACATTGGCTATTGTTGGACTAACCCCTGCAGAAAAAAAAAAAATTCTCAAATCCAATTCGGGTAAGTCAAGAGATCAACTCACGTATGAAGCAAGGCATATGATGAAGTCCAACACCTTTGTGCAAAAGAAGATCCGGATCGTTCCTCATGGAAGAAAGATCTGTAAGTATCACATCATTTATTTTGTCTTTTGCTAAAAGTTACCTTTGCCTTGAGCCATGCTAAAGTGCAGCCATAAAAAATAAATAATAATAATAAATTGCTTGACAACAATATCTGTGCTAAAGTAATCAATGAACCATCCTTTTGTTAGCATAGATGAGGTTATAACAACCTTTGGACAACAACCCGTTCTTCAATTAGTTGCAATCCTTCGGTATACGTCCAATAATATTCTCGGGAAAGAATCATCGGTGTGCACGTTCATTGTTTAGCATGAACCTACCACACCACCACGCTCTACCTCACTTTTTTACATCTTTAGAAGACTGTCAAGATCCATCTTGGGGGAGTGCAACCGCCATTATCCGTAAGTATTCTTATATTTTATCTTATTACTAGTGTGGTATGTCTCGCTTTGTTAAAAAGATATAAAAAAGATGCATAACTATAGAAAATCAAATAAAAAGTGTGATCTTTAAATTCGCTAAAGATAAATAAGTAGGGAGTGTGTTTAGAGTTGCTTGCTAGAATAAAATGAACATTGAAGATGATCTCTATGCATGGATATGATGAATTGTTTTTGCATTTGCATCCTTCGCACAAAAAAAAAAAAAAAAAAAAAAAAATAAAATAAAAAAAAAAAATAAAAAATTTGTGGACACATGAAGGTCCACGCTTTCTCCGAAAAATCCAAAAAGATGTGAACACATGAAGGCTCACATCATAATCCTAGAATTTGTTCCTTCGGGTATATGCGAAATTAATATTTACAGGGGAGAACAATTAAGGAAGAACCCGAAGACGAGCAAATTCCAAGGACAAACAAAAGACTACTACAAGATCAAGCTTGGGGGAGAGCACCCCGTTTACCCCGATAAGTATCACTATCTTATGTCTTAAATATTAGCTAGTTATATATTTGCTTAGAGTTAATGAGTCTTAAATAAAAGTCTTAGTGTTAAGAGTCTAATAAATGCTAGATCTTTGCTAGATTGCTTTCTTCCTTTTTTAATTATGATCTTGATGATATATGCTAAGGAAATGATAAATAGTTGCTCCGCCTTAATTCCTCTTAAAAGTACTTATACTTTGGACTTAGATTCTCCCAAAGCTTTAAATGCTTAATTTGCTCTAAAACCCAACACCTGTGGGAAGCACATGCTTAATCTGAGTCTTAGCGTTGAAGGATAAAGAATACATGAAAAGTTGAGCTACTGTTTATCATATTCCTAGAGATACTTGATTCCTGGTTTTTATCTTTGAAAATTACAAAATATTACATGATGAGTTTCTTAGCTATGACCCTTAAGAGTTTATCTTTCACATCAAGATCATCCCACTCCACCAAATATGTTTGCTTCTAACCCTAAGTACGCTTCCCCATAATCCATCAGCCGTTAGCCATAATTAAAAATAAACTCTTGCAATCTTTGGATATGTCTCTCTCAGTGTTTTTATGCCAAATAGAGGCTGGGCTACATTCGAAAAAAAAAGAAGAAAGAGAAAAGAAAAATAAATATTTTAGAGAGAAAAGTGAGACGAGAGAGGGAGAGTAACGGACAAAAGTCATACTAGGCGAGAAGGGCCTACCTCCCTAATAATAAAAATATATTTAGAGATGAATAATGGACATGTGTCCGAGGGTGAGTAGGGCCCACATCTCTAAGGAGAGAGAAAAATGGACACAAGTCCGGGGCAAAAGCCCACCTCTCCAAGAATGGACAGCCCGGGTTCTTAGCAATTTTTAGAAAGAGAGATATAGTCCAAGATGCTTGAGAAGAAAAATACCGAGAAAGGCTAAGAGCTATTTACTACCTTTCATCCTCATCCACTTCACCACTATCATCCCACTATGTATGTCCTACCACATGTGTAACTCCACTACCACCATCTACTTAAGAGGGTCATACATAGGATCTCTGAGTTTCTTTTAAAAAATATTGCAAAACCCCGTGGATGATAGTTGATCGAAGAGCTTGAGACATGGTACTTAACTTGATTGTTCTGTCTTTCAAATTGCTCATGAAAAAGGCTACGCCCCATGGTAAAATGTGTATGAGAGAGCAATGCGGTTAAGAGGAGAATTTATTTCCGATAAACACAATGCTTCGAGGTATGAAAGCGTAGTAGCAACTCCCCGATCCTACTATAGCATATAGCTTTGCTAGGGACTAGCAAAGGGTAAGCTTAGGGGAGTTTGTTGACACATGTTAACGTATACTTTTAATTGTCAACTAAATATGGAAAAGGACTAAAATATAAATAGATAATCTTATTAGGGGTTTATACTAATGATTTCCATGAGTTTTGGTAAAGTTATGATTTGCAGGGACTTAACAGGAAAACGGCGGAATTCGTAACGCAATCCAACTCCGGAACGAAGTCTAGAAGGCTCTGGAATACACCCGACGTGATCAAGACTTAGCACCCAAGAAAGCATCATCTAGAAGACTCCAGAAGACACGACGCACCGCGGGACCCAGGGTGGGCTCCACCCTGGGCCGGTCGGCCCAAATAGGAGGCCGAGCGGCCTCCCCCCTCCGCCACGTCAGCCCTGCCTCCAGAAGCTTCTCCAACCGCCTCTAAGACGCAATCTAATCCGCTCGTTTAATGTCGGTTTGATCCGAGGGCGACGGTGGAGTACGAGTTGTATCTAAGTCCAACACCTGGCACCTCCTCCCGACTATATAAGCAGCCCCCAGGCCCCCTCAATCTCAGATCATCTCATACATCAATTTCATATCTCATCAGATGGAGGCACGACGCCTGGAGAATTAGATTAGACAGCTACAATGTAATAGAATAGATCTAGTAGAGAGTTAGGGAGAGCGGAATTGCGTTCCGGTTCTGGAGAAGTCTTCAGCGTTTGGTATGTCTTTGTATCTTTTCATTGTAAGACTTATGCTTTAATATATTTATCTTCTCTAGTTACTTTTATGCCTTTCATTTATTGATTAGAATATAGTTGTTATATATTTGCATGGGATCTTCGCTCGCATCGAGTGCTGTAGTTATAAATTGTGACTAGAGTAGTAATTAATAGTGTAGACGTGGTGTCTAGACTAGAGGTTACCTTAGATTGCACCCAGTCCATGGATAGTTATGGTAGCCCTGTGTAGTGACAAATCGACGGCCGGCGTATTCCACCACGTTTGGATTGGTGTTGTAGGACCGTGGTCGGAGCTTCCTAGCCCCCTTCTCATCCCTTTCCGCGGCTAGTGTTACGATGTCCCGAAATGCTCTTATATGATCGCTATACCTTTTCATGCTTCAGGTTATCATAGAACCAAAGTACTAGAGAAGAATACAGGAACCTAGATCTCTCCCGTTGTCCTCTCGACCTAGCTATCTATTCTATATTATAATATTCTCCTGGTTAAGTGCTATTAATTATCATTCATATCATATACATCATTTACCCCCTCACTTTAGTTTAGTTGGTATATTAAGTTAGTAGATACATGATTTTGATTTATCATAGTCTTTACCCTTGCTTCCCTGTGGAAAATATAAATAACGATACTCGAATACTCCCGGGTAAAAGCTACAATGGTATATATATTCTCGTGGCGCTTGCGGAACCCTTTATATTCTTTTTGCACTTAATAAATACCAACAAGCTCTATCTATTCTATATTATAATATTCTCCGGGTTATGTGCCATTAATTATCTTATCAAATATCATTTACCCCCTCACTTTAGTTTAGTTGGTATATTAAGTTAGTAGATACATGATTTTGATTTATCATAGTCTTTACCCTTGCTTCCCTGTGGAAAATATAAATAACGATACTGAAATACTCCCGTAAAAGCTACAATGGTATATATATTCTGTGCGCTTATGAACCCTTTATATTCTTTTTGCACTTAATAAATACCAACAAGCTCTATCTATTCTATATTATAATATTCTCCGGGTTATGTGCCATTAATTATCTTATCAAATATCATTTACCCCTCACTTTTTAGTTTAGTTGGTATATTAAGTTAGTAGATACATGATTTTGATTTATCATAGTCTTTACCCTTGCTTCCCCGTGGAAAATATAAATAACGATACTGAATACTCCCGTAAAAGCTACAATGGTATATATATTCTCAGTGCGCTTGCGGAACCCTTTATATTCTTTTTACACTTAATAAATACCAACACCCTTCCTATCCACGAGGCTGCGATTTGCCCCAAATCGGGAGAAGGCCGGCACCGACGGAGTGCCGGTTAGGGCTACGGGTTCCCAGCGATTAAGCTACCTTGGGCTGGAATTGGCAGGTCAGTGATGCTCCCCAGTGCTTAACCTCTCCGTTTCCGCTCTTCTTTTCTTCCCTACTCTTCTGTGCAGCGCCGACGACGTACGCCAGTAGCCGCGGAGCCATTGGCCAACCGTCGTGGTGGACGCCGGTCCTCACCACCCACTACGACCTCGCCGACGAGCACTGGTGGGCTTTCAGGGGGTCGGCGACTCCCCACGGCGAGCATCGGACGAAGCTGGTCGACTCCGGCCGTCCTCCGGCGACCCGCCTGAAAGGTCCCTTGTGGTTTTTGGTAATTGAGTGTCAACATTAGGTGAACTAATATGTGTGATTGAGATTATACACAGGGAGATTAGTTCACACATGATGATGCAATGAAGGAGCTTATTGCATATGAGACATGACATGGAGTCATGTGACCAAGGTGGTGAAGATCAAGACGAGGCTTGGCTTGAAGGACCGGTTGCAAGTGTGAAGGGCAAGTCACTGGACTTGGCGCCGATGGACCGATGCAATAGCGGTGAAGAGCAAGTGAGGTCAAGATCGATGGACCAAGAAGGTCACGTGATGATATGAAGTGGATCATATCATTCTTGATCGTGTTGGTCCATTGGTTGCATTGGCACTTGGAGATGGAGCGGAATGGAAATGCGCCAAGGCAAAGGTATAACCTATAGGGCATTTCATTTCGCCGGTCATTGGAGGTTAGAGAAGTTTATGACCGGGTTTAGGATAGATGGCCGTACTATTAAGAGGGGCAAACCGGTTTGCATATCGGTCATCTAGTGCCACTTGAGCGATCTAACTTTGCGATGTGTTAGGATCGAGTGGCGTGACAAGAGCTAACCCGCCTTTGAAATGATTGTGAAAATGCTAACACACTTGCACATGGTGATGTACACTTGGTGGTGTTGGCACATTTGCAAAGGCGGCGGTGATTGCGGGGTTGAGTTGGGTTTGGGAACCGCTCATCCTCCCGCCGCTTGCGGCGGGATTCGCGCCTTCGAAAAAATGAGATGCATATTTTCTATTGCGCCGGATGCAAGTTGGAGATGAAAACATGCTATTCCTCGTGCTCAAGTTTGGTATACTTGATGGGTAGCATGTCGAAGCAAAGGAAGAGAAGGCGTCGGTGTTTCGATTGGAGTTTTCGTTGGAAAACGCCGACCGGGCCGCCGACCGAAGCGACGCGCTCACCGGAGCGTCCGGTCGGCGCGTCGCGCGAAAGCTCGCGGCGGCGTTTTCACCGGACGCTGCGACCGGACGCAGGGACCGGAAGCTTCCGGTGATGACCGGAAGCATGCACCGGACGCTCGAAGTAGCCGTTAGCTGTGGGCCCGATGGCCTTGTCCGTTCTGACCGGACGCTCGGAAGGGAGCGACCGGACGCTGGACCGGACTCGCTGGTGAGTCCGGCCGGTGCGTCCCCGGCCAACGCTGTAAGCACCCCAACGGCTCTATTTTGGCTTGTGGCTATAAATAGATGGGGTGGCCGGCTTTGGCCGGTGGTCGAGCACATTCTAGCCTTGGTGGCTTGTATTGTGGTGCTTGAGAGCCCTCCCACTCACATATGCTTGATATCGTTCATCCGATTGAGTGAGAGATCGATTCCTAGTGCGTTGCGTTGAGAGATCGCATTCGTGGCACTAGGTGTTCGTGTTGCAAGCCGGTGGGCTTGTTTCTCTTGGAGGTTGCCACCTCCTAGACGGCTTGGTGGCAAGAGGCTTCGTGAAGCACGCAAAGAAGATTGTGCGGTGCTCGAAGAAGAGATTGTGAGAGGTTCGTGCTCACATCGCGGGGATCGTGAAGAGCAACTCTAGTGGAGCGTGTCATTGAGCTACCACACTTGTGTGTGGGTTCACATGGTACCCTCTCGAGGGATTGGCTAGAGAACTCCCACTGTGTGAGTGTCTCGATCGAGCTCCCACCGTGGGATTTGGCACTGGCCATTAAGCTTGAGAATCATCACCGGGTGATTCGCCAAACCGTGGAACCACTAAAGTGTTGGTCGACACAACGAGGAGTAGGGGAAGTTGGCAAGCTTCCCGAGACCTCGATAAAAATCACCGGTGTCATCTTGTGTCCACACTTCGCGGTGGTTTGCATTCTCTTATCTCAAGCTTTGTCATTACATTCATATATATATTGTGCTTGTGCTTGAGTAGAGTAGTTGTAACTATCTAGCTTGTGTAGCTTGATTAGTTACTTTGCTTAGCTTGTGTAGCTAGGTAATTTGAGCCTTTGGGTTAGGCGTGTGTTGCCTTATCCATTGTGCATCTAGTGAGCTTAGGAGCTTTGTGCTTGTGCTTACTAGAATTGTGTAGGAGCTCACCCGTGCTTGAAGTACTAGTGCTTAGGTTTGTGTGACCTTGCATTAGATTTGATTAGGAGCTCAAGCTAGGCTTGTCACCTCACTCTTCTTGTGTAGGATCTTTTGTGAGGTGATTTAGAGTCTTAGTTAGAGGGGTGAAGTCTTGGCTAGACCGATAAGTTTATTTCCGCATTTGTTTTTGGTTAGCCGGTGCGATTAGTTTTTAAAAGGGACTATTCACCCCCCCTAGTCCCCATCTCGACCCTTCACCGCCGCCCGCTCGGGGCAAAGCCAATCGGAACAGGATCCCTCCTCCGGGTATCCTCTGCTCAAATGGCGTCAAGGCACGGCCGGGCCGGACGCCCACATCACCATGCCGTTCCCCACCATCAACGACAGTGAGGGGCATCCCGTCGCCCACGTGGCGGCCACCGTGGCGTCCACCTGGACCCACGTGGCGCCCACGCGTGTGAAGGCATTCCTGTGTATACGTTGGAAATTGCTACTGACTACCCGAGATTTATTTGTACACGAGTTTTATAAATAGACTTTCCGTGTCGGAAAAATTCCCAAAAATTAGTAAATTCATTATTTGATTTATAGAATTTTATCATGTAATTAGTTCCAATTTTATTACATGATAAAATTATATTATAATATTACCCTAATGATTTAATTAGGGATTAATATTATAAAATCCATATCTCATGCATACTAACTCCGTTTCGCGTGAAACGACTTCCATAATTCATCTAAAATCTAGCTCTATGCATCTAACCCATTGCCACCATAATATTCTATGTTTGTTTTGTGTGCTATAGCTCAAGCTAGGTTTATCGCGGTCGTAAGTAGATTTGACGGCCCGAATAGAAGCTTCCGTCCGAAGTAAAGCTAGCAGCGTTCGACGCCTTGTGCCGATCAAGAAGAACATCCCCGGCAAGTCCTTACCCCCCTAATCATGACCTTAATAAAATGATATGTTGATGATGATGATAGACAAGATGCATCACCGTGGATAATCGGATTAGTATGTAGTGGTATGAGCCTGATAACATAGCTATGGAGCTAAGCCGGATGACGTAATCATCCACGTTATCTACGCTCATACGATGTAATCAAGTATAACGTAAGATCGCCTAATGAACCCTAACCAACAAAAGAGGTGGGTGATAGTAGTTCATTGTGAGATGGGTTACTACGGGAATTGCCGTGAGGGGATTCCTGCGGAGAGATACTCGCCTCCCTAAGGACCGGTTCATAGACCTTCTACCTAGTCAGATATTTCGTACAACCACACGTCGTATATGGGGCGGCTTGATTCACACCCCGTTGGGTTGAGGTATAATTGGGAGCCAAGGTGGCCGGAGCAGGCAAACGACCTATTGGGAGCAGACGTAGGGAGAGTGGCCCCATGGTCCGGTTGGCGTGAATGCTGAGTGATCTTCCACGTAAGTGTGTGGGCGCAGTGGCGCAGTGCTAGAGGCACATATTGATGATTTATGATTGGGTTTTGTGTTGACAGCATAGGTTGGGTAATAAGGTATTACCTGTAAAGCCGTGGGTGATTTGGTATCACCATATTGTCTAGGATGATGCGTCATCCTTCCAACCCCTAAGAAGTCGTGGTGAAGATTATACCAATATACCTAGAGTAGCACTCAAGCGGGTACGGATCTCGTTGGACCTCTGTCGACCACTGATCATGGAAGAGGATGTGTCCATCATGTGGGGAAATTTGTACAACCTCTGCAGAGCTAATTAGAATCTATTCGAATAGCCACGTCCTTGGAATGGGCGAATGCTAGGAAAGAACATCTATGATTGGTTGTGATGATGTGAAGGTGATGACTAGATGAGATAACCTCGGGAACTAGCGAGAGTAGTTTTAGAGACTCTGCTAGGGCCCAAAACCCTTAATATACCAAACCACCCCTGGTTTGGACTTGCTGAGTACCTTTGTACTCACCCCTCTGTTTTTATAGATATCGGCATATACGAAGGTAAGGTCGCTGTCGAGGTAGGAGACCCACGACGTAGGAGTTTACAAGACGTCGCTTAGGAGAAAGACGTAGAAGCCCAGAAATTCCATCCGCGCTCAAGTTGCCTGTGGAACATGGAGTTGTGCCTAGACGGTCTAGCACTTTAGCAGACCCGTCACAGATAAACCACTGCTTCACAGTTGGCTACTCTAATCAATATACTCCAGTGGTGGTGTCTTCAACACCGCTTGTAAGTCCTTCTATCCTATGTCAATATATGCTCGAATAGTTCATCTATAACTGATTTCCATTATCGTGACTCAAGAAATGTATTGGTAGCGTGATCCTGGCGACAATACGTGAGATTAAAAGTCCCATTAAAAGTGGGGCGTGACAACGGCGGCGGAGCCCGTCTCCACGGCGGATCTGGGGTCCCTTGGCGTGCGGGCGGCGGATCTCGCCCCCACGGCGGCGGATCTGGGGTCCCGTGCGGCGGCGGCGAGCTGTCCCCACGGCGGCGAGGCGGCGAGCTCGTGTGGCGAAACCCTAACGGGCAATTTGTTTACCATGGCGGGCAATTTGTTTTTCATGGCGGAGTTCTTGGCGAAACCCTAAGGGTTCCGTGATCGGGTTTTTCATTTTTTATTTTTTATTATTTACCATGGCAGGCAATTTGTCCGCCACGGAAAATCGGCTATTTACCGTGACCCTACCATGGTGGCGGGCGTAAAAACCGCCACCGAAAATGGATTTTGCCCGCCACCGAAAATCATCTTTGTAGTAGTGGTCTCCTCGAGTTTCATGCAAAAGTGGACTTTTGCTGATGTGGCACCCTATTTAATGTGCATGAAACGCCTATGAAACCCCATTAAGACTAGCCTAAGAGCAAGTATAATAGTAAGTAATAATCTACTACACCAGTACACAAAGCATTTTGAGTAACACTATCCATAATAAGCTTGTGGCGGGCACAAACTTTGCCCATTACGATAGTTGATTGGCCGGCTAGGCTAGTTGGTCGTCGTGGTGCCCGCCACGGTAAATGGGTTAACCATGGCAGGCATGTAACGTTTGCCCGCCACTATTTACCATTGTGAGCAGGAGGTTTTGCCCTACAAATCCCCAAAATCTTTAAATTCAAGTTTAGATACTTGATTTGGAGGAGGATACCACAAAAGGACATCGGTAGTTAATGGTGGGGGGGCACAAGGCGGGGCATGCCTCACCGATGAGACTAATAGTCTTTTTGGGTCGAGTTAGGCCCAGGGCCTGGATACGTTGTGCGTTATGTGGGCCTATGAGGCGCCCGCTAGCGCGTACAACGAGCTGGGCCCCGAACAAAGGCCGAGCCCGTAAATCTCAGTTCCAACAAAATAAACATCATTCTATTTAACTGGTAGGCACAAGAATTATTCAAATGGGCCAATGTTCCTCACATATATATCTTCCATATAATGGTGCATGGAATGCAACCCCTAGCAAACTAGTTGGAGCTAATTGCCAGCATATACAGGTGGAGTAGGATAGATTGGATGATTTCTTTTCAGTTTCCTTAGCTAAAAACAATGTAGGGGAGAAGATTGCAAGGGGCAGTTGCTGGACGACGTAGGTGCTAAAATAAGGCACTCCCTTCCTTCTGTTCCTCCTCTTTTCCTCTCTTTGGCCTTCTAGATCTCTAGACGTAGGTCTAAGCTCTAGATTCATGTTCATTTCTTTGTTTTCTCAAATTCTTGTTAGATGCTCTTGTACATAGGCACTTAATTTGTGGAGGAGGACATCACCCAAGATAAATAAGACACACCCATCCTTCCTTTCCACCTCTTTTTCCTCTCTTTGGCCCTCTAGTTCTCTAGATGCTCTAAATCCATGTTCATTTCTTTGTTTTCTCTAATTCTTAGATGATGAGTGTGTATGTTTTCTCTTTGTCTTATTAAACTGAACTGGATGTTTTGGTTAGCAAGCATAATTTCTAAAATATGTGCATTCATGTATACATTGTCTCGAGATAAAGAAGACGTTGACCAATGTACTCCCTCTGTATAGGAAAATGAAATTGTTTTGGACTAGGTTTGGGTTAAACATTGGGATTGTAAATTATGAATAACTTTTCAGACGTTGAGGTCCAGAAATGTGAAAATCATATCAATATATAGATTTGTCTTGAAAATTAGTTTCATAATATACATATATAACTCTCCAATAAATATTTTTATACTCCCGCTGTCTCAAAAATATTCAATTTCTAGCAACTTTATGATGAATTAGCAAAGGAGATAAAAGACCATGCTACCCCTCATTAAACTGTTAAATAGTTAATCAGTTACCGAGAAGCCATTAAGTAGTGCTGTTTGGAGTATCCAATTAATAATAGGGCAAGAGAGAGAGGTTGTCCTAAATGCATCCCAAACTACGATAGAGATTAATGTGAATTGGTGGACCACTCACCTCTACAAATTGATTCTTTTTCAGACAAATATGTGGCCTAGAAATGGATTCTTTTTTACACGGAGGGAGTACAAAAAGAGAAGTCAAAGTTGTGTTTTGGAGACCGTGTGACTATCCTAAATTACTTTTTTTTTACATACGGAGGGAGTATTTGATAACATACAAATTTTAGCCTTGACTAATCTTTATCCTAAACTATTATTCATCCCTTCCTAAATGGATCGCCTTCCTTCTCAACAAATTGATCCTCTTAATTTGATCCCCTCTAAATAAATCTTCTGAAGCTCTTGCATACGATATATACCATGGGAAAAAAAAGGAAAAGTACAAGATGAACCATCATTAACTCTGGAGCCATGTGCTTGGCCCATGCCGTGCATAGTATCCCGGTCGCACTTACCCCGTGTCCGCTTCCTTGATCTCAATCACCAATAGACCCCGCGTCCATATGCTTGGACCGTCCATGAGATTGCAAATATATCTACTACTACGAAACCTACATTTTCCACAACCAGGTGTGTGCCAATCCTTATCCCACCGACCATTTTGCTATGAGATTCGTGCATATCATCCCAATGAAACCTAAACACTAAACCCTAAGCCTAAACTTTAGTACCTAAACCCTAAGCACTGAAATCTAAACACTAAATACTAAACCCCAAACCCCTAAATCCAATGTTGCACGAATCTCAAAGCAAATTTGATAGTGGGAGATAAGAGGAGGGCGCACACTCGGTTGTGTTTATACTTTTTCACTACTAGTTTGGGTCTCTGTTAATGTACAGTATAACATATAGTACATTGTATATTGGCACCATGCAAGCACATGATATATGGGTAGACTTTATCACCCCTGAACTATGAAACCAAAATTTTCTACCCCTTTAACTTTGTAAAACCGGTTAAATAATCCCTAGGCAGTTTTGGACAGTGGTTTTGCTACAGTGATTGTGGTTTGTCTTCTTATATATTTTGGCTGATTTTTTAAAAATCATATTAAATCGTAGAAAAATCATAAAATAAAAAATCCAACTTTTTTGGCTCCATATGAATAGATCTACACGGTGAACATATAATATAGTATCCATTAGTACAAAATTCCAATGGTGACTTCGAGAATCTCCGGATCTGCCGGGTGCTTAGTCCTTCCGGAGGTGCTCAT
This sequence comes from Hyparrhenia diplandra, assembly GCA_015847255.1. NCBI lineage: Eukaryota > Viridiplantae > Streptophyta > Magnoliopsida > Poales > Poaceae > Hyparrhenia > Hyparrhenia diplandra. The sequence continues at coordinate 282,634 of JADLZK010001126.1, read as the reverse complement.
AGGGGTAGGGTTTTGCGTATGTGTGTTCATAGGGGTGAGTGTGCGTGCGTGTTGTGAGCGTCTGCGTTGTACTGTGTCATTCTCAAAAAAAAAAAAATTGTTTTTATACCTTTATATCTATGATTTTCTATAATTAATTGGAGTAAATTTTGTAGTGAAGTATATCATATTATATGTTCATGCAGATCTACTCATATGGAATCCAACAAAATTGGATTTTTTTATTTTATGTTTTTCTATGATTTACCATGATTTTTCAAGATTTAGCGTTAATAGATAAAAAGAACAAAACCGTTATTACTGTAGCAAAACCACCGTTCAAAACCGCTTAGGGGTACTTCACTGGTATTTGAAATTTCAAGTGGTAGGCAATCTGGTTTCATAGTTTGGGAGTTGAAGTAGTCTAGCCTCAGTAGTACAAACTCGGTGGTTTTGCTACAATTAAATGGATACTCGTCTTTTTGTATTACATATAAATGAGATGAATCCAGATAACCATGTAACAATTAACCAAGGAACGCAAAATTCATATTCAGGGACAGGAAGGGTCCCATGATATCAACATCGATACCAATGATCTAACAGACATATGTACAGTAGGATCTCTCTAGCATGCACTGCCGCCGCCGCCACCACCACCACCGCCGCCGCCGCTGCCGCAACCACCGCCACCGCCACTGCCACCACCACCATCCCCGATGCCACCGCCACCGCCAAAATCACCCCCACCACCACCACCACCACCATCCCCGTGCCACCGCCATCGCCAAACCAGTAGTCACCCCCACCTACAACCACTTCAATTGTACCACCTCCAATGTCGTTGATGCCACCATGGTGACCACTTCCTCCTCCATGGCCCCCCCGCCTCCACCTCCGTTGTAGCCACACAACAACCTTGGGATCATCGCTATGACAACAAATAGCACCATCCCCGCTATCGCAATGCCAATGAAGCCACCAGGACCAAGACCACTCATGTTGTGTACGGGAACGCTCGACAACACAATGAATACAGACAGAAGGCAGCAGGATTATGAGCCTGATCGGTAATAAGGCTTTATATTGCTGGACCGGACGCGCTCGAGAGCCAGACTCGAGCCAGACTAAGTCAAAGTCAAAGCCATCAGGCCGGTTTTCAGACCCGTGCCAAAACCAGCGACCACGTCGTTTACTACGTGCTACGTGTTTGTGTTGTCGTGTAGACGCCAGGAACAAGGACGACAACGACCACGTCGTACGTGCCTCTTCTGCTTGTGGCCGTTTCTGCTACATATTCTGAAACTGCGTAGAACGACCTACCATCCATCACTGGGGATCAGAACGAACAATAAATTAGAAGTATAGGCTGTGTCACGCAACGTATGTGCGCTAGTCATCAGTTTCGTGGTGTTTGTATATATCGTCCGGAAGAAAAGATGCTTAGCCATGCAAGTTTGAAAACGCGAATGAAACGCTATATATGTGTGCCTTCTTTTCTCGTGCTCTCAGAGTTTGATGCCAACACGGTGCGTATGCGACCATATGTTCCTGTTGGATTGTGAACAGGAGCATCATCACGTACGTAAGAGCGGACGAAATAGATCGAGTCTACGCGAACCACACACCATAATCGCTATATAGATATTGTCATCAATAGAACGAGTACGACTTTCCAAAGAGAAGAAAAACTCCAAATTTACGGATCGTTTGTTCAAATTTCGCGCAAACAACACGGAAATAGTACAGGAAAGCATAACAAAAAAAAAAAGTAACACAAGATATATCAAAGTGGATAAATCAATTCTGCACCACTTCTCATATATAACCATTACTGTCGGTAAATTCCGATTCTCTATTTTTAGGTAAGTGGCATAAAATCCGGCCTCTATTTTTTTTTAGAAAAGATAAAATCCGGCCTATATAACCACAAGAGAAGATATATATATAGCCAAAAGCTAGATAGGCTCTGTCCAAAGGTCTCCGTTAATGCTAACCTACGGGGTAGGTTGCTTTGCTCACCTTAGCTAATCCATGGAGACGAGCCTCTTAAGGTGCCCAACTATGTTAATCAAGTTAAATAAAAGATAAAACAAAATCCCAAGCACCTGTTGTCGAGCCTGCCACCACCGTGCTCCCTATCCGCGCCACCGCCACAACGTCCGTCCGAATTATCTAGGCCATATCGGCTCCATGCAACTCCCTGGATTTGGGCACAACCGTGTGCCGCCACGGCCCCGCCGCACCGCACAACGGCCATGGGAGAGGGAGGGAAGGAGCCGCCACCACCACCTGGATCTAGCACCGTGGGAGTGGAAGGGGTGGAGCACGCCTGGATGTGGCCGACCTCCACCTCCACCTTCCGACTGCTGCCGCTGGGCCTCCACCGCCTACATCTACCACCATGGGAGAGGAAGGGGTGGAGCATGCCAGGATCAAGCCAACCTTCGGCTCCACCCCCCATCATCGTCGTCGGACCTCCCCGCCTGGATTTGGCACTATGGGAGATGAAGGGGTTGGCGCGCGCATGCTTACATCTGCCGACCTCCACCTCATCGTCATTATCAAGCCTCCAACATGGTACGTGTGCCTACACTGCTGGCCTACACCCCAATGCTCCCCACCGCACACGTTGTCGCCTGAGAAGCAAGAGAGGTAACCGACGGAGAGGGGGGCTGTAGTGCGGTTTCACATGGAGGAGAGGGTATAGGGTGCTAATACAGAGAAATGTGCCGCACACTAAGCCTTGGCTATATAAACATAGGCGGGCCTTATAGTGTGCCTACCTCTGAAAATGGATTTTGGAGGTCTGCACCTTAAGATCACTTTCGAAATTGAACCTTTTGGAGGCGGTTGTATTAAAATGACCACCTTTGTAAAATCCATTTCCAGAGGCATATATTTTCCCACCTCCTTCATATGTAATACAACTGGATCCATAAATTGATTAGGTGAGGTACACATATTTTGGTGACTCAGTAAATAAAACGATCGTGTTCCTTAATCGTGGAGTATTTTATGAGGCTAATGGATCATGACATCTAGCGGTGGGCCCCTGGTTGGAACTAACCAAAAAATATTATAACTCACAAACCAAAAATTCAAATTAAATTCTGATTACACCTTTGAATTTCTCTTAATAAATCCTTCAAAACCAATTCTCATATGGATATATTTCGATAAAATTACAGGTAGAGCCCGCTGATGGTAGTTGGCATAAAGTAAAAGAAAGAGAATGACAAAAAGGGAAAAAGGAAGAAAAAGAATAGGAAGGTGATAGTAATATTCTAACTCATAGATTTCTCCTTCATACCCGCGGCAACGCGCTGGGAATCCATCGAGTTTAATAAATGGACAACTCCTCGCAAAATTATTTGTGTTCTAGTGATCATGGATCTAGATGGGGGTAGCTAGATTGATCGCATGACTGCATTGAAATGGGCACACTAAAATAGCCAGCACCCATAGTAAACACCATGCCGACGCCATCGTCGTTGCCATCCTCACGGAGTTATGGTGGTCAGCTTTGGTCGTGGCGCGGCTAGAGAGGAGCATGGTGGCCGGTGGGAGTTTTTGGTTGGGGACGGCGAGTTGTGCCCCCATGTCATCGGTGAGGGGAGATGCGCAGCCTATCAACATTAGTTAAGGCAGAGTTATACCGGAATCCTGCGACAACAACACCACAATGGTAGGTGGCCTGTTAGAACAGCCTACCGCCATGCCAGCTCTTGCGTCTAGGCCGCAAGTGGCCCCGTCCCCACCTAGTGAGCCGACACCTATGCCACAAGAGGCGGCACGTTGTCTAGCGACCTATACACAGAAGGTGCAGAAGGAGTGTAGGATCTCTGGACGCTTAGAGGGGGTGAATAGGCGTGACCCGTTAAAACTCCCTGCAAAAACTCAACTTGAGCAGATATTACAATGTAGTGCAGCACTGCCCTGCTATAGGCGCGGCACTCCCACGCATGATATATAAAGAGACTGACTGAGTGCAACTCGAGCTACGAAACTCCAACTGAGACTATCCTGCTGATCCAGAGCAACCACAACAATAAATTGCAGGGCTAGCACAAGCTAGAACGAAGCAAACCCTAGAACAACAATATGAAATATGCAAGAATACAAATAGCACACGAGACACAAGATTTATCCCATGGTTCTGCTCATCCACATTGTTGAGATTCCCAATAAGGCATGAGCTCACCACAAAGGTTTGCCTCTTTGCCTCGTTCACAAGTGTAGGGAGAAAACCCTAGAGATGAGGGGTGATTTTCTCGATTTAGAATGAGCTTACAATCCTTTCAAGGCTGCCACACAAGTTGGCAAGCTCAACGGCGATGCCTAGCCGGCTAGGAGCAAGCTGCAAGAGAAACAAACCCTAGCACCGCCCGCCAAACACGAACCAAATGCTCTTTCAAGATGGGGTGAACTTGTAGATCTGGTCTCCACGAGAAGTTTGCTGCCTTTTCTCTCAAGTTTTGATGGTGGGATTCAAAATCTCACTTGGGGAGTAGAGGAGCAACAATGGAGGAGAGAGAAAGAGCTCTGGCTGCTTCTTCATGAAATGGTCTAGTGCGGAATAAACTGTGACTATTGGTAGGGATGGGATGGGTATACCCATCTACACAACAGTCGGATTGATGCGCAGCACTGCCGCGCCCATAAAACACATAAAAGAATATGAAGTTTGGTTGGTTGTTTTGTGTATCTGAGGTGATGAGGATGGCTAGATTTGAGCATTTGATTCGACACTTGAACGGATGTGCTAGAATCCCTCTTTATATTATGGCTTGTCCTGAACTCAAAATTCAAAGTGTAAAATAAATAGGCATTGATGACTTAAGGGTGCCTCCAAATCGAAATGCGGGATTCTCCAACCTGTACATCAACCTCCTTTCTCATTTCCTGCATGTCATCACGTTATATTTCATTAGTCTCTTAATTCGGTGGTCATCAACGCCAAAAACCCACATAGGGCTTGATTGCACTTTACAAGAGTCCCCCCCCCCCCGGCACCGCCCGTGCCAATTCGAGTAGGCGTATCGCGGCACAACAGCTGGATTACTTCTCAGCATCCAAGTGATGGAAATTTCTCCTAAAGAGAAGGATGGCGGTCGTGCCTCTACAGCAGCTGCTTGTTCCGCCTCCAGGCGCTCGTTTGACGCGCTCCTCAGTTTTGATCTGACTCAAACCGACGCTGAGGCCTTCGACGAGCTGTTCACGGCCAGAAAAGGCCCCAAAACAAGAGTGGCGCGGAGGCCGACGCGCAGGCGCAATGCGACACCGTCGGACCGTCCACACCCTTGTGAGATCAGTGCTGCGCGTGTTGATGGACGAAAGGATGTTAATTTTCAATGTGTAGCCATTTATTTACAATGGTACACACGAGTGTATGGCGCCGTATTGGTCTCCCTTTACAGCTAAGCTTGACCAAATTGTTTTTCCAACATCGTTGAAGGCGTCAGGCGTATTCCTTCCGGACTGTATGCCTGCTTGCCCATAAAAAATCCATCTGATCTGATTTAGATCCGTCCGTCCGTTACGTTGTTGAACGAGCCCCGCATCTTGCAGCGCCGCAGAGAGATGGCATGTGCTGATCTTGAGAAGGCGGCGGCGGCGACAACGGTGGCGGCTTTGATAGTCTAGTACCCGGCGGCGTCCAGAACCTCGCCAGTGCAGCATGTGACAGCGTGAGCACCTCCTCTTCTCACGAGTCACGTCTTTTTCATTGTCCACTTGTATTTTCACGTTGTCAATTTGCAGATGTATAATCTATCTCCAAAATAATTTGTGCATCCTGTATGTTCAAGTTAGAATTATAACTAACCTAATGTGTACGTAGATCCTAAAATCAGTTTCAGTTGGAGGGTGCATACAGTCCCTACCAACAAACTCTGTAAAAAGTACACAAATTATTGATCGTACAAAAGTTTATGGATTTTCAATGTTAGATTCTCAGGCATGAAAAAAAATAAAACCTGGAACAACAACCCATAGGAGAAGATCTAGGTGGCTTTGTGTATTATCAAGAAAGTATGCACCTAATTTTAGATGGTTCTGAATGGTTGGATGATAAAAGAGCAGACTACTACAGAACTGACTTTTAGTCTCGAGGCCAAAATGGCGTTTACTCGGGCTGGAAATTTACCCGGGAGTAAATGTATCTTTACTCCCGGTTCTAATTCCCAGCCGGGAGTAAAGCGCCGTCGCGCCAGCGCCCCCGCCCGGCCAGGACCTCTAATCCCAGTGATTACAACCGGAGTAAAGCTCGAGCTTTACTCCCGGTTAGCAGCCACCGACCGAATAATATTCCCTCCTATAGATACACCCGCCCGTCTTGAATTTTCAACGCATTTTCTTCCCACAAAAGCTGCTCAACCCCCTTTACTCCGGGTTCCCCAACCAAACCGAATAAAGGTTCGCAATTTCACTCCCCACCCATTTTCATCATTTTTTCATGTTTTTGCACTTTATATAAATATAGTTGTTTATGTAATTTTCTTTTGATTAGAAAAATGAGGAAGTTAACTTAATTTACCAAATTGTGTAAATCATTAATTTGTAGTCTAAATTAGAAATCAATTTAATTTAATGACATGTGTAGGAAACATGGCATGGTACGTAGTGCATGTTGGGCGCGTGCCACGGGGATCTATCGAACCTGGCCGGATTGCCATGCTCAGTCCATCGCTACCCTAGAAATTGTTACAAAAATACAACACGAAGCTGAAGCTTTGGCGGCCTACCATGGTGCAAATATTCCAAATAACAATGACGAAGGTGTAGCAATGGAGATTCATGAGATGCCAGGCGAAAATATTAGTTTCTTAGGTTCATTGCTTCGTGCCCTACGAAGGATGTTCTGTTTTAATTAATGTCTTGTTCTTCTTTCTCTGCTTTAGTGGAGTTTGTTGTATGCAGCAAACAAAAGCCGTAGGCTACATCTGAAATAATAAAATGTACTATTCATGCATGTTGTGTATTTACTTAAATGTATGTGGTGTTTACTTTTTTTCATAAAATGATTATGTTAAAAAATTACGATGAAGCGAAATTGGATGTACAACGTAGATCGACGCGGACGATGAGTACGGGGCGTGGGGTGCATGAGTTCCTATGTGCGGCCCAAGCAAACAAGCGAAACGGTTTTATGTGCTGCCCATGTGCCTTGTGCAGGAATAAGAGAGAGTTTTCCAAATCACATATCCTTCATTTACACCTGTATAAGTCGGGATTCATGCCCAACTATGTTTGTTGGACCAAGCACGGAGAGACCGTGTCCCAATGGAAGAAGATGATGACGAAGGAGGGGACGACGACAATGTTATTGCTGAATATGCTGAATTTGGTGTTGTCATAGAAAATATTGCAATGGAGGAAGATGCAAAGGAGGCACCGTGCCAAAGGCGGAGATGAGCCTACCGATGGGCTTGATCGGGCTATTCGTGAAGCACGTAATGAATGCGAAAAAGAAAAGGAGAAGAAGAAGTTTGAGCGCATGCTAGAGGACCACAAGAAGTTGTTGTACCCAAGCTGTGATTCAGGGCAGAAAAAGTTGGGTACCACACTAGAATTGCTGCAGTGGAAGGCGAAGAATGGTGTTTCTGACAATGCGTTTAGCCAGTTATTGACTATCCAAAAGAAGATGCTTCCGAAGGACAATGATTTGCCTCGCCAAAGACGCACGAAGCAAAGAAGGTTGTATGTCCTTTGGGATTAACAATCAAAAAGATTCATGCATGTCCTAATGATTGTTTCCCCGTACTACTATGGCGAGGATAACGAGAAGTTGGATGAATGTCCGACATGTCATGCATCACGGTATAAGATCGGCGAGATGATCCCGTGATGTTGAGGGCGAAAGGCCTAGGTTGAAAATCCCTCGCTAAGGTTATGTGGTACGCTCCGATAATACCACGCTGAAACGTTAGTTTAAGAAACAAGGACCTGCAAAGTTGGTGCGATGGCAAAAAGAAGACCGTAAGATAGACGGCAAGTTGAGACACCCTGGCTGATGGGTCACGGTGGAGAGCAATCGATTCAGAATTCAAGGATTTTGCGGATGATGCAAGAAACGTGAGTTTTGCCTTAAGTATGGATGGTTTTAACCCCCTTCGGGATCGAACAAAGAGCCATAGCACCTGGCCCGTTACTCTGTCTATCTACAATCTTCCCCACGGATATGCATGAAGCGGAAATTCATTATGATGCCGATACTCATCCAAGGCCCGGCGACTGAAAACGACATCGATGTGTACCGAGGCCACCGCGGTTGACGAGCTTCTTCTTTTGTGGAATAAACCAGGTGTATGTATGTGGGATGAGTACAAACAGAACACTTTGACTTGCGCGCTCGTTGTTTGTAACAATCAACGATTGGCCGGCTCTAAGTAATATATCGATAGTCAAACAAGGGATATAATGCTTGCACGCGCCTTTGTTTCACGGATTGTAAGGGTATTTTTTTTGAAAAACTCGCCGAAAGGTCGTGGTACCACGGCTACCGGGCGATTTCTTCCCAAGAGTCACGTGTTAAGAAAGAAAGGGAAACATTTCAACGGTACCGCAGACCACAATGCCAAGCCTCAACCGGACTGGTCGATGATGTGGGAGATGGTCAACGATGTCAAAGTAGTGTTTGGGAAGGGACCTGGCAGACACACTGCTCCAAACGCGGCGATGAAGGTCACGCACCCATGTGGAAGAAGAAGTCAATATTTTGGGAGCTACCCTATTGGCAAGTCCTAGAGGTTCGCGGTGCAATTGACGTGATGCACCTAACAAAGAATCTTTGTGTCAACCTGCTAGGCTTCATGGGTGTGTACGGGAAGCATAAGGACACACCCGCAGCGATCGGACGATGATGGACGCCAATACTTAGGCCCCTCGCTAGCTTTAGTCTTACCAAAGAAGAGAAGGAAAGCATGTTTGAATGCCTAAACAAAGATCAAGGTACCATCCGGATTCTCCTCAAATATAAAGCGATTAATAAATGTGCGGAGAAGAAATTTCAACACTTAAAGTCCCATGATTGCCACGTGCTCATGACGCAGTTTCTTCCATTGCGCTAAGAGGGATTCTACCTCCCAAAGTACGCCTGTTGCTCGTGAAGCTATGTGCATTTCTCAATGAAATATCTCGAAAGGCAATCGATCCGCAGGAATTAACTAAGCTACTGAGAATGATGTGGTTCGGTGTCTTGTCGGCTTTGAGTTGGTGTTCCCTCCCTCCTTCTTTAATATCATGACACACCTCCTAGTTCACCTAGTCAAAGAGATTGCTATTCTCGGTCCCGTGTTCCTACACAACATGTTCCCTTTTGAGAGGTTCATGGGAATCTTGAAGAAATATGTTCACAACCGGGCTCGCCCGGAGGGAAGCATCGCCGAGGGCTACGGAAACGTAGGAGGTCATTGAGTTCCGTGTTGACTTTATTCCCGACCTTGACCCAATTGGTGTCCCCGAATCGCGACAGGGAGGGACGGCTAAGTGGAAAGGGGACACTAGGAAAGAGAACACTAGGAAAGAGAACATATATCAGTATGGAGGATAATAATTTCGGCAAAGCACAATACACAATTCTCGCAAAATAGCTTTTTGGTGTGTCCGTATATCCAAGAACATAAGGAGCTAATACGATCAAAGTTTCCCCGACATGGATGAGGATTCTATTAGGCGTGAGCACTTGTCAAGTTTTATCGGCCGGTTGAAAAAAAAAAATGTCAAGGTGATCGAGTCTTCCAGAGCAGCTATATAGGTTGGTCGCACAACCATCGTGGCATGTCCTCACATACAAAGGGTATGAAATAAATGGTAGCACATTTTACACAAGATCCCAGGATAAAAGGAGCACGAACTACAACAAAGGGTGTTCGAATAGATGCCAAGACCCAAATGGGGTGAAGGAAACATTTTAGGGCTGCATAGAGGACATATGGGAACTAGACTATGGAGGTAATTTCAAGGTCCCTTTGTTTAAGTGCCGGTGGTTGAAGTTGACCTAAGCGGGGCTTTAGCGATTGATCTAGATTATGGATCGACAACGGTGGATCTAAAAACCACAGATTATAAAGAAGAACCATTTGTCCTCGCCAAAGATGTAAGTCGGGTATTCTATGTCAAAGACATGGCTACAAAACCTAAGAAAGGGAAAAACAACAAGGAGCCAACAAATGATGAGCCCAGCGCCACATAGTTCTTCCGGTAAATCAAACATTGTAGGAATTGAGGACAAGTCGACATGTCGAAGATTATGAGAAGCAAATCAAAATTGTGCCTTTCAAAGTGAGCAAGGATCCTCCATCTTACTCAATGAAGAAGACACTCCATGGACAAGATAGAAGCCAACTTAATTTAGTGTTTGTGTAATATCGTATTTTTGAGACAACCCTATATGTAATAATTATGACCGAACATCTTTATTAGTTTGTTCCATTTGACAATGTTTGACAATGCTACGAATATACTTTTAAAAAACAAGTAATGTCAGAATTTTACGTCACAGATAATGTAAAAATAATGTTCCCCACAAAATACATTATATTTAATTATTTTATTTAATGGCAACAATTTTGCATTAATGAATTATTGATTATTAACTACATTATCATAGCTAGTCAATAGAAAAAGGTAAAATTTTTTAGGTTACATATTTTTATAGTGTGGAGTAAAACAATGTGTAGTTAAATTCTATTTTTCAAAAGTTTTAAAATTGCTATGTAATTTGCTATATTAAAAATGAATTATAGTGAATAAATGAAAAGAAAATGTAAAAAAAAAACAAAGAATGAAACGGTGGCGGGAGATGGGAAAATTTCACCTTTTACTCCCGCCGCACTCTCGCCCGAGTAAAGGTGGCCGATTGTCCGCCTCGCCAAATTCTACCTTTTACTCCCGGCCGCGAAAGTGCACCGGAGTAAAGGGGGGACTTCTACTCCCGTTGGGGAGTGGAGCCGGGAGATGCTCTACTCCCGGTTGAGGTGAGCTGAGCCGGAGTGAAGTCCGTGTATATAACTGCGCGCCTGTTCCCCTCCTTCCCTCCGCCCCCTCCGCCCACGATCGAGATCGAGCGTCGCCTTCGCTGCCGCCTCTGCCCGCGACGCGCCGTCTCGCTCTCCCGCTCGCGCTGCGCCCTCCCCGACGTCGTCTCGCCGGCCTCCCCGTCGCGTCCGCGAGGCGCCTGCGCGCGTCGTCGTTCCCAGCTCCGCGCGCCTCCGGCGCGCCATCCCCGGCAGGACGCGCTGCCGGCCGGGCTCCACTCCGACGCTGCTGCGTGCCTCGGCCTCCCGGCACCTCGTCACCGCCAAGCGCCGACGCCCCACGGCCGCGCCGCCCTCCATACTGGCCCCTCAACGCCCGCCCCCGCGCGAGCGCCGGCCGGGCTCCCCGCCGCCCCCGGCCATTCCTCCACGGGCCAAGGCGCTCCGTGCTACACCGACTCCTCCACGCCGCCTCCCTCCCCGACGGCCCACCGCCACCGACCCCACCTGCGCGCCGCCCGTCCCTCCTCCGCCCGCCCACCGGCCGGCCGACCCCTGGCAAGCGCTCGTCTCTACCACGCCCGGTCGGCAAGGTAGAAAAAAATTCCTAGAATTTTTTTTAAAAAATGTCAGAAATCTAAAAAAAGTTGTAAAAAATAAATTGAGAATAATTGTATATGATTGTAAGAGATTGTATGAGAATTGTAAACAATGGTAAAACCGTTAGGGTTTTCCGACGACGTCTTTAGATTTTTCGCGAATGTGTTAGGGTTTCCGAGCGACTTTAGATTTTTTTTTGAATGTGTGTTAGGTTTCCGATGATGATGAACTATATTTTTCAATGAATGCATGTGTTAGGGTTTTCGACAACGCCGACGCGTTTTCGATCGATGTAACATGTAAAATTGAAACTTAGTTTTTCCGATGGAAAGCACGTGTGTGTTAGGGTTTCCGGCGACTTTAGATTTTTCGCGAATGTGTGTTAGGGTTTCCGACGATGATGAACTATACTTTTCGATGAATGCATGTGTTAGGGTTTCCGATGGCGCCGACGCGTTTTCCGATCCATGTATACAAAGAGTTCAATGTAACATGTCAAATTGAAACTTAGTTTTTCCGACGAAAGCACGTGTTAGGGTTTCCGACGAAGAACTAAACTAAAAACTTACTTCCCCTTAATCCATGTGTTAGGGTTTCCGGCGACGTCAAACGTGTTACGATGTACAACGTAACATGTAAAATAAAAACTTAGTATGTTTTCTTTGTTTTTCAGGGATAGATGGCCGATCCAAGAGACAACATCAACATGGGCGATGAAGAATTAATGATGAATATTATCCACGGTGGTGGCAATGATGAAGTTGACGATGATAATAATAATGAAATGGAAGATGCGGATGTCGACCAATACTTAATGGATTTTGTGCGAACAACCCGAGCAGCTATATGACGAGAGGTATATATGTGTTCATTTTGTATGAATTAATATATATATATATATATATATAATATTTTCTTCTTATTTGAAATGTCTTTGTATATCAGCCTTCCTGCATCAACGTCAACTACTTGCCAATAGTAAGACAACTCGAGGGCCGTTAAGCCGTTGGTCGGCCGATATATCATCTCGAAGTTCCATGTGGGAAGAGGACAAGTGCTAGGAGAACATGCCAAAAAAATATATATACCCATTGTGGGTACCTTGTAAGGGAAAGGATCCCGATCACATGTCGGCTATGGAAGAAGTGGAAGAGTGCACCTCATATTAGTTACGTCTCTCGATGCCGACAAAGCTATAATCGGCAAGAGGTTGAATTGAATTTCTCGTTTGACACGAGATAATTACCATGATGTCATCACCCATGACGATTTGGTGGCTAGAGTTTATAACTGAGTATGCAGGAAATGGCCAAACAATTCGTGTCCGGAAGAAGGATTTTTACAACAAATATGTCAAGAAGAACCCGACTCCAAATTGGTTAGTTCCAGCTCAATTGCCAAGCGAGACCGTATTGGGACGAATTTGTGGAGTACAAGACTTGAGAGGAAGCAATGGAACTTTCGAGAAAGAACCAACAAAATGCCGAAAGAAAGGAGTACCACCACCGCTTAGGGTTTGGTGGCTATGCAAGTTCCATTCCTAAGTGGAGAAAAAAAGAAGAGGAGCTTCTCGGCAAGGGGATCACACCGAAAACACTCAACTGCCCCGAACGCACTAAGTAGTGGCTTCGGGTCATGGGGACAATTGTGCCCGTGAGACCGCAAGGTAATTCATGGCCAAAAACTTGAGGAGGCAACAAGAAGATTGATGGACATTCTTCAAGCGAAAAATGCTGGCTTGTTCAGGCCCAATAGAGAGAGAGAGAGACTTACATATGCCATTGGGACCGCTGAGCACACCGGGTCGAACAAGAGGCAAAGGGGCCATTCCGTGGAAGTTTGGTTTCCCGGATGACATCGGTACCTATAGAACCCACCAGAGAAGGAAGGAGCTTGAGTTAGAGCACATGCGCATGTTGGAGCAATATGCTTTAACGCAGTGAAGGAAAAGGAAGAAGAAATGCAAGCAAAAATGCAAGAAGAAATCAAAAGGCAAGTCCAAATATAATTGAATGAGTCGCTTTTACGGTGCACCAGCTGTAGCTCCAGGTAGCCACTCTGATCAAGTGAGAAGCAGCTGTGCTTCCACACAACAGCCAAGTCTTGTTGACACGGACCTGCGCTTCCCTGTGGATGACGTCACTGAGAAGTTGACACCATGCGAGCTACACATCCCAAAGGAGGGTGGCAAAGACAAAGGAAGGTGGCCATTGCGGTTGTTAGTAATACCACCGGGATTTGCTGCCGTCTCGGTGGATAAAGTGGTTGAAGGTTACGCCGACGTGGATCTTGAAATTGAAGGAGGTGACGGGGATACAAAACTAGGAGACGCTATGGCAATTTGTTGCATGGCATAAACGGTACATTGTTATTCCTGGGATGCCGATGCCGCAGCTGCCTCCTGAGTTACCACAACCCAGTGGAAAGGATGGCTCCCCAGAGGATCGTAGTAGTCCTGGCGGTGGTTACGATGGCCCAGTAGAAGACACGACGGCATCCCCGGCCGCATCTCCAAGGCAGTCGCCACAGCCTCCACCACCACCACCACCTCCAGGGCCGCCACCGGCGCCGGCAAAGGTGCAGTCACCGCCGCCAATGCAGTCTGCAATGCCTCCTCCCGTGACAAAGGCAACTAAGAGGGCAACAAAGGCAACACAGTCTTCGGCGCAGCAGACGAAGAAAATATTGACCAGTAAACGAAAGCTCATTCCCAAGAAATTGCCTGGTGAAATGAGTAAGGAGGAATTGGACACTGATGTCAAAGAAATAAACAAAAAATTCTTCAAGTCGGTGTGTGCGAAGAAGGCGGCGGAGGCGGCGGCAGCAGAGCTCAAGACCTACTTCCTACCTCAAAACATGCTTAGACAGAAAATAGAAGCTAGGAAAAAGAAAGATAAGGATTCAAGCAAGCCCTCGCCACTTTCAGACTTTGACCGCACTCTATTCAAGGAAATTGACCCAAAGAGAAGGAAGAAGAGTCAAAGTGTTCCACAACTTGGAGATACGTCACGACCACTTTCCAGTGAAGTGTTCGATCAATACAGTTCGAACACAGAGTACATAAAGTTTCCTTCTGGTGCATCAGTTAAAACCAGTGAGCTTTTAGAGTACTATATTGCTAGTGGTATCGACATGAACAGAGTGATCTTTGAGACTGCAATAAAGAGATGATGACTAATATAGAACCTTTCAATTGGGCGAGTCTATGGGATCCCGATAGATGTGCTAGCCTGGGTACTCAAATGTATGAGCTAAACAGGGAAGTACCTAGACTTGTGTGCAAAAGGACAAGACAAATTTGGTGTCGACTAAGAAACCGTGGGGGAACGGGCGATGACGTCATGTGGGTTGATTTTTGTGAATTGCACCAACTATTCCACGGACCTCCCTCGACAAAAGCATCCTCGGCATTTATTGTTTGTAAGTGATTCTTTCTCTCGCTTACTAATACGTCAATATGTCCCCATAATATATGTATGTATCTAATACCATATGCTCTTTCGACCATATATGTAGATCTTGGATTCAACATTTTCGAATCAAGGAGCGTGCGATATTGGATACATTGATCCTTATATCGTGCACAAAAACCCAAAATCAATACATGGTTTGAAAGTTGACACACAGAAAAATATAAAGATGTTCCTCGAGCTACACCGCACCGACAAGAGGGTAGTAATGTTCCCATACGGATTCAAGTGAGTGTTCCTAACATTGACGATCATGTTCCTCATAATAACCTTTCTTTCTAGCTACCTCAACCCGTTTACACATGCAGTGGACACTGGATATTGTTTCACATCGAGCAATCAAAAAGTCACCTCACAATCTTTGACTCGTTGAGATGGCCCCGAGAGTGGTACGAAGATATGATCGAAATAATTCAGGGGTAATTGCATAAACCTCGTCAATTTTATATATACTCAAAATTTCAAAACATTTGCTTATGTGTTTATTAATAGTCTAGGTTTTTTGTTCTATTGTGCAGGGTTTGGGCAGAGATAAAACATGAACATAACATGACCGATCGTGCACCGCAACTGAATGTTCAACTATTCCCGGTATGTACTGTATATATGGTGACATTAATTCAAGTCCCTACATTGCTTCATATATATGACAAATGACACTTTTTTTATCTTAAAGTGGGGTCTACAACAACCACGGGGGAGCAGTCATTGTGGATTATATTGTTGCGAGAATATCGTGGATAAATTCCACCAATTACACCGAAAGCATGAACGGGTGCGTATGTACATCAAAGTCTGTTATTATTGACGTCGTTATTTATATAACTAATCATATTATCTTATATATACTAATACTTTTTATTTAACTCTAATTGCGCATTTGAGGAGGTTAATGGAGAAAACATTAAAAGAAACGCATCTTGAAGCCATGCAAGAGTCTATTGCCGGATTTATTAATACCCGAGATCCTAGAGCCTTCCAAATGAGTTCTACAATGACATCAATGACAAATGGCTGCCAAAGGATCCTCTGCTGTGTAATCGGAACATGTAGTATTATCGTAATATGTAATCGAGACATGTATGAACAACTTATATATATTTGTGCTTCAACAATTACTAATGTGTAATATATATGTGTGTGCTTTAATATATAAATATAAGTGTGTGCTTTAATATATATATATATATATATATATATATATGTGCGCTTTAATATATGTATATATATATATTACAAATTAATAAGCACTATTCAAATGCTATTAGGAATAAAAATAAACAATTGGCACGGCACTAAAAAAAACCTTTACTCGGTTGGGGTACCAACCGGGAGTAAAGCCTCCGGCCGACCACGTTGCTGGCGAAGCTTTTACTCGGTTGGTACCCCCAACCGGAGTAAAGCCCCTCCCCCTTCTAGTCCCGGTTCGAATACTTTTACTCCCCAAGCCGTGTTCCCGGTTCCATAACCGGGACTAAAGGCCCTAACGAGCGGGATTAAAAGTGGATTCTGTACTAGTGATGTTTCATAAAAAAAAAACATATAACCATGTGACAGGTCCACATATATTGATATATACTACTGGGAGTACAAACTCGTCGTTCTTCTATTTCAACAATCGGATAAGAAACCAGATAACCAAGCAACTAATATAACGAATGGAAATTAACAATCACCGATCGACGAGGTCCCATGACTGATATTAAAAATCATAGAGTAAAATGCAAGAATAAGCCATTAGCTTGTGCTGTTGTCTTACTTTGGGCCATCAACTTCAAAGTGCATTTTTTGGTCCAAATATGTTGCATATTAGGCCAAAGCCCGTCTCGTCAATGATTTCCGCCACGAGGACAAGCCATGGTGGCGTCCTAATCGCGTGCCCCCAGCTATTTTGGCGCTTTCACCATACCCGCCGCGGCGAGGCTCAACCTGACGCTGCCGGCGCCCAGCACGATGACGGAGACCAAGCTGCCCACTTCCATGATGGCGTGCTCGAAGGGCGTGAGTCGCCGCAGTGACCATTACTGCCGCCACGTCTTCTCCGCTCTAACACGGCGGCCTAGGCTTCGGGGCGGCGTATGCAAGGTCCGTGAGGACGAGCATGACGCCCCTCCCGGCGGCTCAGCCCCTGCCCTGGCGGACGAGCGCACGCTGGTCGCCGCCTTTGGCCTCCATGTCCTCCCTCGCATACGCTAGAAGGACGTTGCCGAGAGGGGCACGAACTAGACATTCTTTAGCCGCCGTGCCGCTGCTGGAGCTCCCCCTTTGCTGACCCTGTCCATCACCGCCTTCACCACCACCTCCGTGGTGGCCGCGCTATTGCCGACGACCACCACACATCGCTTGGTCCCGCCATCATGCGGTCGACGACGCGCAAGGCGTCATCGTTGCCTGCATTGGGGCACCTGCTGATTGCGTGACACGGGAGCTGGAGAAGCCGGCCTCACGCATGACGCGGCTGACGTTGGAGTCGCCAAGGATGGAGATGATGAGCTGCTCGATGTCGACCTTGGTGGCGAGCACCGGCTGCGGCCGTGGCTGTCCCTGACCCTGCCCTCCTCCTTCCATGGCACCACGACGCTGGTGTGCCCCTCGCGCTTGAACGCGGCGACGAAGCGCGTTGGACAGCACGGGCGCCGCTGCTGCGGTGGGAATGGGAGGGAGGCAGGCGGCGCCGGAGGAGCCCCATCGCCGAGAGCATGGCGCTGGCGACGCGGTCACCTTGGCGTGCACGTGCCGCCGCTAAGCCTTCGGGGTGCCCACCGTGGTCGCCCTCCGTCGCCCGCCGTGTTTTTTGGGAGAGGGAGAACAAATGAGAGAGAGAGGGAGGACTGGGAATGAGATGGGCCGAGGATTTCAAGGGAAAACGCAAAAAATAGCCTGAGCCTGCTAGTTAGGGCGCCACCGTGGCCTGTCCACGTAGGGAAGAAATCATTGACCAAATGGGCTTTGGCCTCATATGCAGCATTATTAAACGTTTTGGACCAAAATATGTACTTTTAAAGTTGATGGCCCAAAGTGAGACAGCAGCACAAGTTAATGGCCTATTCTTGCATTTTACTCAAAATCATAACAGCACATAATCCATGTATGGTGTACTACCTATGTTCTAGCAGACACACACATGCGACCTGTCTAGCAAGCAAAGCGGCTGCCACCGCGCCGGCTGTCACAACTGCGACCGTTGCCGTCACCCCCTACACCATCGTCGACATCATCATCATTGTCGCTGCAGCTGCCGCAGCCCCACCATCGCCAGCACCGTGATGATGGAAACCACCATGGTGATGGTGAAAGGCTCCTCCTCCTCCATGTCCGCCTCCGCCTCCTCTGTAGCCACACACGAACGTTTAGATCATCGCTATGACTACCAGTAACACCATCCCGGCTACCGCAATGCCAATGATGCCTCCAGGACCAAGACCACTCATTTTGTGTTCGTGAACGCTCTCGACAACACGATGAGAGAATACGTACAGAGAGATCAGAAGGCAGCTGCAGGACCAAGCTGTTCGGTAGATTTATAGGCACTAGCTGGAACAGGTCTTATATTGCAGTGGAACAGGTCTTGTATTGCAGGACCGAACGCGCTCTCGATCGCGGAGCCAGACTACCAAAACGCTGCCGGTCGTCATCAAGCATGTTTTCAGCTGTACAATAACGATCTAGACCCGTGTCAAAATTAGTGAGTAGTGACGACCAACATATTTATACTATGACAAACCAACTCTGTTATTACGTGCACGTCTAAGTATATGTGTTGTAAAAAAATAGCAGTGACGACAGGAACACGCAATCCGGACGACGACCACCATACCGTGGCTTCTTGTGGCCGTTTCTACTAGATATTCTACGAACAATGTAAATAAAGAAATATATATGCAAGGCAGCAGTATCGGTGTAAACGTGCCCTGTGTCACGCAATGCAAAACATATTAAAATAAAACTAATTTTTGATCCTGTAAGTTGGTATCCTAGCTAGTAAACATATTTGTTTTCAGAAAATAGTTGAGACTGCTATTTGTTTCCAGCAAACATATCTTGTAAGGAGGTCCAAAACGTCTTTGGTCTAAATAGAGCACTGTTGAACGCAATGCTGTCATTCAACTTCATCAAGAAGAGGCCTCTTCGTTTGCAACCCATGTCGTGTGGGCAAACAGGATACACTACAGGAAACCGCGTCTTTGCCGAGTGCGCGAAGAGGTTCGCCGAGTGGCAAAATCCGCGCGCTCGACAACGAACACCTTTGCCGAGTGCCAATCTCAGCACTCGGCAAAACCAGCTTTGCCGAGTGCCTAGCCGTCGGCCGGCACAGCACTCGGAAAATAATACTTTTGCCGAGTGCCCGGCCCGTCGGCAAAAAGAATACACTTTCGGCAAAGGATAACAGGGACCAAGCGGGCTCGCGCTCTCCGTCACCTTTGCGAGTGTCTCACGTTAGGCACTTTCGGCAAATACTCTCTTTGCCGGAGTGCCACATAAGGCACTCGGCAAACCGTTAATTTTTTTTTTTTTTTTTTTCGTCCCATATTTTTTGTGTGCCATTAGTACCCTAATTACATGTCATCTTCACAATTTGGGAGAATTTCACGCTGTTTTTGCTATATTTCATGATTTATTTTTATTTTCTTGCATTTTCTTGGCGACTCCAAATTTGAGCTGCGGTACATGAAATAATGGACAGTGGTCATTCAAAAAATGTTATTCCACGATGTTTTGGCGTATGTTTTGAGGCTAAATCCGAGGGACTTTCTAATATTTATGAAATTTCGAACATTTATGTGCCATGAAACGAAAGTTTACGTGCGGGAAAAGGTGTTTTTAAAATCTATAAATTCAAACTTGATTAAAATTCAGATGTCTTGATGAAGTGGGAGATGTCTTTTAGCCATCCGACGCCACAACTGTGGAAAAAACTTTTTCAAATTTTTTCCACAGCCTCCCCATGAGATGACAAAGACACCACGCCTGCACGTCGTGAATTTTAAACTTCGCTTGGAATTTATAGATTTTAAAAACACCTTTCCCGCACGTGACTCGTCATGTTCCTCCAAGACATAAATGTTCGAAATTTCAGGCGAAGTCCCCCGGATTTAGCCTAAACATACGCCAAACATCGTGAATAACATTTTTTGAATGACCACTGTCCCATTATTTCATGTACCCGTAGCTCAAATTTGGAGTCGCCAAGAAAATTCAAGAAAATAAAAATAAATCATGAAATATAGCAAAAAAACAGCGTGAAATTCTCCCAAATTAACATGACATGTAATTAGTGTCCCAACGCAGCAAAAAAAAAAAAAATGGAACGAAAAACAAAAACATAGTTTGCCGAAAGTGCCGTATGGGACACTTTCGGCAAAGACACATTTGCCGAAAGTGCTCCGGACTCGTGGCACTCGGCAAAGACATTATTTGCCGAGTGCCCGGATGCGTGGCACTCGCAAAGAAGGGTTTTTTAAAAAAATTGACAGAGCTTTTGCCGAGTGCCGCATTTCCCGGCACTCGGCAAAAACCGGCTAATATCCGGGCCCGAGGACCCATTTTCCCTCATTCTTCCCCACGCGCCCGGCCACGCCGCGACGCCGCCGCCGCCGCCGATTCCCCGCCGGACCTCGCCCCGCCGCCGCCCGTTCGCGGATCCGGCCGCCCGCCCCCGCCGGACCTCGCCCGCTGCCGCTGGACCCCGCGCCCGCCACCCCCCGCGCCGCGCCCGATCCGCCCCCGGCCACGGGTGCCCGCCCGCCCGCTGTGCCGCCCGCCCATCCCCTCGGCGGATCCGCCCCGCCTAACGCCGGAGGGCCGGCCAGCGCCGCCCTGCCCGCCGCGCCGCGTCGCGCCAGCCGCCCGGCGCCGCCTCGCCCGTCCTCAGCGGCTGCCGCCCGCCCGGCGCGCCGCCCGTCCGGCACCGCGTCGCCCGGCCGCAGCGCCGCCCGTCCCGTCTCGCCGGACCAGCGGCCGGCCTTGTGCAAAGGAGGAAGGGAAGGGAAGAAGAGGAAGAGGGAGGAAGGGAAGGGAAGAAGAGGAAGAGGGAGGAGGAAGAAGAGGGAGGAAGGGAAGAAGAGGGAGGAGGAAGAAGGGGGAAGGGGAGGAGGAGGAAGAGAGTGCCTCTCGGACCGTCGCCGCCGTCGCCGCCGACCGGTCTTCTTTGCGGGCGGTGATCGACGCCGTCCGTCGCCGACCGTTGCTGCTTTGGTGATCGACGCCGCCGCCACCGATCGCTGTTCTTGCCGTTTCTACGGCCAAGGTAAGCCCTATCTTTCTAGTAGTGGTTAGTACTAGTAGTTAGTAGGGTTAGTAGTAGTAGTTAGTAAATAGTTTGGTGGCCTTCGTGCCCATATTGGTGGTTGTTATATTGGTGGTTGGCGGCCTTCGTGCGCATATTGATGGTTGGTGGCCTTCGTGCCCATATTGGTGGTTGGTGGCCTTCGTGCCCATTCTCGGTATATGCATGTGGTTGTTGGCCTTCGTGCCATGTTTTTTGCAGGTTTTGGGTATCTCCCGCGTGCGGGGAGGTCTTTGCGAATTTTGAGTGGACACTAACTTTTTTGGCCTTGTTTTTGTAGGAGGACTGTCGGAGGGACTTCGGCGACCCGGTCGTCCTCGTGGGCGGGTCTTGCTGCACCGCGTCTCCACCGACCCGTAGGTATGAATCACGTCCGTCCGTCCCCTTGTAGTTGTCTTACATAGCGCGACCCGTTAGGGCGTCTCCCGTCCGAAAGAGATACGGGCGTTGGTATGCGCATCGTGCATATCTGCGACCGTATCTGCTTTCGGATTGTCCACGTTTTTTGACAGCCCGTGGATGCGTGGAGACAAGGTTAGCATCCATGCTCAGCTCCCCGTCCGAGCCGGAATTTCGGCAGACACCTCCCGTTGTTCTCGGGATACACACTCTCCCCGCCGGGGCGTGTATCGGGGAGAACAAATGGGAGGTGCTGTCGAAATCCCGGCTTTCGAAGGGACCTCGAGCATGGATGCTAACCTTGTCTACGCATCCTCGGGTGGGATTAGGACCTACCCCTCACCTATTAGATGGTAGGAACGCCGTGTAGATGCAATTGCTTTGCTTATGTGGCTCACCGACATGGGCGTATGACGAGGATGGATAACCGTGAGTGGATGTACACGGGCCGCAAGTAAGAGTCTTGAATGGGTTAGGGGGACCGATGCTTTCTGGAACATGCATTTGGCCCACCAAGCAAAGGGTCTGTTCGGATGCCGTGTCCGTGCGGCAAATGTAAGAACAAGAAAAAGCGAGTCAAGATTGAAATGGGTAAACATATTTACAACAACGGATTCGTCCCAAACTATAGCCGCTTTGGATCTTCCACGGCGAAGTCGATCGTATTAGAGAGGGCGTGGTGAGGCCCCCTCCTCGAGGAGTATGATCAAGATGCCGGGATGGCGGACATGATGGCGCACTTTCACGATGCACGCTTCAATGGAGGATTGGAGGAGGAACTCCGAGGAAACCGCAAAAAGGCGTTCTATGAGATGATGGAGGCGGCACGGCAGCCCCTTCACGAAGACAATGGTTCTGCCGGATGCCATTTCACGCCTTATAGCGTTGAAGTCGCAATTGAGCATTAGTCGAGGCGGCCGACACCATTTTTTGTCGATTATTGGCAACCGGTTCCGGAGGGTCACGTCCCGCCGAAGAACACGCACGAGTCACGAGACTTCTTCGTGGACTCAAGATGCCGTATGAGTCGTACCATGCTTGTCCAAAGGGGTGCGTCCTATTTAGGGAGATCTCAAGGAAAGCAACGCCTTCGTCCAAAGTGCAAAGCCTGTAGGTTTGTGGAGGTAGAATGTAGTGATGGCGGGAAGAAATGGTCCAAGATCCCCGAGATGGTCGTGACGACACCTTCCTTTCGTACCGAGGCTCCAACGGCCGTACATGACGGAGGAGTCCGCGAAACAAATGACATGGCACAAGAAGGGCAAAAGATACAGTCCTGAGAAGTTGGTACACCCATCGGATGGTGATGCATGGAAGCACTTCGATAATATGCATCCTGAAAAAGCTATGGAGGCTCGAAATGTACGCGTAGCGTTTAAATGAATGGGTTCAACCCGTGACGGTCAACGGCGGCCCCGTACACTTGTTGGCCCGTGTTCGTGATCCCTCTCAATCTTCCCCCTGGTGTCATGTTTGAGCTCAAGCACCTGTTCTTGACGCTGATAATACCCGGGCACCCGGGCAACAATATGGGTGTGTTCATGCGGCCCGGTGTGGGATGAATTGCAAGATGCTTGGCAAAATGGGAGTACTTGACGCACGACCGAGAGCTACAAAGACAAACTTTACAATGCATGTGTGGTACCTATATTCAATGCATGACTTCCCGGCTTATGGCATATTCAGCGCATGGTGTGTTCATGGGAGGTTCCCTTGCCCAACATGCAAGGCAGCTGTGCAGTTCACCTGGCTTCTCAAGGGTGGCAAGTATTCTTCGTTTGACAAACATCGTCAATTCCTGCCCGAGGACCATGAATTCAGACTAGACAAAAAGCACTTCACGAAAGGTGTTGAAGTCACCGATCCCATCCCAAAGTTTATGACCGGTGAAGAGGTCCTTGCCGAGCTAGCTGGTCTCAAAATCGATGAAAAGAAAGGTGGTTTTGATGGATATGGTACCACACACATGTGGACTTATATATCGGGCTTGACTAATCTCCCCTACTACAAGGATCTTCTTCTTCCACACAACATCGATGTAATGCACACAGAAAAGAATATCTCTGAGGCACTCTTCGCAACAACCATGGACCTTAAGAAGTCAAAGGACAACGTTAAGGCTAGACTTGACATAGAGATGCTGTGCGATAGACCAAAGCTAGTGATAGAGACCCCTAGCCCTGGGAGGAGATGGAAAAAGGGCCCGGCCGACTACATCATCAAAAGGGCCGATAGGAAGGAAGTGCTACAGTGGATGAAGACGTTATCGTTCCCTGATGGGTATGCGGCGAACTTGAGTAGGGGAGTGAACTTGCGCGGACTATGAAAGTCTTAGGGATGAAGAGTCATGACTTCCACATATGGATTGAGCGGATCCTTCCTGCGATGACTCGAGGATACCTCCCCGAGCCAAGTTAATGCGCCGGCCCCTGGCGAGTTAAGTTTTTTCTTCCGCCCGGCTTTGTGTTAAGGAGTTATCTCGGGATCACGATTGCTGATCTGGAGCGTGCTGCACTTTGTGTGTTGATCCGCAAGTTGGAGATGATATTTCCACCTGGCTTCTTCCTCGTCGATGCAGCACCTGATTTTGCACACGCCCAAACAGGCACGGTTGGGGGCCCCGTGCATTCCGTTGGTGCTATCCAATCGAGAGGGCTCTCAAGGTACCGGAGAAAATGCAGGGGCTAGCCGAATTGAGCCTTCCGTGGCGGAGGCATACATTCGGAGGAGGTGTCGACCTTCACACAGCGTACTATCTTGAGAAACTTCCCAAATGTCCACAATCCTACCCCCTCGTTACAACGCCGACGAGAGTTCATCGAACCTCGGCCTTTTCGGAGGGCAAGTCGGAAGAGGAAGCGCACTACCCACAAGCACTTGTCCTTTGATGAGTGGCGACTATCATGCTCTATGTGTTGTTGAACCTTGACGAAACTGCTCCTTATCAACATAAGTTCTCAATGAGCTTGTTCCATACGCCGTCACTATCCTCCACCTATCGACCCTAAACCTCCGGCCTTGTTTTTCAGGGAATTTATTGGTCAACACCGGAGAGGGAATGAGGCTCCTACCTTGCAACAAGAAGACAATCTTCTAAAAAATGGGCAGCCCGATTTTATTTCCCCGGTTCTGCTCAAAGGTACCATCCAACTAACCTCGTTCGACTTTGATATTCCACTTTGGTCCTAGTAACATATAATGTAACGATCTACGTGGCCTCACCTTCCGTGCCCGCACGGATGCCGAAATGTGCGAAGATTTAAAACAACAGGGCAAAGTGGCTTCCCCGTAGGGTCAACTCGTTCACCGTTTATGATGTGAATGGCTATCGCTTTGCACGAGAAGCTACGGTGAGAGTCGGCCCAACCGCAAAAACAACGCGTGCACCGGAGTTCGTGACGCGCCCGGCTTGATAAGAAGGACTATTACGGCATAGTCGAAAGAAATATATGAGCTCAACTTCGGGGTCCTAAAGAGCTCAAGCTAGTGGTATTCAAATGCCATTGGTTCGATCCCGATGACACGAAAGTGGACCCTACGATTGGGCAAGTCGAAATTCGGCGAGATTCCGTATATGGAGGAGAGGATGTCTATATTGTGGCTAATATACACGCCACACAAGTTTATTACCTCCCATGGGCGTGCCAAAAACACGAGGACCTTGCGGGTTGGTACCTTGTGCAAGCGGTATCGCCGCACGGTAAAAGCGCTTTATTCGAACGATGATGATTACAATCGACCCAAACACCGAAGAGTTCTATCAACCCGAGGGGCTAGAAGGACGTTTGGAGATAGACATTCTTTTCGGATGGGCATGGAAGTAGACAACGCCATCGATGAGGACGAGGGTGATGAGGTGCGGGGATGCTAAGGACCCGCAAATTCTTGAACGATGGAGGCCGGTGCGCGAAGGAGCGGTGGAGGGTGATGCACATGCCGAGGGCGATCACGGATGATGAGGATGGTGACATTGATGATTACAATAGTGGTAGCGATAGTGATGACTACATGCCCGACCTTAGGCATTCGGGAGATAATTTCTAAATCATGTAATACTATTTTGTTATTATTGTTACCTTTCAATTATATTTCGTTCATTTTGCAATACTAATTGGTTTACTATTTGTTTTTTTTGCGGGGACTCGACAAAATGCCAGGCGGAAGGCGGCAACGTCGAAAAGCAGGGTCGATCCCTTCTCGGCGAGACCCCCTCACCCTCTCCCGGCCGGCGAGGAGGAGGCCGACGAAGCAGCCCACGACGGTGGAGACGTCGGCGCGCCGGCGTCGTCCGATCCACGAGGCTTGACTTTGTGTCGTCGTCGGACCAGCCGGGGCCAGCGTCGGGCCAGCCGGGGCCGTCGTCGGACCGGCCCTCGTCGGGCCACACCGCTTGGACTTCGGACTCCGGTGCCGAAGAGACACTGTCCACCACGTCCTCCTCGAGTGCCGCCAAGGTCTACCCGGCGGGCCTCGAGCCTCCCATTGAGGGCCGATCCTTTTTCACCGCCGCCCGTGATTCGACCCAACGGTGAAAAGTAAGTAGCCATTGATATTTTCACTACTTCTTCATATGACATGTTGAAAATCGAACTTCAAACTAACAATTTGTCTTAATGCCTCGTCAAGAATGGCGGAAGATTGTAAGCGGAGGGGGCAAAGGTCGGCGCCATATCAATGGCATCCGAGCCCTCTTGATTAGAGAGAACTACCCCCGGCCCGGTGGACCTCGAACAACGTGAGGGAGGTTCCCCGACGTGGGACCACTTCGTCTTGGCGTGAACGAGGGGCGGACTTGCCGGGAAGATCAAGACGGACTTTTGGGTGAGTGTGTATGCAGGATTACTTCACGTCGTTTGAATACTATGTTTCTTAAATAATTGAATGATACATGTTTTCTGTATGCGTAACTAGTTCACGTGCGAGGCGGGAAGGAGGAGGAGGCCGCTAGAGTGCGGGATGTGGTCCGCCGAGAACGACTCAAGGACCTGTACCACGAGGCCCGTGTTTATCGCATCACCTCCTACAACGCCGACGTGCTTGGCAAGGTGGTGAAGAAGAACGAAGCAAGGGAGATGATGCTCCGTAGGGGGAGACCGACCTCACCAGGGAGCAAGTACATCCGGTTCGTGAGAACGCATTTATTCAGATTTCTTCAATAAAAAAACAAGCGGACTTCCATTAATCCTCTCGCTATGTCATGCGGATGTGTCCGGAGTGGTGCGGCAAGTACAAGGATCGGCCGGGAGGCCATTGTGGACAAGTGGCTCTTGGGCGAGACGTGCTGCATACAAGAGACTCCGTCGGAGGTGTCGCCTCGGAGATGCAAGGCGCTCCACACCACCAAGGCAAATAAGTGTGCCCTCCCGGTGTATATGGATAGATGGGTACGATTGTGTTGATATTTTTATTCAAGCGCTCAAATCTCTTCACTTCTAACCATCTCTCGTGTTCTCCTCGCGGTCGGCTTCATGGAAACCAGGGAGGTCAGGCGAGTCGCTGGGTGGGCCTTGACTCACGGCGGGGGCGACCGACCCGGCCAACGCGTCTACGACCCGGCGAAGGGGCCCGAGGCGCACAAAGAACGCCCGGCGTCTACCCCAAGCTTACCCGAAGACGCCGAGGCGGCCAAGCGGCGCTATGGGGGAGGACTTCGATCCAGCCACCGCCGGCTGGACACGCACCGGTGATGAGGTTGGGAGGAGGGAAGCAAAGACGGCCCGGTTATGGATGGCCAACAAATCGACCGGCCCTGCGTTGGCGGTGAGGGTGATTCGCTCAGGAGCACGACCTCCACCGACATCCCCATAGCACCTCGGCACGAGCTCCTTGCGAGCGATGCGGGTAACTTCGGTTTCATCGGGTCGCTCACCGGTTTTACACATTTTCGCTACCTATGCATTGTTTCAATGTTACGGTTGTAATATTGCGCCCGGATGGCGAGCCGGAGGCCGAGCAGGCGCCCAGGCGGAAGAGTTTGCGGCCGAGCAAAGCGCCCAGTGCAGAGGCCCATCGGCGGGAGTTGGAGGCAATCACGCAACACTCGGTGCGCCAAATAAGCAGGATGTGGCGAGCTACTTCCTGGGGCCTCCGGATCCCGGTGTGACCCCCTCCTCCGTTGCCTCCCTCGGGCCCATTCCGCTCCACCCCGTTTCCCCGTTCCTCCTCGTGAAACGCACTCCGGTGAGTATATGTTGTTGTTCATTTATTTGGCATGTGCGGCTCACTGCAGGTACTAATGAGATCGCCTCACACTTGTGCAGCTACGATCGGCGGGTTCGAACCCGACT
Organism: Hyparrhenia diplandra; assembly: GCA_015847255.1. Taxonomy (NCBI): domain Eukaryota; kingdom Viridiplantae; phylum Streptophyta; class Magnoliopsida; order Poales; family Poaceae; genus Hyparrhenia; species Hyparrhenia diplandra. Next base: position 254,634 of record JADLZK010001126.1, on the reverse strand, counting down.
CCTCCGTGGTGGCCCTTCTCCACCCCATCCGGCCTATCCGGTCGGCCCGACCGCACAACACGTGGCCGGTGGCGTTCCTCCTCCGGGCGCGCAGGCGGCCCACACTACGGGCTTCCACACGTCCCTCCACACCACGGGTGGTCGTACCCGATCGGCGCCGCAGACGGGTGGTATCCGGGCAAGGTGAGGGCTCTTCGCACCGGGGAGGCCATGGTTCGGGGCCGTCAAGTTGAGGTGGTGGTGATGGATTTATTTTAGATGTTGGATATGTTGCCTTCGTGGACGGATCTCGTTTCGATGTTGGACATGTTAGATTCCGTTTGGTTGTTCGACATGTTGGATTTTGTGGTATTTGTGGATTATATATGTGAATTTGTGGTATTTGTGGATTATATATGTGAATTTGTGAGATATGTGGATTATATATGTGAATCGGTGATCTATGTGGTTTATGATGTATATATGAATGTTTATGGTATATGTATATGTTGATTTGCAGCAACAAGCAATAGAAACAAACAAAAAAATGAAATTCCCAGCTTTTTGCCGAGTGCCGGCACTCGGCAAAGCCGGGTAACCTGCAGAAAAATGGCGGGTTTGCCGAGTGCAAAAGGTGGCACTCGGCAAAATGACCATAACTTTGCCGAGTGCCTCCTGTACAGCACTCGGCAAAGTATATTTGTTTTTTCGTAAAATAAATACTTTGCCGAGTGCCTCCCTGCACGAAGACTCGGCAAAGTATATTTGTTTTTTCGTAAAATAAATACTTTGCCGAGTGCCAACATCGGCACTCGGCAAAGATTTAAAAATATTCAAATCTTTGCCGAGTGCCGGCGTTTGGCACTCGGCAAAGCCCTTCCATATTTAACGGTCGACGCCGGGTTCGCCGAGTGCTGACATCGACACTCGGCGAACTCTTCGCCCGATCTGCAGTACTTTTTGGCACTCGGCGAAGATGGCCGCCCGAGTAAATCTTCGCCGAAAGTGCGGGTCGCCGAGTGCGGCACTCGGCGGCCTTCGCCGAGTGCTTCTAAGCATTTGCCGAGTGCGCGGCGCGCACGGCAAAGGACGCTGCCTCCCTGTAGTGATACGCCCCATCCATCCTTGCAAAAGCCATTGGCCATCTTGGCAAATCATAAAGTCTTTGTGGTAATGCTTCATGACCGCATCTTTCACTAACTTCACAATGCATGATTTCAATGGCAGCTGCTTTAGGCCTGCTCGTTTATTTCTTATCTGCCATTGGCTATATTTCTCAGGGCGTTCCACCAGGTCCACGCCTTCACAGGAAATGTTATTAAAGACATAACATCCAACAATGGCTTCCTCAAATACCAATCGAGATTTATTCTCCCTTGGGATGGTTGCGTCTAACATGTTAAAAATTGCCATGAAATAGAAGAGTGCCTCCCGAAACCGTGACAGGAAGGAGGAACCAGATGAACGATTCATAACATTCTGGATGAATACATCAGGCCTCATCTTCTTGATGTTATTAAGGACAGTATCCCTTGGGCTTGGATCATCAAAGAATATGCTCTCTTCCATCAGGATGCTGAAACTAAAGTGGTCAATCACAACGAGCACCTCATCAACATCTCTATTCAAGTCCAAGACAGAAGTATCATCCCATTTTTTCGTGATGACATGGAACTTGAATGAAGGAAAGCCAAGCTCATGGGCAAATTTCATTAGCCGACAGCCAACTTTCTCAATCTGCTCATCTGGGTAGCAAATAGGTGTGGGGCGAGCAATGGCAGTGAACTTCACCTCTGGCAAGCTGCCTTCCATACAAGCCAACAAGCGGAGCAAGGCTGCCCATTGAAACCCAAAACGTGTACCATAATCCACGATATGCAACCTGCCCTTACCTGCCATTGCTTGGATGATGGTCGCTGCTGAAAAAATGAATGCCACATTGATGTAGCAACAAGCTTCACAGTAAAGGTTGTAGGCCTTAAGGAGCTCCACAACAGAGGGGGCTTCTAACATAAGGACCTGCCAAAGCTGGCTCCCTGTGCCCGTTATCCGTGCCTCAAGCCCCTTGGCGAAACAATGAGCTAGCCGTTGGGTAGCATCCCCTGTTGCTAAAGCATATTGCTTGATCAAGTTCAGTAGCACACGCGCTGACATGTGATCATCTGTTGCAAGAGCCTGCACACAAGAAGTCAACAACTTGCGCATGTCGACCATATTGTTCCTCACCGCTTTGATCCTCCCACTGTTCCTATTTCTCTTCTGCAGGTTATTGTCAATCGTGACATGTTCCATGCCCTTGATGCATATCTCTCATAAGCATGCAATATCATTTTGTCAATCATCTCATTGCCATATTTCTCCTCTAGCTCATTGATCATCATCACAGCTTTCTTGGGTAGGGAGTATGTTGGCTTCTTCCATGCCCTTCAAGGATGTGCCCACCACACGTGTGCCCTTGGATAAGGGTGAAGTGAGGGCGCTTTCATCACCATGCAAGAATTCTTTCGACCCCTCATAGTTGTTGGTGTTAGTGCCAAGGGAAGGGGAGGATAGGATCTGAACAAAGGGCTGCTGGACCTGGAGTAGAGCAGGGTGATCATTGAGCTCATCGTCAATGTCGTCCTCCATAAGAATGCGTGAGATGTAAGGGAGCATCATATCATTGTTAGGGACATGATGCTGGACATCATTGCTGATATTGGGCTTATCGGCAAGGTCAAGGAAAATTGGTGGGGATGCTGGTGGCTGCTCCATAAGATCCTTGATGAAGAATTCCTCTGGTGTGGTGGCCATGGTGATCAATTGTACAGCGATGGCCCTTTTGGTTAATATATATCATAAGGAGAACATAAGACTTTTAGGTTAATTATCCCTACAAATAGAGTGCAAAAGACAATAGCTGACTGTAATCCCAATGTTGTTTGGATGGGGACAACATAGCTCATGATATTTCCAATGCTTCTTGGACGAAGACAGGCCACATCAAAATAATATTTTGGAAAAAAAATCAACGTAGCCTGCCCAATTTCTTTTACCTAGTCAAAATAACAAAGCAAGAAGATACAATCGCCTGATGCAAAAAAAATATTTAAATATATAAGCTGTCACAGGAAACAGTGAACAAGAAAAAGGAAAAACAGAGGAGCAGAGTTTGAACGCCAGCAATAAACTGCTTGGTTATGTGTTTTAAAATTGTTGGCAAATGTGTGAAAAAATGAAGCACAAACATGAAATGCCAATATTCAAGAAATGACAATATATTGAGCTATGCCACAACATTTGTTAGCATAGAAAATGAGTTAGCACCGATCAGACTAATGGGCTCTGCTCCAAATGATGCATAAGATATTTTATGTGTTGCAATGTTCTCTCTCTGCAGTGTTTACATTTCTGTTGGTGCTGTTTGGTAGAATGGTCAAAAAACTCTTTTCAAATGAAATAAAAGTAGTGGTCAAAATAAACTTGTCTGATCGACATTTCTGTATTTTAGTACAACTATAGGTGCCATGGTCAAAAATGTGGTCACGAAAAAGATGTAAAAAGAACATACAATTTGGCTTTCATATATTGAACATTTTCTCCATCAAACACTATGGGTAAAACATTAACTGCATGTAGAGGAAAACATGAGTTTTGAACGTGGACTAGCTAATATTTCTAGCAGGGATCATTTCTTTCTACATCAAAGGCGTGTCTTTTCTGTTTTAGATCCTAGCAGAGTTTAGTGGTGTGGCTTCGTTTAGACTCTTGTTCACCTATTTTTATTAGTATAATAAAGTGCAGCTCTTTTTTTCCGTCAAAATAGAGAATTATTGAATGCCGTCCTACAAGATTCAACTTCATCCAGAAAAGGCGTCTTCGTTTGCAACCCATGTCGTGTGGGCAGTGAGGACCCGCCCCATCCATCCTTGCAGAAGCCATTGGCCATCCTGGCAAATCATAAAATCTTTGTGGTAGTGCTTCATGACCATCTCTTTCATTATCTTCACAATGCTTGGTTTCATTGGCAGCTGCCTTAGGCCTGCTCGTTGGTTTCTTTTCTGCCATTGTCCATATTTCTCAGGGCGTTCCACTACATCCATGCCTTCACAGGAGGTGCTATTAAATGCATAACATCCAAGAATGGCTTTCTCACACACCAAACGAGATTTACTCTCCCTTGGAATGTTTGCATCCAACATGTCAAACAGAGCCATGAAATAGAAGAGTGTCTCTCGAAACCGTGACAGGAAGGAGGAACCATACAAACGATTTACAATACTTTGGATGAATACATCTGGCCTCATATTCTTGATGTTCTTGAGGACAATATCCCTAGGGCTTGGATCATCAAAGAATATGCTCTCTTCCACCAAGATGCTGAAACTAAAGAGGTCAATCACAATGACCACCTCATCAGCATCTCTGTGCAGGTCCATAGTAGAAGTATCCTCCCAGCTTTTCATGATTGTGTGGAACTTGAATGATGGAAAACCAAGCTCATGGGCACATTTCTTGAGCCGATAGCCTACTTTCTCAATCTGCTCACCTGGGAAGCAAATAGGCGTGTGGCGGGCAATGGCAGTGAGCTTCACTTCTGGCAGGCCGCCTTCCTTACAAGCTAGCAAGTGGAGCAAGCTTGCCCATTGAAACCCAAAGCATGTACCATAATCCACGATATGCAACCTGCCCTTTCCTACCATTGCTTGGATGATAGTCACTACTGAAAAAATGAATGCCACAATGATGAAGCAGCAAGCTTCAGAGTAAAGCTTGTAGGCCTTACGGAGCTCCACAGTAGAGGGGACCCTAACATACGCATCTGCCAAAGTTGGCTCCCTGTGCCCATTATCCGGGCCTCTAGCCCCTTGGCGAAGCAATAAGCTAGTCGTTGTGTGGCGTCCCCTGTTGGTGAAGCATGTTGCTTGATCTGCTTTAGTAGCTCACGTGCTGTCATGTGATCGTCCGCTGCAAGAGCCTGCGCACAAGAGATCAACAACCTGCGTACGTCGACCACATTTTTCCTCGCTGCTTTGATTCTTCCACTATTCTTATTTCTCTTCCCTACGTTAATATTGTCAATCGTGATATGCTCCATGCCCTTGACGATGCATATCTCATAAGCATGCAACATCATTTTGTCAAGCATCTCATTACCATATTTATCCTCTGGCTCATTTATCGTCATCATAAATTTGTTGGTAGTTCTTACCTCCGGTAGAATGTGATCCTTCTTTGTTGATCCTCTAATTTGACTCACCAGCTCGTCCCTTCTAAAGTTGTCTTGGGATAGGAGCATGTTGGCCCCTTCCATGCCCACCAAGGATGCTCCCACCTTGGATAAGCGCGAATTGAGGGCGCTTTCATCACCACGACTTTTATGCAAGAATTCGTTGGGCCCCTCGTAGTTGTTGGTGTTATTGGCAAGGGAATGAGAGGATAGGATCTGAGCAAAGGGCTGCTGCACCTGGAGTACTGCAGGGTGATCATTAAGCTCATCGTCAATGTTGTCCTCCATGAGCATGCGTGAGATGTAAGGGAGCATCATGTCATTGTTAGGGATATGATGCTGGACTTGATTGCTAATATTTGGCTTCTGGGGAAGGTCAAGGAACACTGGTGGGGATGCTGGTGGCTGCTCCATAAGATCTTTGATGAAGAATTCCTCCGGTGTGGTGGCCATGGTGATCAATGGTAGTGTGGTGGTCCTTTTCGTTAATATGTAATCATGAAGAGGAAATAAGACTTTTGGTTAATGTTCCCGGCCTACAAACTGATCGAGTACAATAGACAATTGGCTAACTGTAAAACCAAAGCCGTTTGGATGGCCGGACACTGTTGTTCACGATATTTCCAATGCTGCTTGGATGATGGTTGCAAAAACTAGCTATACACAGGCCACATCAAAATAATATTTTGGAAATATCATTGTAGCGCTCCCCATTTCTTTGACCTAGTGAAAATGACAGAGCAGTACGTATGTCAGTACTTACGTATTTGCCCCTAGTCATCAGTTCAATTTCTTCGTGTTTATTAAATCTGCATCGTCCCGAAGCAAAGATTCTTATCCTTTTTGAACGTGAATGAAACGCACAGTTCTGGTATGCTATGTGTGTCTTTCTCGTGCTCTGCTGACTTCGATGCCTACACGGTGAGTTAGCTTTCTGGGAACTTATCTTCCCATTGGAGTGTCAAATTTTAATAGCTCAGTGCTTTAATAGCTGCAGTATGTGCAGACGAAATAAAGCCTAAGGAATCACACTATGGCTATATTGTCATCTTACTAATTGGAGATCTCAATGGAGGCCCCACGTAATTCTAACCAGACAAGCTAGAAAAAAATGATAGAAATTCTTATATTAATCAGAAACATCTAGTCATTAACCGGAAGAGTGTAGCTATCCATAACCACTAGATCAGCCATTTTATTACGTTAAGTAGCAACATCTAGGTAAATGTTGTGTACGTGAATGCTCAAAGCACGCGAGTACATAGAAAGGGGTGTTGCCGGCGCTCGGACTTACGATGGAGTGAAATCAATCGGATGCCACCCCCGCCGCTTGCATGCATGCTCCGCAAGAAAGAGCTCCCCGCCCTGACGTGAAACCTTCCCAAAAATTTTCATAGTTTCCACATATGATTTCACGACAACTCAACAAGTTTCATGATTTTTCAACTTCGTTCACATTTTATATAATTTAAAATCTATTCACCCGCAAGTGAATGGTCATGTTCTGTGAACAAGATGTTCAAAATTTGGGTCTATCTCTGGATTAGGCCTCACATTGCACTAACCAATATGAATATCATTTTTCCCTTCATGTGTCCCCTCTATTTGAATGGCTTCAAATTCAAATTTGACTTATAAAAAGAAAATTCAATTAAAAAATAAAATCAAAATATATACTAAAAGTGTTTTAAAAAAATCTCAAATTTGGACATGAACTATGATGCATTGTACAAACTACACACAAAAAATTTGGATGCCAAATTCTTAAAAAAAAAACATTTACCGATGGCCACAATGAGGGCTCTCGAAAAAAAGACCTTTACCGAGGGACCTGCATTACAGCCCGTCGAAATTTGACTGCAAATTTTGATGCCAAAATTCAGTAAAAAAGTTTTACTGAAGCGTCGGCTGTCGTCGTGTCGGTAAAGGCCCTATGAACAGAGCTCTACAGAAGGCCATGACCCCGACTCTTGGTGAGAATCAACACTTATCCTTTTCCCCCACTCCCTCGCTCTCGACTCTCTCACACTCATCGGTTCCCACTGCGCCCGTCGACCCGAGAAAGCACGCCCGCGCCTCACCGCCTCCACCCGCACCCGCCGCCGCGCGCCCACCCGTATCCACCGCCACCCATGCTCGCGCCACCACGCCCACGGCGTAGCGCCGCCCACAGATAGCCACACCCGCCGCCGCCGCCACCCCCACCAACGTCGGCCGCCACACCCACCAACACCTCCCTCCCGTCCACCACCATCCGCGAGCCACCGCGCCGTCCACCGTTGTCTTTCCACAACCTCCATCACCATCGATCTGCGTTGAAGTATATATTCACTACTACACGGCTGATTTTGCCGCAAGTTTCCAAATGATTTTCTCGGTGGTTATTGAGAAAACCGCCATGGTTAATGTCTCTATTAACCGTGGTGGTCTTTTTCATTAACCGTGGAGGTTTTAGAAACGCCAAGGTAAATAGATTAACCGCAATGATTTTGATAATAAAACCACCATGGTTAATGAGGCCCCGCACCGGCACTAGAAAGGCCCAAGTAAGCCCAATAACTGCCCCCGACGTATATCTGGAACCCCTAACCCTAAATCCCTCACTTCTCTCCCTCCATCATGCCGCACTCCACGAGAACCCAACCGCGCCGGCCTCCTCCCTCGGCCAGCGGCATCACTTCCCTCCCTTAACCCGGCGGCGGCGGGCCTCCACCGCGTCGACCTCCTCCCTCCACAACACCGGCATCCATTCCCTCCTCGGCCCGGCCCGGCGCCACGGCGGTGAAGCTCAAGGTCACGGCGGCGCCATGGCGGGCCTCCAGCGTGCCGGCGGTAGATCCCACCGTGCGCCATGGTGATGCGGCTCGAGGAACAGCCATGGCGGTGGAGCTCGAGGTCACGGCGGAGGATTAGGGCCCGGCCCGAATCCGGCTCCAGCGGCCCCCCCACTGGCGGCTCCCTACCTCCGCGTGGAAACCCTAGAGGCGGCGGCGTCGAGATCACAGGCCCATTTGGGCCTGGATCTAGATTTTTCCGGTTTCTTTGTTTTGTTTCCTATATTAATGGTGGCAGTTTTGGCCTCTTAGAAAACCCCATGACCTTATGTTCGTGGCGGTTATGAAAACCGCAAATGTAAAAATGATTTTTGCCCGCCACCATTAATCGAATGAGTAGTAGTCATTGCTATGATTTCGTGTAATAATATGTGTTGTGGTAGATAATTGTACTATATTTTTCTAGTTAAGTTGCAAAAAATTGAAACTAATTTCTATATCTTTATGTTAGATGGCTGGATGTAGTCTTCCACGCCGGAAGTCATAGGTTTCAGCGGCCGGATAAGTTGATCGGGATTTGACCCCGATCCAAGATATATGGCCACTATAGCCGCTAATGTTTCAGTAAGAAGAAGTATATTCGTATAATCAATGTGGCTAATACATTTGTATATGTATATTTACCATTGATATGATTCTTAAATGTATTACAACCAATTGACCAAATCACTTGGCTTAAACACACCCCGTTTTGGGGGTTCAAGAAGTGGACGTCTAGCGCTATTTGTCATACCTGTTTTTAACAACAAAAATGAGTACAAGATTACATATGTTCCCTAAGATCAATCACACATATGCAAGACAAATCAACGGAGTATCACATCCAAAGATTATTACATAATGTTTAATATTCATTACATGAATAAAAGCAAGGTCATAGCGGAAGTAAACGACTAGCACTCTAGTGCTGCTCTAAAATCCATAGGGATGCCAACCGGTTGACATCAAGCCTAGAGATCTCCTTGAAACACATCTTCATCTCCAAAGTCGGTTACCCATCCGGGATTTTCCAAATATTGAATGTAAAGCAAGCATAAGTACAAGTCGTACTCAACAAATATAACATGGGTGTATATGAGGCTCAAAAAGGATAGACACCGGTTAAACGCATTTCTCTTTTAGTTGATCATAGTTTTAAGCATTAGCCTCAAGAATTCCCATCAACCCATAAACATATGAGATAAACAAGGATGAACAATAGTAAATAAATCATAAGAAAATCTTAAAACAGTGATCATCTATCTCATAAGGAGTCTAAGGCCGTTCATGACCGCAAACCACGGCTAATATATCGGTTTCTAACTCAAGTAGAGGTGTACACTTTCACTATGGGTTATGATTTCAAAGGTCGGTAGCCCACGTACAAACCCCTGTATATCTCCTAACCGTAACCCCAACAAATAGTTAGACAAGTTCCTTTGATCAACTTGAACCAGAGCCATGTGACCCCCCCATAGTCATCATCAGAAATCCCTGGATGGTCACTTATAAGTGAGTCCTTAAGAGAGCCAAGAACACCATGAAGAAGCATGGGGTACTTGTCTAACAAGGTGGGCACATGTATAATGAATTTAGTGATTAAGGTGAATAGGGAAAACAAGGGAGGACCATGCTATACTTGCCTTGATTGTAGAACTCCTAATGCTGCGGGTTACCAAGAAGTTCTTTTGAACGCATGTAGCTCACCGTCTGTAGCAATCCTCACGCTAGGCAACATTCAATCGTCCCATGCAATCATACACGAAGCAAACAAAAGATATATTAAGAGAAAATTACACCAACAGCAAGGAAATAAAATGAAAAGCTTTAAACACTAGTTTACGTTGTTACGATCACACAGGCGTCAAATTCACACAAATCGAACTAAAAACGACAAAGATATGAAATTTACAAGATTAACATTAATAAAATAATAAACTAATGTAAACTCGAAATTTTAAAAGTTTAAAACCTAACTAACAGTAATATTAATGTGTAAATTACAGAATTACGAATCTAACGCAGCTTGAACGGATCGGTTTGGACTTAAAACGAATAAGTTATAAGCTTTTGAATCCGGTGGCAAAACTCTAAATAAACCGAACTTGATTTCAAAATAAAATAATTAAAATCCAGATTTAAATCAAATGTGAGAACCTCGGGTCAAATAAAAGGAAACCTAGGGTCTCTTTAACAAAAAGAACCATTAAGAGGTATCTTCTAATCTTGAGCCTCGATTTAGATCTGGACGGCTCAGTATGCTATTTCTAGGTTTGTTTTTGTGAAGGAAAAACGAGAAGAAAAAAAAATGATGTCACCATATGATGTCATCAAGCTAGGAATTTGAGCAGGGTGCATGACTGATGCCATCCAGCGTTCCTTGGGCATGATGCGTGCATCTCAGCTACCCTTTCCATCTCAAAATAGATGTCACTATGGAAACGTGTCAATCAAACTTTTTCATCTTTAACTATATTTATAGAAAATATGTGTAACATTTAAATTTTCAAATAAATTTGTTAAAAAACTAGACTTAAAGATATTTTCGATGATACTAATTACTTAACATAAATATTTATATATTTAATAATAATTGCCGGTATTTTGAAAACTTTGACTTCTCGAAGGCGAGAATGACATCTATCTTGAGACGGAGGTAGTATATGAGTAGGGCACGAACACCAGCACCAGTACGGTGGCTCCATTGCCGGCCGTGTGGGACTTGCACCGGTGAACAAGTTGAAGGCCCTACGGATCACGGTTCATCACGTGTAAGACGCAGGGAGCAAGCGCATGCAATGGTGAACTTACCAAGGGAAATTTTGCTGGCTTCAAGCGAATAGGGACAGCGTGCAAGTCGACGGAACGCTGGACTTACAGGTACCTGCGACAATGTTCGGTTGCGATGAGCACACTAAAGAAAAGAAAAACGAGGTAGGCCTATGCCTTCACCTTGGTGCCAGGCTGGGAACGATGGAGAACTGAAGCACAGGATGAAGCGGCGGCAGATAGGGCTCCGGTTGTTGCGGCTGCTCGATTGTTGCGGCTGTTCGATTGTTGCGGCAACGATGGGTCACGGCGGCGTGAAGCTAGGGTTTGGCAAACAGAACAACACGGCATTGTTGCTGGGTCTATATAGGAGCTAGACACGCGACTCTTGGGGTCACAGAATTTGATACGGCACCGGCGGTTCGGAGTAGAAGCTGACGAGGAAGGCGGACAGCTGCGCACGCGCGAGGTCGGTTGGATCGGTGTCAAGTTCGACCCGACGAGAAAAGAAAACGCCGCTGGCCAAAGGGTCCCTGGCGACAGCGGGGAAAAGCACTGGCTGCTTGCACAAATTGGGCCACGGCCACTGCAGCCCAGGAGAAAAGAGGACGAGCGGCAGTTGAGTTGCTCAAGCTGACCAGCCAATAGAAGAAAAGGAATGGGCCACTCGACCAGATTGCTAGAAAGGAGAAAAGGAAAGATAATTCCCTTTTCCTTTTGCAAAACAGTTTTCCAATAAAATTTGCAAATGAATTTTAAACTCTTTTCAGTTTCAGACAAAACCAAACATTGCAAAAATATTTATGCAAACATGAATGCACAAACATGTCTCTAACAGTGGTGTCCTCAGTTTACCTTTTAACTTCAATAGGTGATTCTGATTTTCCAGTTTTGCAATATGTTGATGATACTTTGATCTTTCCAAAAGGGGACTTAAATAAGTTATGTCAATTAAAGCAAATCCTGGCCAATTTTGCTGATGCTTCTGGTTTGAGAGTAAATTATGATAAATCAATGATGGTGCCGAAGTGAATGTCTCTCGCTGAAAGACTTGAAATCCTAGCCTCTTCTTTTGATGCTCCAAGGGGTCCTTACTATTCACTTACTTAGGCCTGCCTTTAGGATCCTCCAAACCCAATGTTGCAGATTTTTGGCCCATGGTTTCTAGATGTGAGAGGAGAATGGTTGCCTTCTCATCTTTTCCTCGACTAAAGCTGGGAGACCTGAGTTTACCCTAGTTCTAACAGCACTCCCTACTTACACAATGTTTATCTCTCAGTTGCCCAAGATAGTTCTCAAACATGTTGATAAATATAGAAAGCATGGTCTATGGCGTGGCTCTGATATAAATAGCAAAAAGCCTTCCAAAGCTGCATGGCCACTAGTTTCTTTGCCAAGAAAAGAAGGAGGCCTAGGTGTTCTAGATATCCCAACCCGAATGAAAGTCTTCCCGATGAAGCATCTTCACAAGTTCTATAACAAATCTAATATTCCCTGGGTACATTTGGTGTGGCATAAATATTATTCAAGACAACCTCTACCTATACCTGAAAAATACTCATAGACTATCCTTCCGGTGGAGAGATGTTTCCAAACTGATAGAAAAATTCAAAACTATGGCAAAACCTATTATTCAGGATGGATCAACTTGCTTCTTATGGCAAGATGCTTTGCGACTCTACACCATTATCTCAGAGATTCCCACACTTAATGTCTTATGCAAAAAGGAATCCATCTTTGTGGCCCAAATCTGTTGAAGTAAATCCTCTTCATAGTTTGTTTCACTTTGCCAATGTCAGTAGAGGCCTTTGAACAATTCAACAACTTCACTATGTTGATTCGAACATAGACCTTCGACAGATCTCTACGATATATGGTCTTATAACTGGGGACCAACATTTTCATCTAGGAAGGCATACAAATTTCGGGGAGAAACGACATGTCCATCCAAATTTTAAATGGTTATGGAGTTCAGCATGTCAAAACAAAAGAAAGGTTTTCTTCTGGCTTCTATTACATGATCGTGTTAGTACAAGATCTCTGCTTAAACGAAGAAACATGCATCTCCCTGACTACACCTGTGTCCTGTGTCACATGAATATTGAAGAGGATTTATTTCATCTATTCTTCAATTGTCCGTTCTGCAGACTTGTTGGAATTTGCTCTCGCCACCACATCGCTTCTTCAGACATTGGTATTATTGTACAAGGTATTAAGGGCCGGTTAAATGTTTCCTGTTCATGAAAATAATTGTCACCATGTGTTGGTCAATTTGGGCTTTGAGAAATGATATAATCTTCAGGGGCCTTCAACATTCTCTCCCACGATGCAAGGAAATCTTCGGGGAAGGAAATTGCTCTAATTATGCTCGAGAGCAAAAGGCCAAGTCAAAATTTGTTTAGATTCATGGATACATACTCATTTGTAATTTTTCCTAATTTTCTTTCATGAAACCCCTCCTGTTCATGTCAAAAAACACCTTATGATCAATTTCAATTTCATAAATATTTTTCCCTATATTCAATGCATCACAATATTTCATAAGTAAATCAATTTGGCTATTCTAAAAATCATGCAAAATTTCGGTGTTACAATCATGATCTTGATAGTGAATTAGGGCGACAAATCTAAAGTCCAATTAGCTTTTCCATCGCCCCCTAGGAGGAGAGGTGGAAATCCTATATATAGCCTCGAGGTTCGAATAAAGTCACCTGCGGTCCAACCGTCCGGTTGTGCAAAAATATGCTTGTCATGGGATATGTAAAGAAGCTTCAAGAAAATGGGTACACTCTGCCTACATTCTCCTTATTGTTGATGACAACTAAAAAGTAGGAACATGCTTCATGATCTTGCAGGGATTGGCTGCAAACAAGGCTCAAAAAAACAAATATGATGTGGTAATCTCGATATGTTAATTTATCACCAAGCTTATATCTAGAAATGATGTGGCAATCTCGAGATGTTCTCATAATTTTTCCAATAATTATAGGTTCAAGTGTATGACTTAACCTACGCTGGGTGTAGTTATGCATCCATTCTAACCCAAACAATGTCTCGATTGGGTTATGTTTGGACATGGGCTAATCCAATGCCAACACGCACTACAGATGGATATCGGGCAAAGGTGTTTGCCCGTAAGATTGGAGACCCAAATGACACGCCCAGCTTCGGTTAAACGTCGCCAGTACACCATGTCGTCCCTAGTTGTGAAGCAAAGGAGGATGTATTAGTTAGAACGTTGGTCTACATTTGGGAGATCTGTATATTACGGATCGGTGACCTACACTTCAGTTGTGAAGTTGTACTTGTAGTAGAACTTGTAACTGTGATGACTTGTTTTAAATTATGCACTTTTCAAATTATGCAGGTTTGTATGGATGTGATATATATGTATATATATGACGTTTTAAATTAAGCAAGTTTGTATTTGTATGGATGTCATATATATCTGACTTGTTTAAAATTCTGTTGGAATAAAGAAACAATAAAATAAATATATGGTCAACTCACCAAGAGCCATTGGAGGGCTCTAGGTAACGCAGCTTCACCGATGGCCACGGATACAGTGCTCGGTAGAGTGACCAGTATCTACCGAGCACCTAACCCAGCTCTCGGTAGAGTTGACGGCATAGGGGCGTTAGCCTGCCGGCAAACGCTGGGCGTAACGCTACCGAGGGCGGAAGGTTTGCGGAGGGCTGCATCTCGGTGAACTCAACCTGTACCGAGAGGCTGTGGTTACCGAGGGGTTGTCTCTCGGTAGAGGGAGCTCTATAGAGAGCTGGGTTCCTCCGAGAGTGGCTCTCGTTAGAGGTAGACTCTACCGAGCGCTGGACGTTTGGCTCTCGGTAGTCTCTTTAGCGCTCAGTAGAGGCCCTGTGTGCGGTAGTGGTTAGTTCACCGGAATATTTTGGTGCTATGAAAAATCTTCTGTACAGACTTTAGCCCGAGCGTTTTTTTTTTCTTTTTTTTGATTCAAACGGGGGATGAACAGTCCCCACCTGATCCATTGCCACAGAGCCCAGGGTAGACCTGGGAAGTGAATAGGGGGTGTTGGAGCGAGCCTAAACATCGTTGCTTAGCAACAGACAACGCCGGAGAAATCCGGTGTGAGTGCCTGACTTTGCTTATTGCCAACATGACGGCACTTGATGATTAATGACCCGATGAATCAAACATATATAACCATGTGACAGATCACAAATACATATACTACAGGAGTGCAAACACGTCGTTCTTCTATTACAACAATCTGTTAATCAAACAACTAATATAACGAATGGAAATTAGCAATCACCCTCGAAGAGGTCCCATGACTGATATTAAAAATGTAACAGCACAGAATCCGTGTATATACAATATACATAGTCGATGCGCCCGGTCTAGCAAGCAAAGCTGCTGCCACCGCCGGTCGTCACAACTGCCACCGTTGCAGCCACCGCCTACACCATCGTCGACATGGTCGCTGCAGCTGCAGCTGCCCCGCCATGGCCAGCACCGTGATGGAAACCACCATGGTGATGGTGGTGAAAGGCTCCTCCTGATCCATGTCCGCCTCCGCCTCCGCCTCCGCCTCCACTGTAGCCACACACGAACCTTTGGATCATAGCTATGACTACCAGTAACACCATCCCGGCTACCGCAATGCCAATGATGCCTCCAGGACCAAGACCACTCATTTTGTGTTCGCGAAAGCTCAACAACACGATGAGTACGTAGACAGAGCTATAGAGAAGGCACCACCACAGCAGAACGAGCCTGTTCGGTATGATTTATAGGCACCATCTGGAACAGGTCAAATATGAACGCGCTCTTGATCGCGGAGCCAGACTAAGTCAAAGTCAAAGTCAATGATCAGCTACATACCAAAACGCCGCCGGTCACCATCAAGCAGGTTTTCAGCTGTACACTAACGATCTAGACCCGTGTCAAAATTAGTGATGACCAACATATATTTATACAACTCTGTTATTACGTGCACGTCTACGTATATGTGTTGTAAAAAATGGCAGTGACGACAGGAACACGCAACCCGGACGACGACCGCCATGCCGTGGCTTCTTGTGGCTGTTTCTACTACACATTCTACGAACAATGTAAATAAAGAAATATATAGGCAACATCAGTGCAGTCGTGTGCCTGTGTCACGCAACGTAAGAAGATACAGTCGTATGATGCAAACATATTTAAATAAGCCTTCAGAGCTAACCTGAATAATAGTGAACAGGAAAAAAGGAAAATAGAGGAGCAGAGTTTGAACGCAAGCAATAATGTGGGGTTCATTCCTGTCCTTCTACCCTCGCTGGTGTTGCTGAGGGAGAAGGGACAGGGTTTACCGCAGGGAAAAGGGTATAATAAACGTTCAGGGATGAATGGAAAAGGGCAACGTATAAAAATTGGACTAACTGGCATTCAATTGGGCCAAAAAGCGTCCCCTATATTGGGCAGCTACTCCGCGGCATTTACACAAGAGCTCTAGGGTCAGTCGTAATTTTCCACTAGCTAGGATACAGGTGTGTGAGGCGCTGACAGGTGGCCCTCGTAGGAGCAGTACAATGCAATGAAACCCCTGAATGCCTTGCTTAGCCTCCTTTCCCTGCCGATATCGTGCTTCCGGAGGTAGCTTGCACGAGCGCAGAACTAGTGGGGTCGATGAGCTTCTTCTCTTGCAAGGGTTGAAACTCCGATTTAGACCTATCATTTCGGGCATCTTCCTTGTGGAGGTCAAAGCTTGGACTCGACCCTCGCTACTTCACAGTCATGCACAATTCGGCCAAAGGAGAGAGTCAGGAACCTCGACCACCCAATCATGGTGTCAGTCCTAAGGATGCGTTGGAGGTGTACTGGATAGCGAAGGTAGTGACAGCGCCGCGAGGGTTCCCTCACGCTTTGCCGTGCTAACCGCACGACTTACTGCTTTGAACATATGGCCAGTGAGAGGGTTGTGGGGAGACAGCCGGGACAAGGGGGCTCTCTGCAACCTGCTTCCCGACATATAAACAACTTGGTTAGGTATTTTAAAATTGTTGGCAAGTGAAAAAAATGAAAGGACAAACACACGAAATGCCTATATTTAAGAAGCGATTATTTAGCTATGCACAACATTTGTTACTCCCTACGTTTCAAATTTTAAGTTGCTTTGACCCTTTAGCTCAGTTGGTTGGAGCTTTCGGCGGCACCCCTTAGGTCCCGAGTTCAAAGTGGGAGCAAATTTCAGGCTGATGGTAATAAAAATCTCATCATTGGCATAGCCAGGGTTTAGGGTTTTTTCCGCGATGCGGAAGAACTGTTTTCTTCTTAACGGAATATGGTGGGCCCTCTCCCCCTCTGATTGCGTTTGTTTTTGTTACATCCATTTTGATATGCATCTTGATATATAACAATGTCTAGATACATAGCAAAACAGATGAACCAAAAAGATTAAAGCGACTTATAATTTGGAACGGATGGAGTAGTATAGAATATGAGTAAGTGACGATGAGCTATGAGACTAATGGGTTCTGCAGGAAACAGACAACAAGTGTTGCAAAAGATATTTTATTTGTTGCAATGATCTCTATACGATGTTTACAATTCTGTTGGTATTGTTTGGTAGAATGGTGAAAAAAAAAAAAGCTCTTCTCCAATAAAATAAACGTAGCGGTCAAAATAAACTTGTCTAATCCAATTTTTGTATTTTTAGTACACATAGGTGCCATGGACAAAAATGTGGGCACAAAAAGATGTAAAAACATACAATTTAGCTTTCATATACCATCATTATCTCCGTACAAGACTCTGGGAAAACACATTTACACATGAAGAATAAGAAAGGGAAAAACATTAACTCCATAAGATTTTTTATGAAACCGGTCGCGGTGGCCATTGTGATCAATGGAAGTGTTGCAGCCCTCTTGGTTAATATATATCACAAGGAGAACATTATATAAGACTTTTAGTTAATGATCCCAACAAACAAAGCACAAAAGACAATGGCAGACTGTAACCCCAATGCTGCTTGGATGGGGACACCATAGCTAACGATATTTCCAATGTTGCTTGGATAATGGTTGCACAAAAACTAGCCATACACAGGGACATCCACATAATATTTTGGAAAGATCATCCTAACGAGCTCCATTTCTTTTAATATGTTAGGTAAGTGTTTGTATATTTTTGGCAAATCTGAAAGAAAATGCCATTATTCGAGAAGTTTACTATTGAGCATTGGAAATATGCCATTACTAGTTCTTTTCTTGAGAAAACAGGAGGCATCAGAGTCTGATCCCTACTGACAGCTAAGCATGATTAGTTAGTATAGAAAATGACTAAGTGCCGATCAGCTATGAGACTAATGGTCGGCTCTGACAGTGGTGTTTACAATACTGTTGGCTATATTTGGTAGAAAGGTCAAAATACAATTTTCAAATAAAACAAAAGTAACAGTCATAATAAGTTGATCCAAATAGAAAGCTACTCAATGCCATGCTATACCCGTCAGCTTCATCCCGAACAGGCCTCTTCGTTTGCAACCCATGCTGTGTGGGCAGACAGGACACGCCCCATCCATCCTTGCAGAAGCCATTCACCATCCTGGCATATCAAAAAGTCTTTGTGGTAATGCTTTGTGACCTCGTCTTTCATTGCCTTTACAATGCTTGATTTTAGTGGCAATTGCCTTAGCCCTGCACGTTGGTTTCTTGTCTGCCAGTGTCTATATTTCTCATGGCGTTCCACTAGGTCCATGCCTTCGCACGAAATGTCATTAAAAACACATCCAAGAATGGATTTCTCAAACACCAATCGAGATTTATTCTCCCTTGGAATGGTGGCGTCTAGCATGTCAAACAGAGCCATGTAATAGAAGAGTGTCTCTCGAAACCGTGACAAGAAGGAGGTACCATATGAACGATTTATGATGCTCTGGATAAATACATCTGGCCTCATCTTCTTAATATTATTGAGGACAATATCCCTAGGGCTTGGATCATCAAAGAATATGCTCTCTTCCATCAAGAAGCTGAAACTGAAGTGGTCAATCACAACAAGCACCTCATCAGCGTCTCTGTGCAAATCCACAATAGAAGTATCCTCCCACCTTTTCGTGATTGTGTGGAACTTGAATGATGACAAGCCAAGCTCATGGGCACGTTTCGTGAGCCAACATCCTACTTTCTCAATCTGCTCACCTGGGAAGAGAATAGATGTCGGATGGACAATAGCAGTGATCGTCACTTCTGGTAGGTTGCCTTCTTTACAAGCCAGCAAGCGGAGCAAGCCTGCCCAATGAAACCCGAAACGTGTACCATAGTCCACAATATGCAACCTCCTGTTACCTGCCATGGCCTCGATGATGGTCGCTGCAGAAAAAATGAACCCCACATTGTTGAAGCAGCAGGCTTGAGAGTAAAGGTTGTATGATTTAAGGAGCTCTGCAGCAGAGGGGTACTCCAACATAAGCAGCTGACAAAGCTGGCTCCCTGTGCCCATTATCCGTGCCTCTAGCCCCATGGCGAAGCAATGAGCTAGCCGTTGAGTGTCGTCCCCGGTTGTTGAAGCATGTTGCTTGATCTGCTTCAGTAGCTCATGCGCGCTGTCATATGATCATCCGCTGTTAGAGCCTGTGCACAAGAGATCAACAACCTGCGTATGTCGACCACAATTTTCCTTGCCGCTTTCTTCCTCCCTCTATTTCTATTTCTCTTCCCCATGTCAGTATTATCAATCGTGACAAGCTCCATGCCCTTGATGCATATCTCATAGGCATGCAACAACATTTTGTCACCATATTTCTCTAGCTCATTGATCATCGCCACATCTTTGTTGGAAGTACTTACCTCCTCCTCTAGAACTTGATCCTTATTCGTTGTATCTCTGATTTGGTTCACCAGCTCATCCCTTATAAAGTTGTCGTCTTGGGGCAGGATCATGTTGGCTTCTTCCAAGCCCTTCAAGGATGCTCCCACCGCACATGTTCCCTTGGATAAGGGCGAATTGAGAGCACTTTCATCACCATAACCTTCATGCAAGAATTTGTTGGGCCACTCATAGTTGTTGGTGTTAGTGGCATGTGAAGGGGAGTATATGATCTTAGCAAAGGGCTGCTGCACCTGGAGTAGCGCAGGGTGATCAATAAGCTCGTCATCAATGTTGTCCTCCATGAGCATGCGTGAGATGTAAGGGAGCATCAGGTCATTGTTAGGGACATGATGCAGGACCTTACTGCTGATACTGGGCTTCTGGGGAAGGTCAAGGAAGATTGGTGGGGATGTTGGTGGCTGCTCCATAAGATCTTTGATGAAGAATTCCTCAGGTGTGGTGGCCATGGTGATCAATGGTAGTGTGGTGGCCCTTTTAAAGATAAAGAGAACATAAGCCTTTTGGTTAATGTTCCCTACAAACATGGTGCTAAAGACTTTATGTTAATGATCCCAACAAACAGCGTGCAAAAAGACAATGGCTGACTGTAGCCCCTATGCTGCTTGGATGGGGACACCAAAGCTCACGATATTTGCAATGTTGCTTGGAGAATGGTGGCCAAAAACTAGCCATACACAAGGCACGTCAAAATAATATTTCGGAAAGATCATCCTAACAAGCCCCATTTCTTTTAAATAGTGAAAATGACAGTCCTCTGATGCAAAACATATTTAAATAAGCCTCCACAGCTAACGTAAGTAATACAGAACTGGAAAACAGATAAACAGAGGAGCAGAGTTTGAACGCCAGCAACAAATAGCTTTGTTAGGTAGATGTTTGTATAATTTTTGGCAAATCTGAAAGAAAATGCCATTATTCAAGAAGCGACTATTGAGCTAAGCATTATTAGTTCTTTTTTTTTTTTTTTTTTTGAGAAAACAGGAGGGATTACCGGTTGATTCCTACTGAAAACAAATATTTTATTTGTTTCAACCATCTTTATTAGTGGTGTTTACAATATTGTGTGTTCGGTAGAAAGGTCAAAAATACAATTTTCAAATAAAACAAAAGTAACAGTCATAATAAGTTGGTCTGATCAACTTTTCACGTTTTAGTACAAAAATAGGTCTAAATAGAGAGCTTCTGAACGCCCTGCTATATCGGTCAGCTTCATCCCGAACAGGCCTCTTCGTTTGCAACCCATGTCGTGTGGGCAGATAGGGCACGCCCCCTCCATCCTTGCAGCAGCCATTGGCCATCCTGGCATACCAAAAAGTCTTTGTGGTACTGTTTTGTGACCTCATCTTTCACTGCCTTTACAATGCTTGAGTTTAATGGTAATTGTCTTAATCCTGCCCGCTGGTTTCTTGTCTGCCAGTGTCTATATTTCTCAGGGCGTTCCACTAGGTCCCTGCCTTCACATGAAATGTGATTAAAAACCGAAAATCCAAGAATGGATGTCTCGAACACCAATCGAGATTTACTCTCCCTTGGAATGTTTGCATCCAACATGTCAAACATAGCCATGTGATAGAAGAGTGTCTCTTGAAACCGTGACAAGAAGGATGAACCATAAGAACGATTCAAAATGCTCTGGATAAATATATCTGGCCTCATCTTCTTGATGTAATTAAGGACAGTATCCCTAGGGCTTGGATCATCAAAGAATATGCTCTCTTCCATTAAGATGCTGAAACTAAAGTGGTCAATCACAACAAGCACCTGATCAGCGTCTCTGTGCAAGTCCACAATAGAAGTATCCTCCCAGCTTTTCATGATCGTGTGGAACTTGAACGATGGAAAGCCAAGCTCATGGGCACATTTCGTGAGCCGGCAGACTACTTTCTCTGTCTGCTTACCTTGGAAGCAAATAGGCATGGGGTGGGCAATGGCAGTGATCTTCACTTCTGGTAGGCCGCCTTCTTTACAAGCCAGTAAGCGGAGCAAGCCTTCCCATTGAAACCCGCAACGTATACCATAATCCACGATATGCAACCTGCTCTTTCCTTCCATGGCTTGGATGATGGTCGCTGCGTAAAAAATGAATGTGACATTGATGAAGTAGCAAGCTTCAGAGTAAAGGCTGTAGGCCTTAAGGAGCTCCACAGGTGAGGGGTACTCTAACATAAGCACCTGCCAAAGCTTGCTCCCCTGTGCCCGTCATCCGTGCCTCTAGCCCCTTGGCGAAGCAATGAGCTAGCCGTTGGGTGGCGTCCCCTGTTGCTGAAGCATGTTGCTTGATCTGGTTTAGTAGCTCACGCGTTGTCATGTGATCGTCTGCTGTAAGAGCCTGTGCACAAGAGATCAACAACCTGCGTATGTCAACCACATTTTTTTCCTTGCCGCTTTCTTCCTCCCACTATCCCTGTTTCTCTTCCCCACGTCAGTATTGTCAATCGTGAGAAGCTCTATGCCATTGATGCATATCTCATAAGAATGTAACATCATATTGTCAAGCATCTCGTTTCCATATTTCTCCTCTAGCTCATTGATCATAATCACAGCAATGTTGGTAGAGCTTACCTCATTCACTAGAACATGATCTTTATAATTCTTTGTTTCTCTAATTTGATTCACCAGCTCATCCTTTCTAAAGTTGTTGTCTTGGGGCAGGAGCATATTGGCTTCTTCCATGCCCTTCAAGGATGCTCCCACCACACATATGCCATTGGATAAGCGTGAATTGAGGGCGCCTTCATCACCATGACCTTCATGCAAGAATTCTTTGGAACCCTCATAGTTGATGGAGTTAGTGACAAGGGAAGGGGAGGATAGGATATGAGCAAAGGGCTGCTGCACCTGGAGTAGCGCAGGGTGATCATTGAGCTCATCATCAATGTCGTCCTCCATGAGCATGCGTGAGATGTAAGGGAGCATCATGTCATTGTTGGGGACATGATGCCGGACATCATTGCTGATATTGGGCTTGTGGGGTAGGTCAAGGAAGACTGCTGGGGATGCTGGTGGCTGCTCCATAAGATCCTTGATGAATAATTGCTCCGGTGTGGTGTCCATGCTGATCAATTGTAGTGTGGTGATCCCTACAAATAGAGTGCAAAAGACATTGGCTGACTGTAACCCCAATGCTGTTTGGATGGTGCCAACATAGCTCACGATATTTCCAATGCTGCTTGGATGATGGTTGCAAAAACTAGCTATACACAGGCCACATCAAAATAATATTTTGGAGAGATCATCGTAGCCAGCCCCATTCCTTAATTAACTAGTGAAACTAACAAAGCAAGAAAATACAGTTGTCTGATGCAAGGGAACGTATCAGGTGGAAACCAGGAAGCTGTGCAAACTTTGTAAACTATCAATCAAAACCACAAGATGCTAATCTGATGGCTAGGGTCAGAGGACCATAATCTCAATTTTTGCAAATCCCCCTCGCTTTGCGTGGCCGCCCCCTCTTCGCTTTGGTGTGGCCGTCGCCCTCCGCCTCGCCGCTCCATGCGGCTTGCGCGCCGGGCTGCGAACACGCCCCGCCCATCCAGCTTGACGCTACCGCCAGCCCGCCCGAGCTGCGCCTCCCGCCGTCGCCGCCGCCGCCTCCTCCGCCACGGCC
This sequence comes from Hyparrhenia diplandra, assembly GCA_015847255.1. Lineage (NCBI taxonomy): Eukaryota > Viridiplantae > Streptophyta > Magnoliopsida > Poales > Poaceae > Hyparrhenia > Hyparrhenia diplandra. Next base: position 231,401 of record JADLZK010001126.1, on the reverse strand, counting down.
TCCGCCATCGCGGCCGCGTCTCCGTGTGCCTCCATGACTCCATCCTGCCATGCGCCGCTGGCCCCGCCACGCTCAGCGCGGCAGCAGGAGCAGATTCACGTCCAATCGTCCATGCAGGTGCAGCGGTACAAAGCTGCTGAGATTGAACGCCCGTGTAGGTGCAGCGCCCGTGCAGGGTGCAGATGCAGCGCTAGAACACAGCTTCTGAACTACACAATCCCTTGTAAACTAGTGTTTCCAATCGTCTTGAATAAACATTTTGGCAGCATCTACCCATAAGGCCACAACAAGAGCATACAGGTTCTTATGAGTTGGTACAGGAATACGAAAACAAACATGTTTCATTCAGGAATACAAGTACAGGGATACAGATTTAGAATAAACTTCTACAGTTCATAGTTCCCAGAGTTCACAGTCAACTTCCAGCGATGCCGCACAAAAAGTACTTTTTGCTCGGTTTGATCCTAACCGCGACGACGGAATCAACGACGACGAGAGAGAGAAGGCGGCCAACTCGTCCTGCACAGGCCGGGTCCGTTGCAGACATGCTTTTGACAAAAGATTTTGGAGTCTGCAACGCGCGCAGGTCCATGGCGTCGCGCGTGCCGGACTTCATGGCGGACGGGCAGCAGCGAATCACGGGCAGCCGACGGACTCCCTCGGCGGACTTCATCGCGGATGGGCGGCGACGACTCACAGGCAGCAGCGCGGCGGCAGCGAGAACGAAACGACACGGACAGGATTTGCGGGGGGCGATTTGCAAAAAAAAACACGATTAGCATGGCTATAATGGCGGGTGGTTAAAGTGGAAAAGTAGCCCACCTCTGTCTCTAGCCATCAGATTAGTATCATGTGGTCTTGATTGATAGTTTGCAAAGTTTGCACAGCTTCCCGGTTTTCACCGAATACGCTCCCCACGATGCAAAGCATTTTTAAATCCTAAATACTAGATTTCGCGCGTGCGGCGCGCGAACGATCGCCTCGGCGCCTCTCGGCGCCGTCGGATCGGTGTTTGTTTTGATGGCCGTCCGATGGCGTACGAGGGAAAAAAATCCCGACGACGGTGGGGCCCACACACTACACTGTTCGAAATTTTGGGACCCGAGCCGCCCCTCTCTCTCTCCTCTCCCGCTCGTCTCTCCTCTCTCCTCTCTCACCGAACCGGCGAAACCGGCGACGGCGTCGATCCGCGGCCGCATCGGGGCGCATTCCTCCCCAGCGGCCGGCGCGCCGCACCCGCCTCGCCCGTTGCCACTTCAGCCGGCGGTGCGCCCATACCGGCGCTGCGCGGCCATCTCCCGCTCAAGGTGCTGCGGAGGCGCTCATCGCCGGATCTGAAGCCCTCCTCGGCGTCCGGTCGTCGTCGAGGCCGGGTACCGCAGCGACCGTCGTCTTCTATCCGGCGCCTCCGCTCGACGTCTTCCCGGCGACCGCTCGCCCTCTCCCGGCGACCGCGCGGGCTTTCCACGGCGAGGTTGCCCATTCCTGCCGCCGCTGTCGGGCGGGAGCTGCTTCACCGGAGGTACCACTTCCCCAACCAAATCTGTATTGAGGTCGGATGGATCTGCGCGACCGACCTAACCGTCCCGATTTGGTACGAATCCACGCGCGTGTAGGGTCACCGACGGGTAGGTTGCCGCCGGCGGGAGGTTGCTGCCGAGACGGGTGGTTGCTGCCGAGACGGGAGGTTGCCGCCGACGGGAGGTTGCCGCCCAAGGGGAGGTTACTTGGAGGTTGAGGCGAGGAATTTGTTAGGTATTTCCATTTCCCCGCTATCCCCTCGCTATTTGGATGTACATCATGTATCGTTCCTCATTTACAGGCACATCTAATCCCAAACTGAACTGCCTGTATGGTTTCTGTCGATGTGCTTCGTGTGTACTACAGTCATAGGTTTCGTCACCGTATGAGCCCTAGGTTGTGAAATCTGATTGAATGTACCACCAAATTCTTGCTATGTGGTCGCAAGTGTGTACATCCAAATTAGTGTTCAGTAGGTGAGGGCTGCAACAAGTTATGCACATTATGTGAGAATTAGTGAAGCAGATGCAAATGTCCTGTTCTATTGGCAGAGCTTCATTACTCTGCTTTTTTAAAACTGTTTGGCTCTTCTGTTTGATTTGATTATGTACTAATTGAAGCACAACGACAACAAAATCAGGCTGCAAGTAGAGCTGCTCCAGCAGAGGTATCACTAACGTAATCAAATCCTTCCTCGCCGCAGTTGTAGCCGCAATTTGGGATTGGGGGACGAATCGAAAGGTTTCGTGGAGGTTGCCGCCGACGGTTGGTTGCGTAGGCATCAACACTCGCAGCGAGGAAGTTCTTTTTGGTATCTGCATTCCGCCCCTCGCTAGCCCTTGCTATTTGGGTGTACTCTTTTCGATTTCTCTGCCGTATAATCTGAATGAGCTCTAGATCCATTTGTTTGCATCACCGCATGAGCTCTAGATTCTGTAATTTCAATGAATGAAGCCCCAAAAAACTTGCTATGTGGTCGGCGCCCGATGTGTTACGTGTACATCCAAATCAGTGTTCAGTAGGTTAGGGCAGGCAACAAGTTAGGCACCTTATCTGACTATTAGTGAAGCAGATGTAAATATCCATTTGTAGTGGCAGAGCTTCATTACTCTGCTTTGTGTATTACTGTTTGATTTGATTTGTACTAATTGAAGCATGACATCAACAAGATCGATCCTGGTACATATAGTGGTCATTTTTTACTATTTACATTACTATGCTTTGTGTATTACTCTTCTTCTTCCTCCCCTCTTCTATCGCCACTGATGGCTTCCATCACCCTCATCTCCACCGGCCTCTGAAAGTGCTACATATTGAAATCGACATTAGTTTCTTCTTGGTTTTGTTCTTTCTTGATTAGCCCTCCTAGTTTCCTAGGTAGAAGCTCACGGTGCTATTTGAAGGGTATCCTTTCCTATATTTTGCTCACCTTTTTTTGCCAATCTAATGCTTCTCCTCCGGGTTGTGGTATGTAGTGGGTCGAAACCTCTTTTCTTCTCGTTTAGTTACTAAAACGGGAGCTCCTTCTACGATGATAGGTTGTGGTATACTTGCTTCTATGGATTCTAACAAGTCATCTAATGACCGTTACGAAATGTTGTCCTCACCCACTACATAAGCATTGCCGCCGTCGACAGACCATTATTTTTACTAATCAATTACAAGAATACACTATACTCAACCTATGGCTAATAAACCATTTTAGTGCATTTATGAATTGATCTTGCTTCTCTTTTGGTGCTGCCTTTCCCTCTCTTTACGGGCATCTAACAATGGCTTGCCAAAACCTCATTTCTTCTATTTTTTTCTCTCGTCATGTAAATCTGTACATAAGCATTTATTCTTCCAAAGTGCAGGTCATTTTTCCTGTTTGTATTAGCATTTTTGTTAATTTGGTAAGGCATTTTAGCTCGTGGCCTTGGGACGCCAAATAACTACAAATGTATTGTTGATCTTGTACTTGCATTTGATTAATGAAGCCGACTCTTTTTCTTTTCAGTTCATAGGAATTGCAAGCTACCATTTCGACGATTAATCGGATTGGTGAAGCAATTTCTTCATCATACCTTCATCATAAAAGGGTGCGGCACGACTTCTCTTTATCAAGGTTAGGCTTCACTCCATGTACTTGTACGTTGTAGTTTTTGCTCAATATATTTTGTGCTTTTGGCTGCCCATCGTAGGCATTAGCATATTAGTATGCACTTTGCATTAGCATATTTTGGGGGTGGATAGCATATTAGCATTAGCAAAACGCCATCGCCGCCGCCGCACACGCATCAAGTCCAACCCACCGACATCTTGCCGGGCGGCATGCCCAAATCCGGCACTACGGCTCAAGGCGCCGCCTTCGCGACGCCCTTCTACGCACCTTCAAACGCGAGGTGAGGGGGTTGTGGGTTTTGGGTAATATGGGCTGCCATGGGTTAACCCATTCTTATGGGGGTGGGTGTGGGGGTGGGGTGGTGGGTGGGCTGGGGTGGGGTGATTACAAGCAATCGCTTGTGGAGGGGTGGGTGTGGTGCCGGTTCATCCCCATTTGCGGGCCCTAAGTGAACACACCTTTGTTCCATTTGTTAAGATGGTTGCTGAATTTTTTCCCCTTCTCTCCAAACTAATAGCCAAGGACAAAATATTTAAGTTTGGTCACTCTTTGATTTCCTTTTTGGTTATATTTCATAAGCGTGACACCTATTGTTCTCTATAAATTGTTCTCGACCTATGTATTGTCCCTAGCTGTACTTTATTTTCTTGTTAGCACAATATCTTTTGCACTCCACATCAAAGTGCTTAGTTTTTCCTACATAAATGCCTAGCTTTTGATGCTAAATTGCTAGTTTTGTATTCCCCGCGTACCTTGCTTAGCTTTAGCTTATCCCACCCGTTTTTCTTCATTCTTGGGGTGTGTCACCCCACTTGTGTGTCGACAACTTCCGTATATTGGGGATATCTGTCTCCTTGAAGTTGTATATCGACGGGCCATCCCAGTCTTTGCACATGCATGATCATGTGAAACCAAACCGTCGTGTTTGCAATAGCACAACTCAACTTATTAGAGGCATCAATGTGTAGAATCGCATCCACAAGAACCGGTTTCAATTTTGAGCTTACTTATTTGATTGTTTTGGCACACCAATGTCCACAGGCTCGTACTCTGTATGTCTTTTTTTTTGTTTAAGGGTACCATCTCCTCCATAGAGCTTTAATTCCCTCTATGATTTTGTCGCTCGACTTCCTCTTAAAAATGAATTTTTGTCTTCCAAACTCCTCATTTTTTTGCGGTCAATACCTCGAATCTCCCAGCCCTTGATAGGTTGAGGTGTCCAGCGGGCTCAAAGTGCCCAGCGAAAACCACCTCCATCGCCCGCTTCCCAAGTTCTCAAGCAGATGGTGACTGGAGATGGATTTTTGTTCACATCTCGTTACCTAAAGTCAGAATATTCAGGCTTTAGGTAAAGGTTTCACTAACAATGTCAACAAAAAAACGATTGGTCGAGGTGGTTTTTCATTAGCTTTGAATGAGACACCTGGGAATCAAACTGGATCGTAGAGCGCTGGGCACTACTACCCGCTGGTTCTCAACCTAAGGGCGTGGAGATTCGAGGTATTGACCTCCGATGAGGAGTTTGGAAGACAAAAGGCTAAGAGGAAGTCGCGACAAAATCATAGAGGGAATTAAAGCTCTATGGAGGAGATGGTACCTTAAACAAAAAAAGACATACAGAGTACGAGCCTGGGACATTGGTGTGCCAAAACAATCAAATAAGTAAGCTCAAAATTGAAACCGTTCTTGTGATGCGTGATTCTACACATTGATGCCTCTAATAAGTTGAGTTGTGCTATTGCAGCCACGATTGCGGGTTTCACATGATCATGCATGCGCAAAGACTGATGGCCGGCCGATATACAACTTCAAGGAGACAGATATCCCCAATATACTGGAAGTTGTCGACACACAAGTGGGTGACACACCCCAAGAATGAAGAAAACTCGGTGGGATAAGCTAAAGCTAAGCAAGGTAATGGGAATACAAAACTAGCAATTTAGTATCAAAAGCTAGGCATTTATGTAGGAAAACTAAGCACTTTTGATGTGGAGTGCCGGTATATTGTGCTAACAAGAAAATAAAGTACAGCTAGGGACAATACATAGGTCGAGAACAATTTATAGAGAACAATAGGTGTCACAGCTTATGAAATATAACCAAAAAAGGAAATCAAATAGTGACCAAACTTAAATATTTTGTCCTGGCTATTAGTTTGGAGAGAAGGGGAAAAAATTCAGCAACCATCTCTCATTAACTTAAGTACAACACCATCTCCGAAATTACAATTTTTTTTGACAAAATAGAATCTAAGCCCTCGAATCTCTACTCCTCTTCATCACTTATCTTGAGCAACCATCTTTTTTACGCATGTTGCCGCATTGTGCTCAGAGAGCCACAAAGACCGCATTTGCGTGGCTTCTTTGTATGCACTTCCAAAGGTGAAGACTTTTTCCTCCTTGCCTTTAGACGGCCTTTTGTCTTGGTAATGTCCGGGTCCAACACTACCATAGGTACTGCACTAGTTTCTCGTGAAAGATGCCACCTGCGAAGTGCTTCAAATTTGAGAAGGGACTTGTTGTGGAGGAGGGGACGGGGACAGCAATACCTTCTTTGTGGAGGAGGGACAGGGACAAAGACGCCTTTGCTTTGGAGGAGGAGGGACAACACCGGCTTGTTTGTGGAGGAGGGACAGGGACAGCACTGGCTTGCTGTGGAGGAGGGACAGGGACATCACCGCCTTTGCCGTGGAGGAGGGACAAGATTGCCTTTTGGCTGGCTGAGCTGCTTTAGCGGCGGCTTGTGCCTTCTTCTTCTCCTTCCTAGCCTTCTTTATAGCGAAGAAATTCAGCCTCTATTGCACGCCCATGAGCAGTAGCAATCCCAAAGTGAACTCTTCTCGAGACACAAGCTTGCTGAGAGATATGTTTGCAAATAAGTTTGCAAGATTTGCAAAGCGGATCGCCCTCTTGTTTTTCTCCGGCATCGCAGCTGCTTGAGCACTAGCTTGCAATGCGTATATTGAGGTTGAGTTCTCTTGTGGTGTCCACTGGGCGAAATGTAGAGGTCTGGGATTTTCTTCAGCCCCTTGTCTGTCAAAACTTTTAGCACATGGCAGCAAAAAAATCCCATCTCTCTCGAATTTGCGGCATTGACAGCTGATAACACAAAGCTCTTCATTGTAAGTAACTTCATAGGTCCTAGATCCATAAACTCCGACAAAATCTTCAACGGGGCTCAATTGGTACACATATGGGTAGGTTCAATAGAGGACACATACCGTGCTATCCTCTCCGAAGCTCAGACGAAACCTGTAATAAATGTTTCTCGTGTACACCTCAATTGCATGCTTCTCCAAAGGATAAGCGGACCATGCCGGAGGTAGCCTTTGGTCCGGCCCCGAATCCCCGTTTGTTCTCAGCCACATCTGTTTTGTCCTGTATTTTCTTGTACTGATGGACAAAATCCAGTATTGAGTTGTTAGGATTGACGTATTTCTTGAGGACAGCATTGAATCCCTCGCTTCTTTGGGTAGACTGCAAAGAAAGGGTAGAATCTGTCCATGAAAAAGGCCGAACCCAAAGATGCCCGATCTCCCATAGGTTGCGTGTGATCTCATTCTCAGCAGCTCCATGAGTTTGGATCATTGCTTGCCATCTCATTTCAAACTCTTGAGGACTCAAGCTGAAATTCACGACTTCATTGTACTCCTCCTCCAAGCCTTTTTCCCCTTCCAAGCCTTTTTGTATCAAAGTACCTAGCAAGCCTGGTCTCGATCTTGGAAATGATGTGCCAACGGCAGCACCGGTGCCGGGTAGCTACAAAAACAGCCCTTGCTGCTGCTGCCATTGCCAAATCCTGGTCGGTGATCAAGTTGATTGGCTCCAGCCCATCCATTGCCTCTACAAAGGCCTTGAACAACCAAATATAGGATTCTCGCAGATTCATTTTTCAAGAAACCACAACCAACTTGATGGATTGACCATGCCTATTGATTGCAATGAAAGGTGCAAAAGGCATTTTGTAGATGTTGGTCGATAGGTGTTTGTCGAAGGAGATACAATCATGGTAAAAAGCTTGTATGCAGCCCTTGCTGCCCCATCCACCCGAAAATGTTCTCCACCTTATCATCGATCCAACTTGACTCGACAAACAAATCTGGGTCCTCCTTTCTCAGCTCATCAAAGTATGAAAGTGTTTTACGCCATGTCACTTTTCGTTGCGAGACCTTATCTGTGCTCTCAAGTTGCTGACGTGAGTGACATGGTAAGGTACAGCATGTGCAGATCCGTAGAGATCGGACATAAGCTGCATCATTCGACTGGTCTCCAGGTTGCAGTTATGTAGAAGGGTCAAAAAATCCACCTCTTCTTTTGGAATTCCAAATATGGGACCGTAGAAACTTTGCCAATGATGGTTTGTCCACCATGCTTGTGGTTGTGGTCAGCAACAAACCGCTTGACAAACCATTTAGAGCCGTTGAACTTGACCAACATTCGTGCTTTACAGCAGGTGTACTTCATAGTCTCTCTTTTCCTTTTCAGGCCAATGCACTTTGCATTTTTCCCTTTAGCTTCTTCAAGATCAGAGTCGCTGTCGCTGTTTTCATCGTCTTGAACAATCTCTAGCTCATTACCCTTGGCCTTTTTACCCTTCCCCTCCTTGTTGCACACAAACAAGGCTTTGTCAAGTTCCTTTGTTTTCGCTAGCCTCCTAGATGTCCCGTTCCTTATAGAGAAGCCCTTTCTTCTAGCATATTCATTATAGCACTGCCTCGCCTCTTCGACTGTGTCGAACAGCTTTCCGACATACGGCTCATCGGGGGAAGAAATTGCTGCTAGGAATTGGAGGTCAACATCATCCTCGTCCTTCCGAGCTGCCACAATTTCATTCCCAAAGACCTTGATCCCCAACAAATTCTTCCTCGATGTGCGTGTCTTCCAATGACAGATTGCAGCTCAAATGGTTGGTAATTGTGTACAAAAGAATGGATTTCCAGTGTCATCATTCAAATCCATGCTAGAACCTGCAATTTACAAAAAGCATTTACATGTTATTATCCAAGCGGTTTTTATTGCAACATGCTAGGCAACTACTCGAGAAAACTAATAGCTCTTTCTTTTCCCCGCATGTTGGACAGCCATCTAAAAGGGGCAGCAGAAATGATATGTGTAAATACATGTAAGTAAATGAAACTAATAGCTCTTTCTTGTAAGTAAATGAAACTAATAGCTCTTTCTTTTTCCCGCATGTTGGACAGCCATCTAAAGGGGGCAGCAAAGAAATGATATGTGTAAATACATGTAAGTAAATGGGCCAAAAATAATATTCAATAAGTTGATTGCCTAGTCACCAAAGAACACATCACAACACCAGCAAATGCTTAGGTTTAACCGAACAAATGCTCAGGCAAATTAAAGAAACTGCTTACAAATAACCAAATAAATGCTAGGCCAGCTAATTGTGCAAGTCACGCCCAAACCGCTAGTTGTGTAGATAGCAAGTATTACAAGCTACTGGTATTACTATGTCAAATACAGATGAGTTGTTTTCAAATATAGGCCTATAGCTTCTTTAGATCACTACATGCCTGAATTGTTCCTTTTCGGTCATCCGCTTGCTTCAAGAAGGCGTCACCAAAGAAATGTGATCCAATTCTTATATGCTAGTTCAATCTGATCCAAATGTGGTAGGTTCAAAAACTCATAGCATTTTACATGTTCAATCTTGAAAGCTGGTACAAATGTGGTAGGTTCAATGAAAGAATGTTAACAAGAACAAATTCCTAACTGAAACCCGAATATTAGAAGAGATTCAAGATCAATTTAGGTTCAGTTTGCCTCTGTTCACTTTGATTACAAATGCTAGGGCAAAATGCTTAGGTTTAACCGAATAAATGCTAGGGCAAAATAAAGAAACTGCTTACAAATAACCAAATAAATGCTAGGCCAGCTAATTGTGCAAGTCACAACCAAACTGCTAGTTGTGTAGATAGCAAGTATTACAAGCTACTGGTATTACTATGTCATATACTGAGAGGAGTAGATTTAGACTTTTAGAGCATAGGCCTACATGTTGAACTAGCAAACTAATATGCACTAATACTCTTCTTTCCTACATGTTGAACAAAGAATGAGAAGGCACCAACAAAGATGAAGACATGTACCTAGCAAATTGCGGATTTTCTACCACATCTCTTACTAGCAATCTGGAATTTCTACCACATCTCCGACCGACTAGCAAATCTGTGGAAGATATGTTGACCGACTAGCAATTGTGTGAAGGAAATTAGTACTTGGGAGGAAACTGGGAGGACACTTGGGAGGGAATAAGCTACATTCCCCGATGATACTTTTCGCCTCCAATATGAATGCTTCAATCATGGGTGTATGTGAATTTCTTCATGAGTTTGGCCTGTTGCATGCCAATACAAGTATCAATCTAGGAGGAACTAACACCATACTTTTCGCTTTTATTTATGTTGTCGTTAAACGCTTTACTACCAATCTGTTACTTCTAGTAATCTCTGTCAAATACGGATGATATGTATAGTAGCAATCTATCACCGTCTCATAGAAGGATCTAAAGCAAAGAAGAAGGAAGCAAATTGGGATTACAACTAACTTGTAGTAATCGACTTGAAATACCTGATTTTTGTTGCCCGGATTGATGTTCTTCAATACTGGATGGATGTTTTTGTCTGGATCATGTTGTGTTCTCGTAATTTCCAATTTGAGAGTATTGTTTGTTCATAGATGGGGGAAGAACCTGTGTTCAGATCTGATCTTGTGGGTTCTTGATTTCTTGGGTGAGAAGGTCCGGATCTCAGGTCCGGCGGCGGCGGAGAGAAACCCTGTAGGTCTCCGCGTGTAGGTCTCCGCTGCCGCAATCAGGGGGCCACGCCTGGGAGGACAGAACGCGCTGGGAGAGTTGTGCGCGCACGCCCGCCCCGCTGTGTCCCGTAAAAAAAAAAAAAAAAAAAAAAGGGATGGAAGCCTGGTGTCGCGGTGGGGTGTGCAGCCGAAGCAGGTTTTTCTACAAGTGCGTGCTAGTGGCGTCCTTTTTTAAATAAATATATAAATCTTCACAGCTAACTTAAGTAGTAAATAGGAAAACAGAAAAATAGAGGAGCAGAGTTTGAACGTGAGCAATAAACAGCTTGGTTAGGTGTTTTAAAAAAAATTGTTAGCAAATGTGTGAAAAAAATGAAGCGCAAACATGAAATGTGATTATTCAAGAAACAACTATTGAGCTATTGTCGGTGTTAGGAAACCACCAGAAAGTAAATTTCTAGAATGCGTGTTAGGATTGCATGGTGCGACAAGGAGATACAAGGTTTATACTAATTCGGGCGAACAATCCCTACGTCCAATGTGGTGCTGTTGTACTGTATTCCTTATCTCTAGCTTTGCCGGAAGTATACAAGCTTAGTTGAGAGAGGGAGGGGCTCCTAGGTCCGTGTGAGTTAGTGTGTGTGTGTGTGTGTTTGAGCGAGTTGTTCTTCGTGTCTTGGTTCTCGAGCCATGCGTCTCCTTTATAGCACATGGAGAGGCACACTTACACGGTTGAGATTGCAAAGGAGGATTGCGTAAGGCAAAGAAATGCCCGAGAAGATGCCTCGGTTGCCGTGGATGGGAAGGGCATCCCGCGCTTGCCATTGGTCCTTCCTTCGTGGTGCGTAAGTCATGCCGATCTTGGTAGGGGCTGGATTGCCCCCGTTCTCTCCATTATCTTCGTGAGGTTGTGCCGCACCCTATTCCATCGCTTCACGCCAGCGGGTGAGCGGCGCCCATTGTAGCCTCTAGTTGGCCGGTGACAGATTCTCCCCATTAGCCTCTAGTTGGCCGGTGACGTATTCCGATGCCCTCATTGGTAATGCCACGTGGTTGAGGTCGTCGTGGTTGCTTATGTCCGAGGTCTCCGCTGCACCGTAGTTTGTTAGCTTGATGAAGGCTTGTGCGCCGCGTAATCGTGACTTCTCGACAAACGGTGCGACATTCAAGCCCGCTTTGGACGGAATTGTCCTAGGCCCCGGTACTTTTTGTGTCCGTGCTTGGTCCACGGGCGGACTCTCGGGTTGAGGGTTCGTCTAGGGGACGCTTGCGTGCTGCCCGTGCCGCCCATACCTCTACCTGGTCACGCCGCCGCCAACTACTCGGCCGGGCGCCGCAAGTCCCATCTTGTGCACCGCTCGCATGTGTCTCTCGAGGTTCACGGGTCGCCCGGCCCCGGCCTTGTCCTTGGACGAAGGGATGTACATCTCGACGTGGTGAGTCATTTGTCCCACATCGGGCGGAGCGGACTCGAGCGCCTTTACGCCGGATGGGGCGGTGATCGTCGTCCCGCGATCGGGAGAGACGGACTCATGCACCCTACATTGGGCGAGACAGAGACGATTGTGACTGCCGCGGGGGCTCAAGCCCCCCGGGTGGGCCACCCGTATGCTTCACCCATGATAGGTACCCATGGTTCATATCCTCAATAGCTATGCATATTTTTCTAGTATAGAAAATGAGTTAGAAGGTTTTAAATAGCGGGCTAAGGTGTTTAGCGGTTTGTCTCTCAAACAGCTAATAGCGAAGCTATAGCGCCTATAGCAGCTAAACTATACATGAACACAAATAGCGGCACTCTGCTATAATAGGCTATAGTGGGCTACAGCGGCAGTCATAGTGTGGGTATTTAAAACTATGGTTAGCGCCGACCGATCAGCAATGAGACTAATGGGCTCTGCAGGAAACAGACGGCAAGTGATGCAACAGATATTTATTTGTTGCAATAATCACTCTCTCACGGTGTTTACATTTTTGTTGGTGTTGTTTGGTAGAATGGTAAAAAAACGCTTTTCAAATAAAAATAAAAGTTGAGGTCAAAATAAACTTATCTGGTCCAATTTCTGTATTATGGTAAAAATAAGTGCCATGATTAAATAAGATGCCCAAACTAAAGAGGTCAATCACGAGCACCTCATCAGCGTCTCTATGCAAGTCCATGATAGAAGTATCCTCCCAGTTTTTCATGATCACGTGGAACAACGTACAATGAAGGCAGCCCAAAGGCCCCAATCTCAGGTTTCGTTCTTTTCTTCCCACTTTCCACTGGCTAAACCAGGGGCGGATATGGGCTTAGGGCCAGTAGGGTCGTGGCCCTAGTCGCGCCTAAAAATATTCTTTAGTAAATTCTATGTTTTAGGCCTGGCCCTAGGTGTTGGGCTGAATTTGTTGGCCCAAGAGCGGAGTCCACTGCAGTCCATAGTCCAGGAAACTGAATCGCTCTTGTTTGACGGACGCCGCCTTCCTCGCTGGCGTCGGGAAGCTGAATCGATCGATCCTCGTTCCCATCTTCTTCGACGCTGACGTGCGCGGGAGTCCATCCGCCTCCCGCCTGCTGGCGTTGTCGCCGCGCCGCCACCGCTGGCCGCCGCCGCCGCCAGATGCGCCGGGCGTCAGCCTGCTCGCTCTTGCCCTCGTGTCCCGTTGCCCATTTGTCAAGGTCGAACGCCCAAGGACTCAAGGCAAAGGCGGCCCCAACCCTCGCCGGCGCCGCTGACCTAAGAGGAGACGGGGAGAGCCCGAGAGGGATCCTTCAAGGCTTCAAGCACGGAGAGGGATCGATCGCCGATCGGGCCGGCAGCATCCTTGATCGCTGATCGGGAAGAGTCAAGACTGTTGCATCTTTGATTGGTTGATCCACCGAAGACTCATCCGGGTAAGTCAGGCAAAAGTGTAATCCTTTATCCTTCTAATTTCTATTCTAATTTCTAATCTCTTGTTAAACTCTTCCAGATCTTGTAGGAATCAAATAAAGAGGGCGGCGAGGGGCGAGGGGGAATAGAACCAAGTCAATAAAATCCTTTCTTACTCCGGCTCCTGCCCCAATCATACAATTATTAGATTCACAAGGACAAAAATCCGAACCACAGTCAAGAGTGCTAGTGTCACAAGGTCAGTCATCGGTTGCATCTGCACAAGTAGAACCACTACTACAAACAGTAGAAGTACCTATCAATGCTAGTGATAATGACATTGTTGTTGATCCTGGGCTCTGGATTCCAATTGAGCGCCACATGCATTTTGATAGCGGCCCTAGGCATCAAAAGTTAATAGCTCCGCCACTGGGCTAAACTATACATGAACAACAATGATGGTAGCCCACAATAGTTGTTGAAGACCGTGATGTCGAAGAGGTGCTTGCACTTGTGAGCGCACGAGAAGGGCTCGCCACGCTTGAAGAACAGTCCTACCTTGCGTCGTTTTGTCATCTCCTCCGAGGTCACCCGCTTGAACGGTCGAGTCGGGTGTAGCCATTGTCGTTGAGTCGCCGATGGTGGTGGTGCCATAGGTAGCGCTAGAGGTGGCGCCTTGCCTCTCTGTGGCGCCGTATTGCCGGGGTTGTAGAGGATGGTGAGTCGTCGTTCGTATGCCCTCGGCGAGCGACATGGTCGCCTCCATGTCATTGGGGTAGTGCTCGACGTCGGTCTTCAACGGTTCACCCAGTCCCGCCCCAGTGTAGATGTTGACGTGTCTGCTGATCGTCGAGGTGCCTGGCACGTGCCATGTGCTCCAGGAACTGCTCCGTGTACTCGTCGGCGGTGCTTGTTGGTATTTGTTAACCTACAGGAATATAATCCGCAGTTTAACGGATACGGTGAGCACTTCACCCGAATAGGGCTTGAAATATCGAATCCACGGGGAGAAGGTGAGAGAGTATGTCGAGGTGTATAACTAAATCGAGTGGCTATAAAACTAGATTAAAAGAGAGGTAAGGAGTTCTAGTAGGAAGGTCTTGTTCTCACTTCAAGTAAATCATTTGCACATTGTTCTTAAGAGGGGTTGTCATGAAGAAACTCTTAATAAAGGGAATCTACGCTAACAACGCAGGGGTCTCCTACGATTTCTATAAACGGGGCAGGCATACGAAGGACTCAATGGCGCTCACCACCACGATCGGCCTTAACGGTTGGTGTTTCACCCCGCCTATAGAAGGTATTAAGTAATAAGCTAGTCAATCTAAGCACCACGCTTACATTAATCTAACAACTTCAATTCAAGAGCGGCGAGGAATCAAAGTAATCTTATCAAAGAAATACGAACCTTAAGAACAATAGAGACAATACCACTTACCGAATGGAAGTCGAACACTCCACAAGATCTCGAGTCATGCTCCAATGGCATCAACTCGGAGGAAGAAGAAGATGGAGGCGCCGACAGCTCAGGCCTTCCTTCAACTCCGCCTCAACCGCGCTCTAATTCTCTCAACTTGAAGCTCTACTCTCAACTCTAATCTAAGGCTTCTAGTTCTACATCTTGTCTAATCTTCTACTTCTAGTTCTTGAACTAGAGCTAAGGCCGTCGACTAGAGCTGGATCTGATCGATATGATGATGAGTTGATCCGAGATGATTGAAACCCGGGCCTGGGGCTTGCTTATATATAGTCGGGGAGGAGGTACGCCGTCTTGGACTCGAACTCTTCCCGTCGTCGTCGGATCAAACCGACATTAATCATGCGGTTTAGATTGCATCTTAGAGGCGGTGGAGGAACATTCTCGGCGTGGCCGCTTGGGCGGGGCAGGCCGAGCAGCTGAATATTAGGCGGCCGGCCCGTGGTGGGCCCCACCCTGGGTCCCGTGACGCGTCGTGGCTTCGGAGTCTTCTAGATGATGTTTTCTTGGGTGTTAAGTTTCGTTCACGTCGGGTGTATTCGAGCCTTCTAGACTTCGTTCGGAGTTGGATTGCGTTACAATTCCGCCGTTTTCTGTTAAGTCCCCGCAAATCACAACTTTACCAAAACTCATGGAAATCATTAGTATAAACCCCCTAATAAGATTATCTATTTATATTTTAGTCCTTTTCCATGTTTAGTTGACAATTAAAAGTATATGTTAACATGTGTCAACAAACTCCCCCACACTTAGGCTTTTACTCGTCCTCGATAAAAGGATGGTCTAACTTTAATGTAACCGTAGAGACAAAGAATGGATCATAATTATACTCCATGGTCATACCTGGGATGAAATGGTTAGAAACAGATCACCTTAAATTCTTAAACCAAGTCACTTGGAGAGATTTTGCATAAGTTTTGAAAAGAAAACATAGCTCTACTTACTCCTTTGTGACACTCTCAAGTCTCTCAAAATATATTATATCCTCACAGTTCATTTATTATATCATATGTGGGGCTCAAGAACATGTAGCACACTTACCTTGTATTTATTGCTAAGTCAACTGTGGATCCATGGAGATAGATGTCATAAGTCATAGATCAAGATGTGTATGTGAGTCAAGATTATTATTACCCTTTGCTCTCTCTAGTTAAAAATCGTCTATCTCCCCTTTTTGGAACATTTTATTTTCCAAGCGAGGTAACCGACTATTTAGTGGAGAGGTGGGTTCTACTCACCCTCGGACACTTGTCCATTTTACTCTCTTATTTATTAGAGAAGTGGGCCCTACTCACCCTCGGACACTTGTCCATTATTCTTCTCTTCATTTTTGCCTTTTCTCTTTTTTTTTTTTCGAGAGGGGGTTCTTGACCCGTAGAACACTTGCTCATTTTCTCCTCTCTCTCACTTTTCTCTCCACTCTTAGAATTTTGAACATTTGGCTTTTTCATAGCTGTACCTTTTTTTCACAATTAAAATTATGGGAGATAGAGATTAAAACTTTTAGAGCATGGATACTTTAGTGAAAGCAGTGTATGTGACCTTGATCTTAGACTTTAGACAAATTCCAACATGGGTCGTGGTTTTGACAAAGCTCAACACAAGAAAGCAACAATTAATTAGATATATTTTTAATGATTGCTACGGCTCTATTAGGATGTATCATTGATCACAAAGGAGAAGCATAACTAATTATTTTAATATTTTGAAATAAATAACTCTCCAAAGACAAGATAAAAGAAAGAGGATCTCATTATTCTAACTTTATTATTTCTCATGTTTTAAGCAATTAAAGCATCCCAACAAGTGACAGGTATATGTTGGAATTTAATCATGCAAAACTTTGTTCATGGGTTAGCAAGACATCTTTTTTCATATAGGGGAAAACATACCATAACAAGAAAAGACTTATTTTAATTCGGGACGGAAAGTAATTTACGAAAATTGAAAAGTTTTAGGAAGCAAACCGGCGGTGGATCTAAGCGGAGCCTGAGTGGGGGCGAGGCAGAGGCCGGTCGGCCCCTAGTATATGGGCGGTCGGCCTCCCACCGGACCGTGTCGGGGCGCGGTTCGTCGTGCGAGTCGATGGTTCCGTCTTGGTTCCGAATTTCTTGATTTTGGTCGCGAAGAATTCTGTTGGGTCGTCGAGGATCTCCCCCACACTTATTTTCTGTTATCTTGCATACAAAGCATGGTGGAGACAAAAACATATCCAGAAATATATGGAGAATAATTGACTCAACTTGTGGATGACTTCCATAAGAGCACTTTATTATATAATTCGAATCCTAATATTTAATAGTAAACTAATTTTGACTAAAACCGAATTAAACAAATTAATCGAACTAACTTTTATAACTCACACGCTAAGACTCATTAACTCGTATATAATAACTAGCTAATATTAAAAAGGTAAAGTAGCAATACTTATCGTGATAAGCTGGGGTGCTCTCCCCAAAGCGGATCTTAAAGTAGTCCTTTCGTTCGTCCTTGGAACTCGTTCTCCTACTTGGGTTCTCCTTAAATGTTCTCCCTCTCGGTGAGAATTTTGAGTACTTATTCCCATGGCGTGCGTCATCGATGGCATCTCGTCGGAATGTCATGTCTGAAATGGTGCCTTCAATGATCTCGGCGAGTGGCGTAGATGAGGTGGCCGATGGAGATGGTGTTTGTTCGATTGATGATGCGGGTAGTGGTAGGTCTTCCGAAGGTGTACTCTTGATGTCCTCTTTAGTAGGTGATACTTCTTTCTTTTTCCATGTCGCTTCTTCGGAGGAGACCTTTCTTGGAGTGGCGAGTCTTTGAGTGTTTCGGTTGGTCGGGGCCGAGCGAACTTCTTTAATCTTTCTTAATGTCTTCCTTGTTCGTCAACTCCGTTCCAACTGGTCTTGTGATTTTTAGCAGCGTCTCTCGCGTCTTGTTCTTTTTGGTCTTGTGGTGAGGTAGGCAATAGTGGTGGTGTAAGGCCCTCTTGATGGAGTATGGGGATGAATGTTGACCCATTACTCTTGTCAAGTGGTCTACACCTCCCGGTCATGTCGTGCTCACTTTGATCTTCCTTGGTCACTCCTCAAGTGCATCATCGATCTTAATAGACACTTGGTGATGGAGTTGCCCATGTTCTTCGGCTGATTCAAATTTGCTTGAAGGAAGATTGGATGGTGGCGGTGGCGGCGTCTTGTTTAGTGTGCATATTTGTAGGTCGGGGACTTCCACTTGTAGGAATTGGGGAAGTAAGACTTCTCCTCTTATTGCGCAAAGTGAGTCACGCTTGCAAAGACAAGGTAGAGATCAAGTGCATGGGCTCTGTTGGTGGGAAAACACCATCGGAACCAAAATTTCATTTACTTCTACTCTAACCTTGTGGGCACATTAAACAAGATAAAGATAATGTATAAGTTCATTTATGACAAGGGTGATAAGATCGGAAGATAAATCTAGCATGTAAATATTTTTAGCAAAATAATGAGCGAACAAGAAAGTGATGCTAGAAACAGTTTTAAAAAGCTAACATGTCGAGTTAACAAGATTGAATCATGTGAAACTATAACTCTAGCATGTTTGACTTTTCATTTATGAGAATGCCATAGTAAAGAGGAATTAACGACGACTTACCTCAAGGTGTTACCTTTATTATTGGAATATGATGGCGCTATTACACCTTGTGGTGGTCCTTCTCTTCTTCTTGAGTGGCATGTGGAGTGACAGGTGCATGTCAGGAGGAAGAGGATGGCTTAATTATCTTCAATGGAATTGGCCTCCCTCCTTGATGCTTCCATCACCCATGAATTCCTCCTTCGAGTGAGTGCTTATGATTGTGGATTTTGTCTTATGTCACTCTTGTTTTTTTTTTTTTCATCATCGGGAATTCTTTTTATCCATAAGTCATGTCTCACATGTCTTGCTCAATCTCTAGTGAGTTCATCTCGACCTCCCCAGTCAAAAAAGATATACCAAAGATCTACTATAGTGTACTATGGTTCAAAAGTCAACCTAGACACCACGCCTAATTTGATTTAGGAAGGCGTTCTAACCTAAGCACCACGCTTAATTTAAAAAGCCTTTAGAAGAAAGATCACCACACCTTATGGTTTCAGGAATCAAACTAAACACCATGTTTAACTCGAGCCATGAAAACAATTTAAACTAAGCACCATGCTTAATCTAAAAGGTGTATGAAAATACTTCAAAACCTAAGCATACTATAGCAAATAACGGTAGCATGAAAGCATTACAGAGATTTATTCAAACAGAGATGATAGAGCATGATGAGTGTTTAACAGATCGAGCATGCATAAAGGTAAAGATAACCAAGCTAGTGTAGCAACACGACAATAAATGTTTCTATGTATGTAATTCAATGTTGCATAATGACTGGTTGGACATACCTTGTATTGTCATCCTTCGTTCTTCTTTACTCCACACCTGGCATGGTCAGTGACAAGAATACCCGAAGGAAAAATTTTATAATCATATGCTCATAATGTAGGGGTATATAGTGATATATAAGTCTTTATAGTATTTCCCCTAGAGTGCTTGTTTTAGGACAAAAAGCTCGTCCTTGGGAAACTTTCAAATTATGAATCAAGATGATGAAGTGGTTTCCCTTATATTGCCGCCTCAAAATTTCAAGCCGTAGGAAAATTCATCAACAACCACCCTTTCTAAATTTTAAGAAAGAGAGTATTGGAGATCTCATGTGCGGCAAGAATTGAGATGGCAATCAATTTAGGAGTGAGCATGGACTAGGTGGAAAAGTTCCATTTATGAAGTAGTCTTTATGCTCATTGATGTTCTCCAGAAAATGCGCTCCTTTTGGTCTTCCTTAGATTGTTCATAATATTTTAGGATCGTGAGGAGACGCAAGAAAAGGGCACAAGAGGATTCATTGGGCTCAAGGATGTGGTTAAAGATGGGTTCGAAAAAGAATTATCTACTTTGAACATAGAAAGAGAGAGACAGGAGTGGCTTCTTGATGGCTTTGCTCTCTTCCTATGGCATGATTAGATATGCCATCCTTGAGGTTCCCCTAATGTTCTTGCGTAGCAATAAAGGTGCTTTCTAAGAGATTATCTCAAAAGAGGTTTGGATTATATATGGTCTCTTGTGAAGCTGGAAGTTCATGAAACTCATCATCTAAAGAGATATCCAAGGGTTGAATTTCTTCTCCCCCTTAAAGGTTTTTAAGCGCATTGATGGTTTGGGGTCGATAGCTAAGTCTTGGGATTGGAGTGATGGTGATATAGCTATCAGAACTTCTATTTTTTTTTTTGGAGGATGATTCTTCTTCCTTTGGGTGGTCATAAAGAATGCTAGTATATGGGTTTCACCCGCTGAGTTCGTCAAAGCAAACCTTGCTTAAAAAGGGAAAGAAAAGGTTCCTCCAAAAACTGCATGATGATCATGCACACAACACTTTCATGATGTCGGCAAAGACTCCTACCATAGAAGATATGATCCTGCTTCTCACTCCTGAGAAGTATTGCTTCATGATCATTTTGATCAACCGTAGGCGTAGCTAATGGCCAGATGTAAGGATGAGATCTAAGGATTCTAGTGGCCAGAGCTTCCGCTTAAGGGTGCAGTATAAGATAGATAAATATGGAATCAATTGATCCCACGAAGATAGAAAAAGATGAGAAGATAGAATAAAAGAAAAAGATAAAAGTATAGTACAAGATTTAGCTATAGTTTTTCAACGTGGTCTCACACCGTTCTCCCCGGCAACGGCGCCAGAAATGCTTGTTGGTATTTGTTAACCTACAGGAATATAATCCGCAAGCGAACGGATACCGGTGAGCACTTCACCCGGGAATAGGGCTTTAAATATCGAATCCACAGGGAGAAGGTGAGAGAGTATGTCGAGGTGTATAACTAAATCCAGAGTGGCTATAAAACTAGATTAAAAGAGAGGTAAGGAGTTCTAGTAGGAAGGTCTTGTTCTCACTTCAAGTAAATCATTTGCACATTGTTCTTAAGAGGGGTTGTCATGAAGAAACTCTTAATAAAGGGAATCTACGCTAACAACGCAGGGGCTCCTACGATTTCTATAAACGGGGGCAGGCATACGAAGGACTCAATGGCGCTGTCACCACCACGATCAGCCTTAACGGTTGGTGTTTCACCCCGGCCTATAGAAGGTATTCGTAATAAGCTAGTCAATCTAAGCACCACGCTTACATTAATCTAACAACTTCAATTCAAGAGCGACAGGAATTAAAGTAATCTTATCAAAGAAATACGAACCTTAAGAACAATAGAGACAATACCACTTACTCGAATGGAAGTCGAACAATCCACAAGATCTCAGAGTCATGCTCCAATGGCATCAACTCCAGAGGAAGAAGAAGATGGAGGCGCCGACAGCTCCGGGCCTTCCTTCAACTCCGCCTCAACCGCGCTCTAATTCTCTCAACTTGAAGCTCTACTCTCAACTCTAATCTAAGGCTTCTAGTTCTACATCTTGTCTAATCTTCTACTTCTAGTTCTTGAACTAGAGCTAAGGCCGTCGACTAGAGCTGGATCTGATCTGATATGATGATGAGTTGATCTGAGATGATTGAAACCAGGGGCCTGGGGGCTTGCTTATATAGTCGGGAGGAGGTACGCCGTCTTGGACTCGAACTCTTCCCGTCGTCGTCGGATCAAACCGACATTAATCATGCGGTTTAGATTGCATCTTAGAGGCGGTGGAGGAACATTCTGGAAGCGTGGCCTGCTTGGGCCAGGGGGCAGGCCGAGCGGCCTGAATATTAGGCCGGCCGGCCCAGGGTGGGCCCCACCCTGGGTCCCGTGACGCGTCGTGGCTTCTGGAGTCTTCTAGATGATGTTTTCTTGGGTGTTAAGTTTCGTTCACGTCGGGTGTATTCCAGAGCCTTCTAGACTTCGTTCCGGAGTTGGATTGCGTTACGAATTCCGCCGTTTTCCTGTTAAGTCCCTGCAAATCACAACTTTACCAAAACTCATGGAAATCATTAGTATAAACCCCTAATAAGATTATCTATTTATATTTTAGTCCTTTTCCATGTTTAGTTGACAATTAAAAGTATATGTTAACATGTATCAATAGTGCCTGTCTTGCGAAGAGATGCCAACTCGCCCGATTGTGTCGGGTAGCCGGGACGAAGCACTCATTGACATACTAGGCGAAGCGTGCCCAATCACCACCGGCTTCTCCTCGGATAGTCGCATATACCACTTGTTGTGCTCCCTGTGAAAATGGTAAGATGCATACCAAACTTGCTCGTGGTTGGCGTACCTTGACCTTTGAAGAACTGTTCGTAGCAATTGATCCAGGGTAGGGGATCCTCCTTACCATCGTACGTCAGGAAGGATAGCTTGTGCAAATGAGGAGCAAACCCGGGAAAGTGATCTGGAGAGGCAACCGGGAGGGGCTAGTGCACCTTGGGGGTGGCGCCTTTGGCGCCAAGGATGGCCCCAGCATGGCAACCAGCCTGGTCTCTAGCTCTACTGCAAGATCTGCCGATTCGGTGGTTGTCTTGGCGTCCTCCTTGTAGGCCTTGAGGAAAGCTCGTGCAGAGTGCTCCATGCATGACTTCATGTCCTTCTCCAGATCAATTATCATCTCCCCGCTTGCGTTCCTCCGCCGGATCGGTACCAAAGAGGATGGAGACTTGATTGGCGAGCATGTCCAGGCGCTAGGTGATTGTGGTGAACTGCTAGGCGGATCTTGCGGGAGCATCTTTGAATCGGCGTCCATGCTGGTGGGTGGATCGGTGGCCTCCAGATACTAGCCTGTCACAGCCGAACGGGGAGGCGGCGGTGACACCGACCGGGCGCCCCGGCGGGGTAGCGCGGGCGGCGGCGCTGGTGCGAAGGCGGCGTGGCCGCGGGCGGGGTCGGCGTCGCGGCGTGAGAGGGAAGAGGGGGGCGGGCCGGGGCATGGAGCGAGGAAAAATAATCTTTATTTGCTTGTCTCCAAAAGATTAGAGACCCCTTACTTCTATAGCCCTCCTATGGAACTTGTATCTCAAGGAATCTCTAAAGGTTTCCTTATAAGATCGGAATACCTTTTACAAGCAAATCCTTATTCTGATCCCGATAGGGAGACTTTCTTATAGATTGGAAACATCTCCTTCACACCAAAAAGTCCTAAATTATCCTAACTGAACTCCTGCTTTAGTTTCCAAAAAATCCGCGGAAAGGCGGATGCGGCGGGGCAGCGCGTGCGCTGGGGCCGAGGGGTGCCCTCCCGCCGGCCGCGGGCCTCGGGCCCCATCGCTGGGGTGTGACAATACTACAAGGCATGGAGACGCAAAAAGTTATGTTTGGGTTTCTTGTGGAGGAACCTGTTCACCTAGGTTAAAGTTCTTGACTTAGCATGGGTGCTTGCATTTTCTTAGAACTGTTCTAGGGTTTAATGGCGCTACGCTTTCAATGGTTCGCAATGTCCCCGTCGACAAAACGATGAATCTATATAGTGACTTCGTGGATTTGAAGATCTGCCGGCTCGGTCCTCCGAGAGATGCTAAGGGGTAGAGTTTGCATACGTGTGCGTATTTATTGAGATCAATGTGCATACGTTTTGTAGGCATCTAAGTTATATATAATGTGTAATTCTCAAAAAAAAAAAAAAATGGACCACTAGTCAGAAAGGACTCTCTAGGACAAATTAAAAGAAAACATTAAAAAAGCATGTACTCTCACTTCATTTCCTCACCCTACGCTGTCATCGAGTAATTAACTTGATACATTGTGATTGGTTAAAAATTAAATGTCAAGTAATTGAAAATATAATCTTATCTTACTATTACTAATTAGAGGCTCCAACGGAGGCTCCACACTGACTCTCACCCGGATGCACTAAGAAAAAAAGATAAATGCTAGAAATTCTCACATTAATCGAAAACATCCGGCCCAAACGATAGTCTGTAGTCACCATAACCATTGGATCTATTTTGTTATCTAAAAAATTACCCACCTGCCATAATATATTAAAAAATAAACAAATATATCTTATATTAGGAGAAAAAAACGTCTTGAGATCCAACCGTATATAAGTCCTCAAGGTTAATTAAAATATGTTTTTCTCTACCATTATAAATTAGAAAATACAAATATCTTTGAGAAAATCCCTCCAACCGAATGGTATACATCCATGGTTAATAAATATATTTTCTTATCTTAATGTAATAGATAACGGAGGCACCTAGGACAAAACAATCCGTCCAACCAAGTAGTTGTACATACGTGCAGTTAACTAAAATATTTATTATTGGATCCAAACTCTAGGGCCGGCGCAACTCAAAAACAATCACATCTTCCAGACTCTGATTGAATATCTCCATTTTTGAGGGAAAAAAAAGTTGTGAGAAAATCCACCCCCAACAAATTCGTCCAAGCAACAAGTATAGTACGTCCATGCAGTTATTAGTTAATAAGATTGGATCCAATCTATCAAACAACAACAATAGGAAAACTAACATGCACACCTGCCGGACTACCTTTTTCATCATCCGAGAAGGACACCTGTCGGACTGCCTTTTTTCATCATCCTAGAAGGCATGGCTGTACCAATCTGCCTGTGTATATTTTTGTCAACAACCTGCCTTTGTATAAGTCCAGTCATCTATTCAATGCAAGAATTGTTTTTTTTTTTTTCAATCTTCATCCTATGTTGTTTCCACATCATCACAAACCAGAAGGTCTACTTTCATCAATCACCAACCAAAGGTCTGTCTGCCTTCTGAGCCCGTGTTGTTTCCACATTCACAAACAAGGTTAACTGTTTTCATCAATCACCAACCAAAGGTATTTCTTTCTTGCTGAATTCGGTTACGATCTAATTGGTTCTTGCAATTTACTTGAAAAGAAGGAAATTATGGTTCCTTTTCAATTGACAACAAGGTCTAGTTTTAATCATTCACCAAACAAGGTATGGCTATCGTGTTGAAGCCACTTACGACGATGATCTAATGCATTTCCTGTGATATTATTAATATGAGTCCAATGAGTTCTTATATTTTGATCAATGAGTTCAAACAATGAGTTGCAACTATTTACTAAGAACTCGTTGGACTCATATAAATATGAGTTCTTAGTAAATAGTGTTGAAAACCTCTAATATGAGTCCAATGAATTCTTATTATTAAGTTTTTATGCATACAAGTTGCAACAGTTAGTAAAATTATTATTATGTTTTTAAGCATGCAAGTTGCAGCTGTTAGTAAAATGTTATGTGAGATTCGGACACGAAAGAAAAGTTTTTGGGAAATCAAAGCACAAGTCACTAGAATATGGGATGTAATCTAGCTTGGTAGTGGCAAATAAAGCCATCTTGATATGATCCTTATTGATCATCAGGTATAAAGTTTTTTCATTGTGTGTTTTATAGTAGGCTTTGATTACTTTTATATGCTAATCATAAAAAATCAGGGTACCAAAATACATGGAGTTATTAATAAAACAAATACAGAAATATTATGTCATTTCAAATATGAAAGTCATAGCAGCTGCACAAAAATACCAGTCGGTGAAGAATGATAAGGTACTCAACTTCTTGCCCACAACTAATATAAAAAGAATGTCGAACATACAAGTCATTCCAAAGAGTAGCTTCCAGTTCCTCGTTACAAACATGGTTTCTAATAGAGTAAATATCGACATGTACCTCTCAGGTAAATTACCGCTAACATTATATTTTGTATTTTTCCTATAGCTTGATCACTATTTACTAAGATATATTTATATGTGTTGTAGGAGTTACGACACACATTGGACAGATAGAAGAAACCAGAACATAATTCGGAGTGACCAGAGTTCATGATATTGTGCTCCTGATCGAGTAGTTTTTTTCTTCTTCCCAGGCTACCAACCTTTAAAGGTTTTCATGCATGCTATGGTAACAACCCTAATTAGGTGATGAATTGAAGATATTTCCTTATGTTTTTAAACAACTTAAGTTAGATTTGTTTCCTATGTTTCAACACCTCTTAAGATATGTATTTTTAAATTCAGAATTATAGTGGACAAGAAGTAAAGGTTCTATTTTCAGGGCCAAAGTTTAGCAGATCCATGAGAGGGCCAAATCCATGAGAAGTAGTTCTTCATTTAATTTCATTACATCAATTATATTAGTCATTGATCAAGCCTAAGAAACTAAATAATTGTAATTTTACAGGATATTCTCTATCCTCAACAAATGCAACACAAGTTTTTATAGATTTGCCAACTCCTAAAAGCTATTGAATGCACTTAATGGGTAAATCAAATTTAAATAGTAAGTTTTCTATTTAATATTTGTAGCTGACACTCTAACATGGTAATTTTTTATAGATATCTTCAAGTGGTATTAGTATTTGGGAGGTTCATATTGGCAACCGCTTAAAGGGACATTGGAGAAGCAATTGAAGTGCAACAAAAAATTTTAGAAGGATAAGGTTTGTTTTTGTATGACTACGTTACTCAAATCAGGTATGCTTTTGTTTGAACATTACTCCACTGCTTCGAAAAAGCATACATATATAAATGATATGTATATATGTGCTTCGAGGATAAGATATTTACTACTGAAGACACACTAAATGCAATTAACACAAAATTTGGGTGGTACTGCATTTCATGACTATTGCAGTAAATAGGGCAAAAACTTAAAGCACAATAAATGATTTAGCATGTAATTTCTAATCTAACTAACAAGAGAATAATATTTGGAGCTATCAATCTTTTTACCTTAGCTTAAAATTAATAAGAATATTTTTGGCTGAACAACTTTCATAACGTACATGAAAAGTTGAATCCTAAAATTTAATTAGTAATATCCATATAATATATTCTCGCTAATAACAATAAATATCATATATGTTTAATATGAGTCTACCATTGGAAACAATAAATTGAAAACTAAAAAATGAATCTAAATTATCAAAAAATATTATTAAAAAATAATAATCTTATAATATTACTATACATATAGTTCGAACAAAGGAAGGGAAAAAATCCAATGCTAGAATCAAATTTATTTAAACAAATAATAATCATCATTTTCTATTGCTAAAGTATCACAAAGTTAGCTCATACAAAAAATTATAACCGTGCGGGGAGCACGGGTTGATGGACTAGTTTCTACCGAATTATGCAACTATGTAATTCTAAGTTGTTCGCTCTCTGTAGAACTTTTTTTATATTTTTTGAACTCCTAGTTTTTTTAGTTAGTAATAAAATAATACCACTAGTCATACCAATGGGAATAGCACTACGAGGCATTTATAGTAGAAAAAAAGTTTACAAATTTTGAATGCCAAAAACACTAGGAAAAACTAGGTGAAGTATATTTTCTTCCTTAACTTTAATAACTAATGGGAAACATAGTGGGTGCAATTAAAAATCGGTTTTAAGAGCACCACTATCTTGTTGCTGCCAACTAGAAAATCTTCTTTTACCGAGATGGACAGGAGGAGAATGTAACTGGTAGCTGTCGTTGTGGCAAGTGAAGATGCGCGGTAGAATCCGAGCTGCCCTTTAAAAAGGCTCACCTATCGTTGATCGCGGGCGGCGATGTCGGTCTCCCTTGGTCGTGGCCATAGCACGGCAGCAACACTCATCGTCTTTAGCAAACTCTGGTCTTTTTTCGACCGAAGAGCAAACTCTTGTCTAGATGTATATGCTCACCACATGGAAACCGTGATGAGTCTGCGAAGAATAGTAGTTACAGATCCCTGAGCAGGGTAACACACTTCCTGATTCGTTTCTATCTGAAGTTTTTGAGCCTACGCTATGTTCGGTTTTTTTTAACTACATTGGAGCGGATTGCCTGGTGTTGTTTTCTATCTAACGTGCTTTCATGAAAAAAAATTTGAGCGAGTTGCTTTCTGAGGGATGGTTCAGTTTGAGTTCAATTGCAAGAGATGAAACTGTTCAGGGATGGTTCAGTTTCAGTTTGTGGCTTCTAATTGGTTAAACATTTTGTGGCTTCTAATTATTTATACATATATCTTTATGTAGATGCCCTCTACAACTGAAGATACGGAACTAGGGGATATGAAAAGAAAAGTGCAAATACATGTAGTCAGCTCATGTTCTGTAAATTCAACCTTTCCTTTGGGTTTTAACTCTAGTGTGTGCAGTTTAGTTTTTGAAAGACAACCCACAACTAGAAGCCCGGAAATAAGTTTCTGTGTATCTCTGGGAAAACCTTTAATTTTTCATCATCGGAATGAGGAATTTGATGCACCTATGCACCTGATAGCCTTTTTCTATTACTATTCTGTATCCACAATAAGCACTGAAATTTGATGCATCTATGCACCTGATGCCCTGAAATCTCTGAACCCTCTCTCAACTTGCAGACACGACGCCTCCCATGTAAGCACGGTTACTCCCTGAACTGGGATCGAATAGGCTCCACCAGCTGTTGATGGTCTCCTGCAGTCCCTGTGATCATCCACCCTTCTGCCCTGCTATCTGACTATTTTGTGCTGAATGAATCTATGACCTCTCTAGCATTTAATTTATGCAACTTGTTAAGTCCTCTTCGGACTTCGGCAATGATAATACAATCCGGTGAAATCTGGTTTCAGCTGTGTATGATCTGCTACTGAATTTGTTTTTTATGTGTGACGATCTGTCTGCAATCTGTTGGTGCCACAGTTGTGAACCTGTAGTATATGGTTTTGATGCACACTGTAAACAATGTTTCTTTGATGAATTTGATTCTTGGCATATCCTGTAATCCTGGTATATGGTTTTATTCATTTTTGGTGGGTTCAGTGGCGCTTATACTTCAGAGAGATGTTGGTAGTAGCATAGAGGCAATAGAGTGCATATGCTGGTATATGTTGAATATTAAGACCTAACCCAACCCGAAGACCAAACTTGCAGTTTCTCGAACCTGAAGACCGAAGACCAAATAAAGACCGAAATAAAACCCGAAAAAACCCAACCCGAATTTTTAAGTAAAGACCGAACGCCCAGGCTGAGTTGCTGGATTCATGGTTCCCAAAATCTCGGAGCGCTTCACCGAACCAGGACTCAGTCTCTGTCAAATCAAGCCTGCAGGGAGTTCAAATTTGTTTGTAATTTCTTGTCTATGACCCATGTGCTAACAACAACCGGAAAGAATGACATGACTTGCATTGTGTCAAATATTCAGAGATCAACTCAGCATATTCACAAGTCAACAGTTCAAATGGGGAGAGGCTACTGCCAATTTCCATATCTGTTCATATTGTTGAGTGAACCAGATTTTGTCAGTGGCCAACACAATGAACTGCTCATCAGTTTGGAAGATAGCCTAAATAAACTTCATCTAAAATTCATTCTGAAAGTTTACGTGGCCAACACAATGAAGTTATGCATGGGTGTTTTCCAGATTATATATATGGTCCTATACAATTGCTTAACTTTCTATGCAAACAGAATACCACCATTTGATTATTTTCATGCGCATCTCTAAAATGAAGTCGTGGCGTTAGCACAGGCATTATACTTGTTAGGAGAAATCTAGAATTTTGGGTTTGATTATTCAGACTCTAGCGAGACAAGACAACAACAACACAATAAATAAATAAATAAATAAATAGTCGGTAAGAAGATGAGCCAATGCGAATTCACGGGGATGCTCGCATTGGTGCATTCGGGATCTCCATCATGATGTCTACTGGCTTGGAGTATTACTCGGAGTCGCAGCGTCCCACCCAAGTATTTTTTTTTTTTATTTTTTTTTTTTTTTTTTTTGAGAATGAGCCTCCCACCCAAGTATTGGTACAAAATTTCTTAGGTGACGAAAGTAGTACAAATGCTTTGGTGTGGTCAACGCAGCCCAGCTAATGTTCTGTTGAAATGTTTTGCAAAGTTAGTTTGCTTGGGCGGGCCAAATAGGCCAAATAGGATTATTTGTTGATTGGAATACGTAACCTACCTTACATATGGTTATTTTTAAAAAAATTTAAAAAAAGGTAATAATATAGCATTAAATTTTGATCTATCTATAATACACTTTACTGATAGTCATCAACAAAAAGTAGTATATTTTTATGAAAATTGAACCGGCTGAGGTGTGCATGCATCTCATCATCTTCTATTCGGGATTTCTGGCTAGCTAAGAAAAATGACAACAATGATTCTCTAAAGTTGAAACAATATATTGAGAAACAGTTGGAGGGTAAAAAGATATAGAAAATGATTTTTTATGTGAATGGCTTTCTAAATGGTGATTTAAATAAGGAACTTAAAAATCTTAGAGCATCTCCAAGAGACTCTATATTTTTCCTAACTTGCACGAATTGAATATCATGGTGAAAAAAAAAAAACTCTAACAACCTCTTCAATGGGTATTCAAGCATAGGAGATCCTCTATTCTGGATTTCACCCTAGCCAAAATGGACTGTGAGGATGGCTCTCTCTTGATTAGGCACAAGATATAAGAAAGATTTTGGAGAATATGAACTAAACAAATAGACAACAGTTTTTCAAATGAGTCCCCAAATGATGATTTAGAGAGTAGAGTTTAGAAACGCTTCTGAAGATACTCTTAGGGGCTTCTTCCGACGTTCTCAAATTTACCACAACCTATTGGTGTGTTCAACTCATGAAAAGTGAACCCAAAAAATACTACAGTACCCGTCACATCAAATCTTTCGATGCATAAATGGAGTATTAACTACAGTTAAATAAAAAAACTAATTACACAGTTTGACTGAAAAGTTGAGACGAATCTTTTGAGCCTAGTTAGTCTATGGTTGGACAATAATTAACAAATACAAACAAAAGTGTAACAGTAGGCGAACCCAAAATATTTCACCAACTAAACACCCCTTATATCTGTGGATTGGGTGGATTTTATATCAAGTTCTAATCAAATTGAGCTCAACAGATTTGGATTGACGCTTAAACCAACTACATCCAAACTAAACCTAGGTAGTTTAATTTATTCAACTAGAAAACCAGATGTTTGAACCCCTCATTTGGGTAGTCCTTCTAAGTCCCCAAATAATGATTTAGAGAGTAGACTTTAGTCCAACCTGTCCTTCTAAGTCGTTTTGGCTAATATGATCCATGTCAACCATCCTACGTGATGCCACGCCAACCTCGAAGAAGCTACATCGGATTTTCATGATAGATGAGGGAGGTCTATTAGACATTACACAAAAAATATATTTTCAGAAAATATCCAAATATTTTAATACTATATATTTGGATCTCCATCTTATACTAGTACACGCAAACAATAGATTTTTTACAAACATTCCGTTATCCAAAATTCGCTAGAGTTTATACCAATCCTAATATGTGGTGTGGGTCCAGGGCTCTGAAGATCTCTCAGAGTCTGAAGCCAACGGTGGAATGCAATATTTCAGTTACAAAACTGATCATTTTTCACCAAATTATAACGAATATTCACGAGATCTGTGTTTTCTCTACCGATATTTTAAAAATCTCGGTGGTCAGCGATAAACGGGAATATCGGATATATCGGAAATTTATCGGTGATAGAAATAAAATTTTGAACAAAATTTAGACAAAAATAACTCATTTTATTCAGGAAAACACATAGATCATTTCAAAACCATTTAACACAAAAACTAAATAAAACATATTATCAATTGTCTATTCAATAAGCAAGACAACGACACAGCCGGGCGCGTTGAAAGTGTGTTACGGCAGTGGCAACTTGAACCTAGAAGAGAAGATGAGAGAAAATGAACCATGGATTAATTGGGTGGGCTTTGGGGTCTATATTTATAGACAGATTCTAAATTTTTAAAAAATATCGGGCGATAAATGAAAAATATCGGACCCGACCGTAAACGGAAATTTCAGAAATTTCAGAATTTTCGGATATTCGGAGAGCCATATTTTTTCACAGCACGAGATCGGAAGTTTGTTTGGATGCAAAAATCCTCTGGTCAACAATATTTTAGGAGAGAGACTGCAATCCGCATGCATAGCACCAGCAACTCTACCCATTCGCCAGGAACCCTTGCGGCGCCATGCCGACAGCCAGAGGCCGCAAGGGTCGCGGCAAGAAGAGAAGCAGGAACGGCGATGGCAAGAATGGCGCCGACGACAAGAGACGCCGGGTTGACGACGACGCCAACAATGAGGTGGAACCCGCCGAGAAGAGGTACAACGTTCTGAGCCAGGACGAAATCCGCGCGCGACAAGAGGCGGATACGGCCGCGGTCGCCGACGCGCTGTCCATCTCGCCGGGCTTCGCCGCCGTTCTGCTTCGGCACTACAAGTGGCGAGCGACGCGTGTCCAGGAGGAGTGGTTCTCCACCACCGGCAACCGCCACATCCGCGACGCCGTCGGCCTGCCGCCGGACGGCGTCCTCGTGCCCACAACGCTCAGCCGGAAGCGCAAGCGCCTCGTCTGCGGCATCTGCTTCCGAAGGCTCACCGCCCGCAGGATGAGGTCCGCGTCGTGTTCCACCCACTTCTACTGCGACGAGTGCTGGCGCGGCTACATCCTCGCGGCGGTGGAGAACGGCCCGGGGTGCCTGTCGCTACGGTGCCCGGACCCGTCCTGCTCCGCGCCCGTCGTCCGGGAGCTCGTCGACAAGATGGCCGGCGCCGAGGAGAAGGCTCGCTATGCGCAGTTCGCGCTCTGGTCGTTCGTGGATGAGAGTGGTGGCAGGATCAAGTGGTGCCCGGGACGCGGGTGCACGCGCGCCGTGGAGTTCGTCGGCGGCGCCGCCGCCACGGACGTGATCTGCGAGTGCACGCACGCCTTCTGCTGGAGCTGCGGCGAGGAGGCGCACCGGCCGGTGTCGTGCGACACAGTGCGCGCCTGGCTGGCCAAGAACGTCGCCTCCGACTCGGAGGCGGCGACGACGAACTGGGTGCTGAACAACACCAAGCTCTGCCCTAAGTGCCGGCGGCCGATCCAGAAGAACCATGGCTGCGACCACATGACGTGCGGTGCCCCCTGCTACCATCAGTTCTGCTGGCTGTGCTTGAACTCGTCGCAGAGTCACAGCTCAGTAGTTCGCTGCTCGCCGACCATGGTGCTTGCCCAGAAAAACCAACGGCAGCAGGGAGGCCAAGGCGTCGCAGGAGAGGTACGAGTACCACTACGAACGGTGGGCGAGCAACGCGAAGTTGCAGCAGAAGGCTCTCGCGGACATGGACGAGCTGAAGAAGTCGACGCTCAAGAAGATGGCGGCATCGCTCGAAGTCCAGGTGGAGGACCTTGAGTTCCTGACCATGGCTTATGAGATGATCGCCCATGGCCGGAGGGTGATGCGCTGGGTGTATGCGTACGGCTACTACCTGGACCCGGAGAGCCATGCGGCCAAGCGTTTGACCAGTCTGCAGGATGACGCCAACAAGCATCTGGAAAACCTGCACCACTCTGCCGAGGTAGAGAGGGTGAAGTTGTTCTCTGGCCGCCAACGGGGATCCGCCATGAACAAGAAGTACAGGACCTACAAGGATCAGCTCGTGAAGCTCACCAAAGTAACTCGAGACAACTTTTGGAACCTCCTGAAGGCGTTTGAAACGGACCTGCCCGAGTTCAGTTCACTCAAGAATAGCTAGCAATCTTGGGAATTTATCAGGGATGGATGAATTATTCCCTTTGCTCCTTCATCAGATTAGCTTAGTCGTCTTCAGCATTGAATTCATAGTCGAAAATAGCTAGCGATCCGGGAAATCAAGGATGGATGAATTATTCCCTTCGCTCCTTCATTAGATTATTTAGCATACTCGTCTTCAGCATTGGTTCATGCATTTTAGTTTTGCTTTATTTTGATTATGTGTTCTTTTCATTCCATACAGGGACAAAATCTCTCTATATACATACATGAGTTAGGATATCATTTTATTAGTTAGGAAATTATATTGGTTTTGTGAACTTGAAATCGAAATTTACCATGTTCTATGTCGATTTTTTTTTTCCATGTAACGGAGGTGTTGCCTGTTAAGATTAGTTTCTGCACTAGGTACCTTAGTGATCATGTTAAGTCAAAGAAAACATCTTGTTTATGTTTAAGTTTATTTCAATTTACAACGGCAATATATTCATTATCATCACTAGTAGTCACTAATCAGCATATCATCCACAAAAAGGAATGCGCGTCTATGCTCGGGAACATGGTCAAATAGTGAACGATAATGATCACTAGGAGTAAAACTGAAGCTTTAACAAATGAAGTAAAGCATTCAAACTATGGTTGAGGTGCTTGTTTTAACACTAGACGCTCTGGAGTCGCCCAACCCAACTTTACGCCTTCCCCCACCACCACCCCCCCCCCCCAGCCTCCACGCAGCCTCGCCCTCACTCATGGTAGATGCGGCGGCGGTGGATTCTCCGAATCGGGTGATGGCAGCCGTGAAACCATCGGATCTGATGGTCGTGGACGGTGGATGTAGCCGGATCAGGCCCAGGTATGTCTTCTCTTCCACCCCTCTCCTCTTCTCTCTAATCCTCCATAAGTCTATCTCTGAGGCTTCCTCTGTTGACTCCATCTCTTCTTCATCCTCTTCCTCCCTCTTTACTAATAGATGTTGGAGTGGGTTGTCTGGAATTTTTCAACATATGATTTTTGAGGTTATAATGGTGTTTTTTGGTTTGTTGCAAGAGGTATTTCCTGATGTTACAGTAGTAAATCTTGCAATGGTTTTTTTTTTTTTGTTGTTGCGACAGGTGTTTTTCCTAATGTTGCACTAGTAGAGCTCATGGTTATTGCCTTTATTTTTTTATTGTTGCAATAGATTTCAATTCCTTTTGTTATTTGTTTCATTAGAGCTTTTTTTTATGTTGCAATAGCATTGTTTTATTGTTTTGCAAGGGCGATTCTGTGGGAGCCAGTTGGCGGTGGGGAGGTGCTGGGTCCGACGAGTTTGGGGTCGGCTGGATCCACACGCGTGGGAGGCTGGAAAGCGGTTTTTTATTTTGCTACTCCCTCCTCTGTGTTGGGTGGGAGCGATCTGGAGGCGTGCAACAGCACTAGTCAGTGTGTGATCTTTGGGGGGACTCCGCATGGGAGCTTGGGGGATGGGATTTGTTTTTATTTATTATTTTGGGACGGTTCGGTGCGGAGCACGGCGGAAGGAACATTAGCCACATGCATCCGGAGCTGCGCTGGGTTCCGGACGTCCGGGTGTTATCGTCGACGTCATCTAAATTACCTTGAAGAAAAACATTTTTGACATCGACCAGATAGATATAATCCATGGGCAAACGGCAGCCAAAATGAAGAGAGTCCGAATGGTAGCCATATGACCAGTTGGTGCAAAAGTCTCCTCATGGTCGTGAGCATAATACCATGGCAACCACAATGAAGAGAGTTCGAACGGTAGCCATA
Organism: Hyparrhenia diplandra; assembly: GCA_015847255.1. Taxonomy (NCBI): domain Eukaryota; kingdom Viridiplantae; phylum Streptophyta; class Magnoliopsida; order Poales; family Poaceae; genus Hyparrhenia; species Hyparrhenia diplandra. The sequence goes on along the minus strand of JADLZK010001126.1, from coordinate 196,407 downwards.
TGACCAATTGGAGCAGAAGTCTCCTCATAGTGATGAACATACTCCCTCCATCCCTTTGAAAGTGTCGTTTGAAAAGTGTGCCCCCTCACAAACAGGTTTTCCGAGCGACACTTTTAAAGAGACGGAGGGAGTAATACCAAATTGGCATATGCACTATACGCTGTCTAGGGGTGACCTCCGCTTAGAGCTTTGGCAAGAGCCTAAGTGCGTCTAGACGTTTTCAAGGCGTACCCCTTATCTCTTATATAAAAGAAGAAATAGGAGAAATGTGCTCCTAAAGTTGGACAAAAATTGTTTATACGATTAACTATGTTTTAAAATAGGAAAAAATCAGAATATTATATTTTTATAGACAAATTTGAACCTAGTATACACACTTTTTTGGTAGGCTATTAATTAAATAATCACATTTCCTATGTCTCTTTCGAAAGAGATTTGGAAAAAAAAAAAATCTTGCGACGTTTAGTACCGTATGCCTGCGTGCGTCCGGCAACACACGAGAAGCACACCGCGCGGGCGACGACGGACGTACCATGCCGTTGCGGTGCCTTTTTTGTCTTTGTTTTTCTATAGAAAAAATTGTTTATTCTCTTTGTTTGCTGCGGTAAAATTGTTTATATCTGTATCTTGTACTTTGTGATAGGACACCACCCGTTTTGCCTTGTTTTTCTATAGAAAAATTGTTAGTTGTCTCTTATCTGTTGTGATAAAATTGTGCTAGCTAATACTTGATGACAGATCTCACCCTTGGATGATGACCCAAGGGTCTACTACGTTAAAAGAAATATTGGTTATTTTCTTGTGAAAGAGATATAGCAACTCCCTTAAATAATCCCTATGTCTTTAAATAAAAAGCATCTGGGTGATTTTTATAAATAAAATAAGGTGTTTGAAAAAAAAAACAATGGAGTTTTTCATAGGAGAAATAAATAAAGATCATTTTCAACAGTTTTCCAAAATTCACTCCTAAAATGTAGAAGACAATTTGTCAATTTTATATCAAGAATCCTATATATACTATTAGATTTCGATGACACCAAATGATCTTTAATTTTCATAGTTATTGGCTATTTGATTTGGATGACGCCAAATTTTAAAGAAACCTGAATATTTCGTGCCAAAAAACAAAGGAAGGTGTTGAGAACCCTGAATACTTTGTATGTTTTGATACAAATTTGAAGTTTGGAACGAAAAGGGAGTATATTGTCCTTTTTAATAAATAAGTATATTTCTTTTTTAATAATAGAAGTATATATATTCCCTGAATCCTCATATATATGGATTATCCATAATGCGTTGTGGGTCCAGGCTTCTGAACGATCTTTCGGAAGTCAAACTGGGAATGCAATAATTTAGTTACAAAGCTGATTGATTTTCACCAAATTTTAGCGATCTCGTCGAGAGTTTGTTTGGAATGAGAATCCTATATTTCAGGAGGGTGCTGATTAGTCGTATCGCACCGGTACCGTACGTGTCTATCTCCAACCCTTCGAACTCTGGTGGCGATGCGTGACGGCGCGCGCGGTATGTCGACAGCCGAAGGAGGCGGCGGCGGCGGCGCCGCCGCGTCAGAAAGAAAAGAAGCACGGACGGCGATGGCGAGAATGGCCGCAGCAAGAGAAGCCGTGTCGCCGCCGCTTCAACCGCCGAAGATAGCAAGACAAGAGACGACGACACGGGACATTGCAACATAAACGATGACGAGATCGACGACAACGGCGACTGCACCGGCGGTTACGGTGAGGATTCGATCTACTACTACAGCGACGATGACGCGGACACGACGGAGATAGACGCCAACCCGGTGGAATCCGCCGACAAGAGGTACATCGTGCTGAGCCAGGACGCCATCCACGCGCGGCAGGAGGAGGCCATCGCCGAGGTCGCCGAGGTGCTGTCCGTCCCTCCAGGCTTCGCGGCCGTCCTGCTGCGCCACTACAAGTGGCGAGCGATGCGTGTCCAAGAGGAGTTGTTCTCCGACGACAGGCGCATCCGCGACGCCGTCGGCCTGCCGCCGGACGGCGTCGTCCTCGTGCCCACGGCGTTCAGCAGCTGGCGTCTTACCTGCGGCATCTGCTTCGGAAGGTTCCCCGCCGGCTGGACAAGGTCCGCGGCGTGCTCCACCCACTTCTACTGCGACGAGTGCTGGCGTGGGTACATCGGCGCGGCGGTGGAGGACGGCCCGCGGTGCCTGTCGCTGCGGTGCCCGGACACGGCCTGCTCGGCGGCCGTCGTCAAGGACCTCGTCAACATGGTGGCAGCCGACGAGGACAAGGCCCGGTACGCGCGGTTCATGCTCTGGTCGTTCGTCGACGAGAGCGGCGGCAGGATCAAGTGGTGCCCCGGCCGCGGCTGTGACCGCGCCGTGGAGTTCGTCGGCTGCACCGGTGACGGGACGGACGTGTTCTGCGAGTGCACGCACGGCTTCTGCTGGACGTGCGGCGAGGAGGCTCACCGGCCCGTCGTGCGACACGGTGCGCGCGTGGCTGGAGAAGAACGCCTCCGATTCGGAGACGGCCAACTGGGTGCTGACCCACACCAAGCACTGCCCCAAGTGCCGCCGGCCGATCGAGAAGAACCAAGGGTGCAACCACTCCTTCTGCTGGATCTGCCTGACATTATCGGGAAAATGTGAGTGTGGTCGCTACCGGCAGGGCCGGACAACGTCAACGCCGGAGGAAAGGGCGAGCAACCGCGAGGACAAGCGACGGAGGAAGCAAGCCAAGGCGTCGTTGGACAGGTACCTGTACCACTACGAGCGCTGGGCGGCGAACCACAGCTCGCTCCAGGTGGTTTTCAAGGACATGGCCGAGCTGCAGCGCAAGGGACTAGAGAAGATGGCGGACATGGTGCGCGTCCCGGCGAGCGACCTGGACTTCCTGACCAAGGCGTACGAGCAGGTTGCCGACTGCCGGCGAGTCCTGCGGTGGGCGCACGCCTACGGCTACTACCTGGACCCGAAGCGCGACGCCGTCAAAAGCGCAACCTGTTCGACCAGCTCCAGAACGACGCCAATATGTCGCTGGAGCGCCTGCATGGATGCCCCGAGGTGGAGAGGAAGGGGCTCTGCACCGGCGATGGCGATGAGGCCGATATCGCCGAGAGGTACAAGAACTACAAGAATAAGCTTCAGAGCCTCACCCAGGTGACGAGGCACTACTTCGAGAACCTCGTGAAAGCGTTCGAGACCAACCTGGCTGAGGTGGAGACGGCCAAGAGGAAGTAGGGCTCGGATGGATTCCAAACCCATACTATTTTATCATTCATTAGATTTATCGCATATTCAAGACTTAATCAGTGTGTTATTCATCAGTTTAACTTCCTTCACTCATTCTTTTGTGTCTGTCGTTTTGGAAAAACTCATGCATTACCACGTCATTGCTTTATAATTCCCTACGGTTTTTTTTTTTTTTTTTTTGCAAATTCCTACGGTTTATGAGTGACAACAAATCTCACTCTAGGAGAGGCCATAGTCAAAAGATCGTTCATAAGACTAAGGAACATCTCTAGCTTGAAAGCAATGACGTTAGGCAACATTAATGTTCCCGTTTCAGTGTGATATACATATATATTAATATATACTCCCACGTACTATTTATAAACTGAAACGTTCTCGAAATACCATCCGTATAGCATACTAATGTTTCGTAAATTTCACGTTTGGCATGTGTGAAATGGCTAATATCACACTAGTTTAGTCTCTAGCAGCAAAATTTTCTTAAAAAGAAAGGTTGTATCTATCCCAAAAGTTTGCTCAATGTTATATTCCTCGCTCAATTGGTTGGATTGAAGGTGTGTAGTCACCCAACCCAACCACTCAAGTTCAAGTTAGCTTATTGAGTCATCTCAAATTTCGTGCCTATTATCTTTTTGGAACAATTAGCTACAGGGCATGCAAAGTGACCTCCATTTCCTACAAGACACAAAATAGAGCGATTTGCAGATGGACACTTTGGTTTGTAGTAAATTTGCTGGGGGACACTCTGTATATAATAAAATATCCATTTCTGGTTTTTGAGAAGAGAAGCGATGTGAAATGTCCATTTTACCCTGCTCCTTTCTTCTACCTCAATACCTCTCTTTTTTTTTCTGGTTGGCGGTGGCTTAGGCTATCCGCTGGATCCTTCCTCTCTACTTCTCTCTCTCTCTCTCTCTCTCTCTCCCTCCCTCCCTCCCCCCAAGTCGGCGAGATCTAGCGGGGCACGCGCGCCTCCTGCGCTCCTTGGCCGACCGTCGCTCCTCTCCAATGGGCGGGCGCAGCGGCCACACCTCAGCTCCTCGGTGGGCGTGCAAGGCAGGCCATCTTCTCCCGCCCGGTGGCACTTTGCTCACACGGCGACGCTGCGTGCGACCTAGTGAGCTTTACACGGCCCCCGGCCGTCCCAGCTGAAGCTGTCTACTACCGGTTGTGGCTGCCATCCACCATGGTTGTGCCCCGGCAAGGTCACGCCCGCACTCGGGAAGGCCTACTTTCCCTTAGCGAGGTCTCAGGCCCCGGCCAAGATCTCGCTTCGCCCTAGGCCATGGCCACCGTCTCATGCGTGGCTACGTGCTAGGAACGGAGGGAGCAAGCCATGCCGGTAGAAACGATGGGAGCAACTTCGTCGCGGCGCTGTCGTGCTGCCGCTAAGCCCGACCGGCGAAACGCCCCAACTCCCCCACAAGCATAGATCTCAGCCATGGCAGACGGAGGGAGAAAGAAGAAAGGCTGAACAGTGGGGCCAGGGGTAATCTAGATAATTCAGCACCTTTCTCTCTTGCGAGGTAAGAAAGCCAAGCTGGATAATTTTGCCCATGGTCGCAACCACACCTAATCTCCCTCCTCATCCATTCTCCGTTTTAAGCAACCATAGGCGGGTGTCGCCGAGCCGGATCCCCGGATTCGGGGCGGCTGTGCATGGATCCCCCCCCCCCCCCCGTAGCCCGCGAGCCGGATCCGGGTGTTGCTTCTCTCGGGGCGCCGATGGTGGTGGCGGCGGATCCGGACCCCAACACCCTAGTTAAGCCCCGGTGTACCCCCTACTATGAACAACATGCTGGCCATGCTAGGGGACGCCCCATTAAGCCCTACGATGCTCATGCACCCTATGGGCGACCCCGCGAGCTTCGCCTCGGTCCGCCATCAACATCCGGCATCGGCGGCGCGTGGGTGAGCATCGCCAAAAGCGGGGCCGTATGGGTGGCAATGGCGGACCCTCTTTACTCGAGCTGCCCCCTTGGTTGGCGTGCGATCACGGCGGATGGACCTCCATGCCCCGGATCTGCGTGCTTGTGGAGCCGGCACACGTGGTGGCGGTCGGGCATGGCGGGCGGCCGGGGCCTCCCCGCCTAGCGTGCCGGCACGGACCCACCACCACGATGTTGCGCGCGAAGCTGGCCTCGATGATGGCAGCGGAGAAGGGGCGGGGCGTGCAGTTCGGCAATGGAAAGCAAGCTGTTGGCGGGGGCAGCATGCCCGATTTCTTCTTCACAAGGTTGTGGCGCGTGCGGTTTGGTCGTGGGATTACGGTGGTGGGGCGGCGCGTCTCTACTACTCTCTCGTCCTCGGCTTTACCAAATCCTCCGACGCCGGTGAGGTTAGGTCTCTGGTCTCTAAATTGACGAACTATGGTCCATGAGTTTGGGAACATAGGTGAAAGCCGCACAAGATTGACCATGTCTTTGCGATTGGACGACGGCGCTATTGGCACCGATCCACGCCTTGGGGGCATCGATATTTCCCATCTCTATGATTCAAGTCTTGTCGATCTCCTCCCGGTGAAAGCCTAGCTCTAGTTGTGCAGAGCCGGTGGCGGCGACATCAACGACGCCGTGACCCTCTTGAGGTGCCACTTTTGAAGAGTAGAGCCCAGCTCATGTCGTGGTCTTGTGTGCTCTTCCCATGTTGTTTCCCTTCTTAGGGCCTATTTGGATTAGGTGACTAAAACTTTAGTCACCCTTGTTTTAGTCACTTGTAGTCATTTTGCTTCCAAATAGGGGTGACTAAAATCTATAAGGTGACTAAAATTGAGAAGTCAGGGCACCCCAACTTTTATATTTTAGTGAGGTGACTAAAAGTTTAGTCACCTGACTAAGAATCCAAACACCCCCTTAGCAAGTCTGGTCATGGTTATTGGGCATCGCCGACATCGACGAGTGTCCTATGTTTGTGTCTTTGCTCCGTCGGTGGTTTCCTTGGTGGTGCCAGAATATTAAATGTCGGGTGGTATTCCCACCGCTGTCACCATTCCCCTCCATGGATTCCTCCCCATGCGCGGCATTAGATGGTCGTACGTGGGCCTGGATGTGTTGGAGGATGTCACCGTTGGTTTGAAGGGAGGTCGTCGTTTCTGCTGATCCTACACTTGCATGTCTGCCATTGGTTTGAAGGGAGGTCGTCGTTTCTGCTGATTCTACACTTGCATGTCTGCCATCACTCTTAGTCCCCATTCTATCTCGTTGGTCCTCAAAGGGAGGATGACAGTGGAGTAGCGTAGCTACGAGTAGTGGAGGGCACAATGGCCATGGTGAAAGCGGCGAGTATGCTGCTCGGGCGGGGTGCGAGATAGGCATTTGGTTGGCGTCTTGCGGCTTTGTCTAGAGTTCTCTTGAATGTGCTAAGTTTTCTCTTTGTTTTGATGTATCAGTGTTAGCCACCTATTTCTCCAATGTCGGAGAGTTTGTTGTTGTTGTGTTGTTTTGTTTGTGGATATGCCACAATCACGCCTCACGGTAGAGGTTGTTGTATGGTTTTAGTCTAGTTTTCCCAAATTAACTGAAATGATGGGGTTTTGCCTAGTTTTTCCCAAAAAATGATGTTGTTGATTTCTTATCAATATATATTCAGGTGGTGAATCCCCTCGACACTTCAAACAAAAAAATAGCTAATATCACACTAGTTTAGTGTCTAGCAGCAAAATTTGCTTAAAGAAAGGTTGTATCCCAAAAGTTTGTTCAATGTTATATTCCTATAGATCAATTGGTTGGATCAAAGGTGTGTCACCAACCACTCAAATTCAAGTTATGCTTATCTCAAATTTGGTACTTGTTATCTTTTTTTTTGAAAAAATACCAAGTTCCTCCTAGGTTGGTCCATACGCTGGCTGACACATTTCTATGATTACTGGGCCCATCTAACACATGGGTCGATACTTGATACCACCATCCGCCCCTAGCTAATTGTTCATCGGATCCCTAGCTCAATTGGGTGGGTCGAAGGTGTGATCATCACCCAAGCACTCATATTCAAGCCATTCTCAATTTGAATTTGGTGCCTACTTTCGTTTTGACCAAAAACGGCTAGTTTATTTCCCTTGGTCGGTTAATTTTTTACATCTATGTATATAAAGTATTTTAAATTAGATGTAGAGAGGTAATGTGGTTGCTAGGGCGAGGTTTTGTAGACTTGTAGTGCGTTGTATGAGCCCCATGGAGTTTGATCTTGACGGTGGATTGGAGATCTAAGCATCAGAGAGTGGGTTCGTCAAGCATTGCTGTCAGAGATTGTCCATGTTCTGGATCATAGTCTCCTGCAAGGTGCTTTCTCTGCTGACTGCGATCTGAAGCCCTTCATTCCACCAATATTTGAGTTGGGTTTGCTCTGCTCAAGTGATGCACCACACCAACGATTATCAATGAGTGATGTTGTAGTGGCACTCAAGAAAGTAAAGAAAGATTATACAAAATCCATGCCAGTAACAAGGCTTGAAGCTGCCCTGTGATCTCAGTTATCTGCATATCTCTGATCTGTTATTTCGCTTTTGCAGTAGCAGTGTGTGTTTTCTTCATCAACGAGTGTGTGTTTTTGGCAAGTAGCTTGCCCAATATTTGATGGTCTTTCTCCTTAATTCATCAATGCAGTTCACGATTTTTGTTCTTGAGTTTGTGAGATTGTTAGGTTCCCAGAGGGGAATTCCAGGATACAAGCAGCAAACACACGCAACCCCTTCTGTATTAGCCTGGATCCAACGAGGAACCGGCGACACACGCAACTCACAAGTCTGATACAAGATAAACGATAGATGTGCCGAATGGCCAAGCTTCTCCTTAACTACTCGCTCACAGGAGAGCAGCTGTTACACACCCATTGTGGGCCGGAAGTACGAGTGTTCTTGAAACGAGCCCGCTTACTCTGCCTCTTGGACTGGGTCTGCTGCTGGGCCTCATGAGAGTTGCTGAGGTGGGGCGTAATGACATTCCCCCGGGAGCCGGCATGACCCCATGCCGGAGCATTAGGGGAAATGCTGCTTCAGCTGCTCAGCGTCTTCCCAGGTGGCGAGGGTGGAGTCAAGACCAGACCAGCGGACAAGTACCGAGGAATGGAGCCGCCACGGCGTGGGTGCATCCGCCGCTGTAAGATCTCCTCCGGGAACTTGAGGTCGCCGTTAGTATCCGGAAGCTCAGGCGACACCGCACAGCTGATGGGGGAGCCGGCTTGAGAAGCGACACATGGAACACCGGATGGGCGGATGAAGACGCCGGAGCTCCAGCTTGTATGCCACGGAGCCGACCTTGGCGATGATCTTGTACGGGCCGAAGTAGCGGAAGCAGAGTTTCGGTTGGCCCGGGCGCCAACGACGACTGCATACATAAGGTTGGAGCTTGAGGAAGACGTAGTCGCCCACGTTGTATGAACGATCCGAATGGCGCTTGTCGGCCTGAAGCTTCATGCGCTGCTTAGCTCGATGAAGGTGTTGCTGCACCGCAGCACGCATGGTGGCACGCTCGCTGACCAGGGCCTCAACATCTGGAGAAGCTGAAACCGAATCCAAGGACAGGCCAAAGAAGCGGGGAGGATGACCGTAGAGTACCTCGAATGGAGACATATTGAGTGCCGAGTGGAAGCTGCTGTTGTACCAGAACTCTGCCAGCGAAAGCCACTTGATCCACTGACGAGGACAGGAGTGCACGAAACAGCGCAAGTAAGTCTCAAGGCACTGGTTCACCCGTTCAGTCTGACCATCCGACTGTGGGTGATACGCACTGCTCATAGCAAGGGTTGTGTGAGCCACTTTGAACAGATCCTTCCAGAATAGGCTTGTAAAAATCCTGTCCCGATCACTGACGATCTTGATAGGCATACCATGTAGGCGATAAATCTCATCCAGGAACTTTTGAGCCACTGTTTGTGCCGAGTAGGGATGTAGCAGCGGTATGAAATGCGCATACTTGCTAAATGTATCCACTACTACCATGATAGAGTTTGCCTGACCTGAGCGAGGGATACCTTCAATGAAGTCCATGGTCACCACTTGCCGGACTCGCTGGCACCGGTAATGGAGAGAGCGGACCGGGTAGCGGGCACGCGGTCGAGGCTTGGCTTGAGCACAGGTGGAGCAGTCGGCCACAAACTTTTTGACAGCAGTTTTCATTCCTTTCCAAGCGAACAGCTGCTTCATCCTTTTATATGTTACAGGAAAGCCTGAATGGCCTCCTAAGGCACTGCTGTGGAATGCTTCCAGGATGCGCCGCTGGAGAGGAGGATTGGAACCGATCCAGATACGAGTTCCCAAAGCCGCAATGTCCATCCATCGCCGAGAAAACCGAGGGTGGCCATCAGGCCGGACAGAGAGCTCTTGGATCAGTTTAGTAGCATCGGGGTCATTGGAGTAGCCCTCGATGATGTCCTGAATCCATACTGGTGTAACAGAGGAGACTGCCTGGAGTTGTACTGGAGGTGCTGGATGGCGGGACAAGGCGTCCGCGGCCTGATTAGAACTGCCGGGCTTGTACACAATCTTGAAGCGCAGACCAACCAGCTTGGTATACAACTTGCGCTGCCAATCAGTATGAATACGTTGGTCTGTGAGATGGACGAGACTGTGATGGTTAGTATAGATGGTAAACTCCCATGCTGTAAGTAGGATCTCCACCGCTCAATAGCCACCAAGAGAGCTAAGTACTCCTTATCGTAAGTTGACAGATCTCTGGTGCGTGGGCCAAGCGACTTGCTGACGTAGGCAATAGGATGGCCGTGCTGGAGAAGCACTGCTCAATGCCCCGAGCACTTGCATCAGTCTCAGATCCGAAAGGTTGTGAGAAGTCGGGCAGCGCTAGTACTGGGTGCTTGGATCAACTCTTGCTGCAAAGTAGTGAAAGCGAGCTGGTGGTTATCGGTCCAGACAAACTGTTGCCCTTTCTTAAGCAAATCTGTTAGAGGCCGAGCGATGATTGCGAAGTGCTTGACAAATTTTCGGTAGTACCCAGCTAACCCGAGGAAGCTGCGAAGTTCCTTGACATCCTTGGGTGGTGGCCAAGACTGAATAGCAGCGATCTTGATGGCAGAGTGGACACACACGGCGGCGCTAATAGTGTGGCCCAAATATGAGATTTCTTGTTGCGCAAAAACGGCACTTGGACAGTTTTACATGCCACCGATCATTGGACGAAGGGAAAGCACCGACGGAGGTGTGACACGTGATCTTCAAAAGTCTTGCTGTAGACTAGGATGTCGTCAAAGAAGACGATAGCAAACTGCCGCAGGGCTGGCTGCAAGGTACAGTTCATCGCTCCTTGGAAGGTGTTGGGTGCTCCATCAAGCCGAACGACATGACTGTGAACTTCGAAGGGCCCCAATGCGTTTGGAATGCAGTCTTGTGTTCTTCACCGAGGGCAAGTCTTATCCGGTTGAAGCCAGCCCGAAGATCCAAAACAGAGAACCACTTGGCACCCGAAAGCTCGTCCGAGGAGCTCATCGATGACTGGGATAGGAAACTTGCCTTTCACAAAGGTGAGAGCATTGAGCTTCCTGTAATCCACGCAGAAACGCCACGAATCATCTTTCTTGCGGACTAGAAGCACTGGGCTGGAGAAAGCACTGGAACTTGGCTGGATCAGGCCAGACTGGAGCATCTCTGTAACTTGTCGTTCGATCTCGTCTTTGAGCACCGGAGTGTATCTATATGGCGGATTGCAACCGCTGAGCACCCCCGCACCGAGGAATGGTGTGATCGCAACTGCGGCGAGGGGAAGCCCCGAGGGCTCCGCAAAGACGGGCTTGAAGTCATCCAAGACTGACTGGATCGCTGGATGTAGTGGTTGAGGAGGTTCTGCAGGAGCATCGCTTGCAAGGTGATAGAGCTGAATCACTGTACAGTTGGGCCCCAGAGAGTTGGTGCCCTGAAGAGAGATCTGGACAGAGCCATACTGAAACTGCATCCACTGCTGACCCCAGTGTATCTTCATTGGTGAGAATGCCATGAGCCAATCAATGCCCAAGATTAGTTCAGAGGAACCCAGAGGCAGCACCTTGAATGTGGAGTGGAATGTGTAGCCCTGAATGGACCACTCGGCATTAGGAATCTCCTGATGGCAACAGAGTGTTGTACCATTTGCAATCTGGACTGAAATAGTTGGGGACAACGGACGAACACCAGGAAGACTAGCAGCTAAGGTTTCATTGATGAAGGACAAGCTGCTGCCGGAATCCACCAGTATCTGCACAGTTTTGCCAGCTAGAGTACCGGCGAACTGCATTGTCTTGGGGGTATGCTGTTGAGATAGCGCCGCAGCCGAGATGATCTTGAATGCTTGAGCAGCTGGTTCAACCTGGTCAGCTTCCGGTGGAGGTTGTTCTGGCTCACTGAAATTGTCCTCGCAGACACTCCAGACCTCCTGGAGGGCGTGCAGCTGCAGTTGGGGAGAACAGCGGTGCCCCGGCTGCCATCGTTCCGCACACCGGACACAGAGGCCGCGAGCCTTGCGGTACTCGCGAAGAGTTTGAAGGCGGTCGTCGGTGGAGTTGTTGCGAGGAGGACGACGACCTTCAACTGGAGGCTTGTTGTCACTTGTGCCAGCCCCTGTCGCCATGTTGCCAGCACCCAGCGGCCGAGGGACACCTGGAGGCGCTGCCTCAGGCCTGGGCGCGGGCTGCTTGCCGTAGTAGGTGTCATTGCGTCGGAAATCGCGGCGACGGCTTGGCTCCACGGTCTCCTCCTGCAACAACGCCAAATTGCAGGCAGTATCCAAATCGCCAGGTTTGTGCATGATAACAATGGAACGAATATCTTCACGAAGGCCATCTATGAATCGGGTTGTATAGGTGAGGAAGTCTGGCTCTGGTGTATAGGCGATTAGTTGTTCGATTAGATCGACGTATCTGTCGACATAATCCTGCCTGATGGATGTCAGCGAATCGCGGAAGAGTTGGCGGCAGGACCTCGTGTTGGTCGCGACGAAGCGTTCGCGGATGAGACGACAGAGTGAAGGCCAGTCTGAGGAGGAAATTTTGCGCTCGGCTGATTGAAACCAGCGCCTGGCTGGGCCGGTGAACTGCATGGTGGAGCACTTGACCCAGATGGAGGGATCTACATGGTACATATCAAAGTAGTTTTGCGCGCATGTCATCCAATATTGTGGGTCATTGCCGTCGAATTGGGGGAACGGCATTTTGGGGATGTGGCCGAGAGGAGAGTTGTGATGGGACTGTGGTGAGGTGTGTTGGGATTGGGGATGGTGATTTTGGTTGTGAAATTTGGCTTGTGCTGGTGGATGGTTGGGGAATTGGTTGGGTTGGTAGGTGGGGGGGATGAAATCGAAAATCACCGGGATCGGGGAGGATGATGCGTTACCATTGGCGGGGTTGGGACTATGGTCGTGACGATCCATAGCCCCTCTCCCGTGGAATCGTTGCGACGCGGTGCCCGTAGGGCGATCCGGCCGGATGCCCGCCAGGGGTGTTGCTTGGCGGCCAACTCGAGCGTGACCTTGCGATTGGAGAGGAGGCGGACCTGAGCGGCGCGTGGGCTCGGCGGAGGTCGAAGCGGATGTCGTCGATGTGGCCGAGAGTTTCGAAGTGCCACGAACGGATCTCCTCCACGGCCATCTCCAGTGCGGCGACACGCTCGTCCCTCTCGTCGCCCGCCTCGGTGACGCGGACCAGCTCAAGGTCGAGCGTCGCGCGCCGAGGTCGGAAACGCGGTTCTCGAAGAAGCCTCCCCGGTTATCGGCGGCGGCGGCGGCGGCGTTATACTTTGGGATGCAGCTTCCCTCTCCGTGCGAGATGCGCTCGTCGAACGCGTCGTCCCCGCTCGATCAGACATGTTGGCTTCTTCCATGCCCTTCAAGGATGCTCCCACCGCACATAGGGCATTGGATAAGCGTGAATTGAGGGCGCTTTCATCACCATGACCTTCATGCAAGAATTCTTTGGACCCCTCGTAGTTGATGGAGTTAGTGGCAAGGGAAGGCGAGGATAGGATATGAACAAAGGGCTGCTGCACCTGGAGTAGCGCAGGGTGATCATTGAGCTCATCGTCAATGTCGTCCTCCATGAGCATGCGTGAGATGTAAGGGAGCATCATGTCATTGTTAGGGACATGATGTCGTACCTCAATGCTAATATTGGGCTTGTGGGGTAGGTCAAGAAAGACTGCTGAGGATGCTGGTGGCTGCTCCATAAGATCCTTGATGAATAATTGCTCTGGTGTGGTGTCCATGCTGATCAATTGTAGTGTGGTGATCCCTACAAATAGAGTGCAAAAGACATTGGCTGACTGTAACCCCAATGCTGTTTGGATGGTGCCAACATAGCTCACGATATTTCCAATGCTGCTTGGATGATGGTTGCAAAAACTAGCTATACACAGGCCACATCAAAATAATATTTTGGAAAGATCATCGTAGCCAGCCCCGTTCCTTAATTTTAACTAGTGAAAATAACAAAGCAAGAAGATACAGTTGTCTGATGCAAAGCATTTTTAAATATATAAATCTTCACAGCTAACTTAAGTAATAGTGAATAGGAAAAAAGAAAATAGAGGAGCAGAGTTTGAACGCGAGCAATAAACAGCTTGGTTAGGTGTTTTAAATAAAATTGTTAGCAAATGTGTGAAAAAAATGAAGCACAAACATGAAATGCGATTATTCAAGAAACAACTATTGAGCTATTGTCGGTGTTAGGAAACCACCAGAAAGTAAATTTCTAGAATGTGTGTCAGGATTGGATGGTGAGACAAGGAGATACAAGGTTTATACTAATTGGGACGAACAATCCCTACATCCAAGTGTGGTGATGTTCTACTCATTATTCCTTATCTCTAGCTTTGCCGGGAAGTATACAAGCTTAGTTGAGAGAGGGTGGGGCTCCTAGGTCTGTGTGTGTTTGAGCGAGTTGTTCTTCAGTGTCTTGGTTCTGAGCCATGCCTCTCCTTTTATAGCACAAGGAGAGGCACACTTACATGGTTGAGATTGCAAAGGAGGATTGGAGAAGGCAAAGAAATGCCTGGAGAAGATGCCTCTGGTTGCCGTGGATGGGAAGGGCATCCCGCGCTTGCTATTGGTCCTTCCTTCGCGGTGTGTAAGTCAGGCCGATCTTGGTAGGGTCTGGATTGCCCCGTTCTCTCCATTATCTTGGTAGAGGCTGTGCCGCACCCTATTCCATAGCTTCACGTCGGCGGGTGAGCGGCACCCATTGTAGCCTCCAGTTGGCCGGTGACGGATTCTGATGCCCTCATTGGTAATGCCACGTGGTTGAGGTCATCAGGGTTGCTTATGTCTGAGGTCTCCGTTGCACCCTAGTTTGTTAGCTTGATGAAGGCCTGTGTGCGGCGTGCCTCGCGGACTTCGACAAACGGTGCGGCATTCGAAGCCTGCTTTGACGCAATTGTCCTAGGCCCTGTTACTTTGTGTCCAGGTTGGTCCACGTGGCGGGCTCTGGTTGAGGGTTCATCCAGGGACAACTGCATGCTCCTGTGCCGGCCATACCTCTACCTGGTCACGTCGCCTGCCAACTACTCTGGTTGGGCGCTGTCAAGTCCCATCTCGTGCACCGTTCGTACAGGTCTCTGAGGTTCACGGGTCGTCCGGGCCCTGGCCTTGTCCTTGGACGAGAAGGGATGTACATCTCTGATGTGGTGAGTCATTTGTCCCACATCGGGCGGAGTGGACACGAGCGCCTTACGTCGGATGGGGCGGTGATCGTATGTCCCGCATCGGGAGAGACGGACTCATGCACCCTACATTGGGCGAGACAGACGACAGTGCGGCTGTACAGGGCTGAAGCCCTCGGGTGGGCCGCCCGTGCGTTCACCCATGATAGGTACCCATGGTTTATATCCTCAACAGCTATGCACATTTTTTTTAGTATAGAAAATGAGTTAGAAGGTTTTAAATAGCGGGCTAAGGTGTTTAGCGGTTTGTCTCTGAAACAGCTAATAGGGAAGCTATAGCGGGCTATAGCGGCTAAACTATGCATGAACACAAATAGTGGCACTCTGCTTTAATAGGCTATAGCGGGCTACAGTGGCGGTCATAGTGGGGGTATTTAAAGCTATGGTTAGCGCTAACCGATCAGCAATGAGACTAATGGGCTCTGCAGGAAACAGACGGCAAGTGATGCAACAGATATTTTATTAGTTGCAATGATCACTCTCTACGGTGTTTACATTTTTGTTGGTGTTGTTTGGTAGAATGGTAAAAAAAGCGCTTTTCAAATAAAAATAAAAGTTGAGGTCAAAATAAACTTATCTGGTCCAATTTCTGTATTATGGTAAAAATAAGTGTCATGATTAAATAAGATGCCGAAACTAAAGAGGTCAATCACGAGCACCTCATCAGCGTCCCTATGCAAGTCCATGATAGAAGTATCCTCCTAGTTTTTCATGATCACGTGGAACAACAATGAAGGCAGCCCAATGGCCCCAATCTCAGGTTTCGTTCTTTTCTTCCCACTTTCCACTGGCTAAACTATACATGAACAACAATGAAGGCAAGCCCACAATAGCCGTTGAAGACCGTGGATGTCGAAGAGATGCTTGCACTTGTGAGCGCGCAAGAAGGGCTCGTCCACGCGATTGAAGAACAGTCCTACCTTGCGTCGTTTTGTCATCTCCTCCGTCAGCCGCTTGAACGGTCGAGTCGGTGTAGCTGTCATTGGAGTCGTCGATGATGGTGGTGCCATTGGTAGCGCCAGAGGGTGGCGCCTTGCCTCTCTGTGGCGCCATCTTGCCGGGGTTGTAGAGGATTGTGAGTTGTCGTTCGTATGCCCTAGCGAGCGACATGGCCGTCTCCATGTTATTGGGGTTCTAGAGCTCGGCGTCGGTCTTCAGCAGTTCACCCAGTCCGGCCAGTATAGATGTTGACATGCTGCTGGTCGTCGAGGTGCCCGCACGTGCCATGTGCGCCAGGAACTGCTCCGTGTACTCGTTGACGGTGCCTGTCTTGCGAAGAGATGCCAACTTCGCCCAGCCGGATTGCGTCGGGTAGCTGGACGAAGCACTCATTGACATACTAGGCGGCGTGCCCAATCTGTAACCGGCTTCTCCTCGGATAGTCGCATGTACCACTGTTGTGCTCCCCGGGTGAGATCGTAAGATGCATACCAGGACTTGCTACGTGGTTGGCGTACCTTGACTTAAGAAGAACTGTTCGTAGCGATTGATCCAGGGGTAGGGGATCCTCCTTGCCATCGCATGTCGGGGAAGGATAGCTTGTGCAAATGAGGAGCTAACCTAGGAAAGTGATGCGGAGGGGCAACGGGAGGGGCTAGAGCACCTTGGGGGTGGCGCCTTTGGCGCCAACGCTGGCCCCAGCATGGCGACCAGCCTGGTCTCCAGCTCTATTGTGATCTGCGGTTCGGTGGCTGTCCTGGCATCCTCCTTGTAGGCCTTGAGGAAAGCTCGTGCAGAGTGCTCCATGCATGACTTCATGTCCTTCTCCAGATCAATTATCATCTCCCGCTTGCGTTCCTCCGCCGGATCGGTACCAAAGAGGATGGAGACTTGATTGGCGAGCGTGTCCGGGCACTAGGTGATCATGGTGAACTGCTTGGACAGATCTTGTAGGAGCTTCTTCGAATCAGCGTCCATGGTGGTGGGTGGATCGAAGTGGCCTCCGGATACCAGATTGTCACAGCCGCAACGGGGAGGTGGCGGCGACACCCCGGCCGCCCGGCGAGGGTGGCGGCCGGCGGCGACAGTAGGTGCGGGCGGCGGCGTGGCGCGGGCGGGGTCGGCGTCGCGGCGTGAGGAGTAAGAGGGGGGCAAGGGCTGGCAAGGAGCAGGGAAAATATTCTTTATTTGCTTGCCCCAAGAGATTACTGAGACCCTTTACTTCTATAGCCCTCCTATGGAACTTGTATCTCAAGCAATCTCTAAAGGTTTCCTTATAAGATCGGAATACCTTTTACAAGCAAATCCTTATTCTGATCCTAATAGGAGACTTTCTTATAGATTGGAAATATCTCCTTCACACCAAAAATTCCTAAATTATCCTAACTGAACTCCTGCTTTAGTTTCCAAAAAATCCGCGGAAAGGTGGCTGCGGCGGGAGGTCTCGGCGCTTGGGCCGGGGGGTGCCCTCCCTACCGGCTGCGGGCCCCTCGAGCCAGCCCCTCACGGGCCCCATCGCTGGGGTGTGACAATACTACAAGGCATGGAGACACGAGAAGTTATATTTGGGTGTCTTGTGGAGGAACCTGTTCACCTAGGTTAAAGTTCTCGACTTAGCATGGGTGCTTGCATTTTCTTAGAACTGTTCTAGGGTTTAATGGTGCTAAGCTTTCAATGGTTCGCAATGTCCCGTCGACAAACGATGAATCTATATAGTGACTTCGTGGATTTGAAGATCTGCCGGCTCGGTCCTCCGAGAGATGCTCAAGGGTAGAGTTTGCATACGTCTATTTATTGAGATCAATGTGCATACGTTTTGAAGGCATCTAAGTTATAATGTGTAATTCTCAAAAAAAAAAAAAAAAAATAGACCACTAGTCAGAAAGGACTCTCTAGGAAAAATTAAAAGAAAACATTGAAAAAGCATGTACTCTCACTTTATTTCCTCACCCTACGCTGTATCAAGTAATTAACTTGATACATTGTGATTGGTTGAAAATTAAATGTCAAGTAATTGAAAATATAATTTCAACCGAATTATGCAACTATGTAATTCTAAGTTGTTCGCTCTCTGTAGAACTTTTTTTTATATTTTGGTGAACTCCTAGTTTTTTTTTTTAGTTAGTAACAAAATAATACCACTAGTCATACCAATGGGAATAGCACTACGAGGCATTTAGTAGAAAAAAGTTTACAAATTTTGAATGCCAAAACACTAGGAGAAAACTAGGTGAAGTATATTTTCTTCCTTAACTTTAATAACTAATGGGAAAGATACGTGGGTGCAATTAAAAATCGGTTTTTAAGAGCACCACTATCTTGTTGCTGCCAACTAGAAAATCTTCTTTTACCGAGATGGACAGGAGGAGAATGTAACTGGTGGCTGTCGTTGTGGCAAGTGAAGATGCGCGGTAGAATCCGAGCTGCCCTTTAAAAGGCTCACCTATCGTTGATCGCGGTGGCGATGTCCATCTCCCTTGGTCGTGGCAATAGCACGGCAGCAACACTCATCGTCTTTAGCAAACTCTGGTCTTGTTTTTTGACCGAAGTGCAAACTCTTGTCTAGATGTATATGCTCACCACATGGAAACCGTGATGAGTCTGCGAAGAATAGTAGTTACAGATCCCTGAGCAGGGTAGCACACTTCCTGATTCGTTTCTATCTGAAGTTTTTGAGCCTACTCTATGTTCGGTTTTGTACGGAACTACATTGGTGCGGATTGCCTGGTGTTGTTTTCTATCTAACGTGCTTTCATGAAAAAAAAAATTTGAGCGAGTTGCTTTCTGAGGGATGGTTCAGTTTGAGCTCAATTGCAAGAGATGAAACTGTTCAGGGATGGTTCAGTTTCAGTTGGTGGCTTCTAATTGGTTAAACATTTTGTGGCTTCTAATTATTTATACATATATCTTTATGTAGATGCCCTCTACAACTGAAGATACGGAACTAGGGGATATGAAAAGAAAAGTGCAAATACATGTAGTCAGCTCATGTTCTGTAAATTCAACCTTTCCTTTGGGTTTTAACCTCTAGTGTGTGCAGTTTAGTTTTTGAAAGACAACCCACAACTAGAAGCCCGGAAATAAGTTTCTGTGTATCTCTGGGAAAACCTTTAATTTTTCATCATCGGAATGAGGAATTTGATGCACCTATGCACCTGATAGCCTTTTTCTATTACTATTCTGTATCCACAATAAGCACTGAAATTTGATGCATCAATGCACCTGATGCCCTGAAACCTCTGAACCCTCTCTCAACTTGCAGACACGATGACTATCATGTAAGCACGGTTACTGCCTGAACTGGGATCGAATAGGCTCCAACAGCTGTTGATGGTCTCCTGCAGTCCCTGTGATCATCCACCCTTCTGCCCTGCTATCTGACTATTTTGTGCTGAATGAATCTATGACCTCTCCGGCATTTAATTTATGCAACTTGTTAAGTTCTCTTCGGACTTCGGCAATGATAATACAATCCGGTGAAATCTGGTTTCAGCTGTGTATGATCTGCTACGGAATTTGTTTTTAATGTGTGACGATCTGTCTGCAATCTGTTGGTGCCACAGTTGTGAACCTGTTGTATGGTGTTGATGCACACTGTAAACAATGTTTCTTTGATGAATTTGATTATTGGCATATCCTGTAATCCTGGTATATGGTTTTATTCATTTTTGGTGGGTTCAGTGGCGCTTATACTTCAGAGAGATGTTGGTAGTGGCATACGAGGCAATAGAGTGCATATGCGGTATATGTTGAATATCGGTCTTTTCGAACCGAAAAAGACCGAACCCAAACCCGAACCCGAAGACCAAACTTGCGGTTTCTTGGGTAACCTGAAGACCGAAGACTGAATAAAGACCAAAATAAAAACCCAAAAACCCAACCCGAATTTTTGAGTAAAGACCGAACGCCCAGGCTGAGTTGCTGGATTCATGGTTCCCAAAATCTCGGGAGCGCTTCACCAAATCCAAAACCATTTTTGAACCAGGACTCATCTATGTCAAATCAAGGCTGCAGGGAGTTCAAATTTGTTTGTAATTTCTTGTCTATGATCCATGTGCTAACAACAACCGGAAAGAATGACATGACTTGCATTGTGTCAAATATTCAGAGATCAACTGAGCATATTCACAAGTCAACAGTTCAAATGGGGAGAGGCTACTGCCAATTTCCATATCTGTTCATATTGTTGATTGAACTAGATGTTGTCAGTGGCCAACACAATGAACTGCTCATCAGTTTGGAAGGTAGCCTAAATAAACTTCATCTAAAATTCATTCTGAAAGTTTACGTTGTGGAATATATGTTGTTCCTCATATATATCTTGTTTTATGTTAAATATGTCGATGATCCATATGAGGTACTCATAGAAACATATCCTGGGACAATGAAGTTAAGCATGAGTGTTTTCCTGATTATATATATGGTCCTATACAATTGCTTAACTTTCTATGCAAAGAGAATACCACCATTTGATTGTTTTTCATGCGCGTCTCTAAAATGAAGTCGTGGCGTTAGCACGGGCATTATACTTATTAGGAGAAATCTAAAATTCTGGTTTGATAATTCAGACTCTAGCGAGAGACAAGACAACAATAAATAAATAAATAAATAAATAAATAAATAAATAAATAAATAAATAAATAAATAGTCGGTAAGAAGATGAGCCTATGCGAATTCACGGGATGCTCGTATACTTGCGCATGCAGCCTGCGCCCGCCCGCCCGCCCCGGGCCCGGCTTTTGGCCCGCCCGAGCCCGGCACGGCCGGTTCCACCGTGCCCGTGCCGGCCCGCCCGCCCGGGCGGGGCGTGTCGGGCCTGGGCGCTACCCCAGCCAGCGGCACGGCACGGCGGCCGGTGAAAGTAGCCGGCCGGTCGCGGCCCGGTGGAAATTCGGCCCGGCCGGCGGCCGGCCTGCCTCTGCCCCCCCGCCCAGAGTATAAGCGGCGGCGCCGTTGCCTCCCTCCCCACCTAACCTAATTCCCCATTCTCCCCCACCCAGCGCCGCGGCCCTCTCTCTCTGCCTCTCCCTCTCCGCTGTAGATCCGGTCGATCGCCGCCGTTGCTCGCCTCCGACTTCACCGCCGTTAAGCCTCAGGCGTCGCGATCGCAACCGACGCCTTCACCTGCCGGATCTGAGTTCGAAATCCCTCTTTCTCTTTCTCCCCCCCTCTCCTCTCCTCTCTTTTCTGCGATCCAACATGTGAGTTTCGAGTTTCCTTCCTCGATCGCGCGCCGCTGCCTGCGTCGTTTGTCTAATCCTTTGCCTCTGGTTGTTTTGATCCTCTCTCTATCCTTGCTCCTCTCATTCTCTGGTTGGTTCTTGGCAACCCTTCCCGCACGGGCTCCGGTCGCTGGTACCTCCCGACTCCCTCTCCCCGCTCCGTCCCCTTCTTGATCCGCCGCCGCTGTAGTCGTTTGTCTAATCCTTTGCTATGATTGTGTTTTGCGGGTTATGCTCGGTGGTCTCGGCCTTCGGTCTTCCTCCCGTGGAGTTGACATGGCGGGCCCACCGGCCCTGCGGCCGTTGAGGGGCGGTCTTTGGAGGTGTTGGTCGGCCAAGGTGTAGCTCGTCCCGTCCCGTCCCTGTCCCCCGGATGCGCGGCGTCCTCGCTCGGTCGTCGGATCCTGTTCAGCTTCGCTTCGGGGAGTCGGTGTTCTTTGATGGCGGCTGCGCAACACGGGGGCTCACCCCGACGGCGAGACTGGCGCTCAACACGCAGACGAGCTCAAAGCCGCGGCCGAACAACGACTTGGGCGAGGCGAGGACGCCGCCTTGTTCGGCATCGCGCCGCCGGTGGCGCCCCTGTTGGAGCACGGGGAGGAGCCATCGATGTCGACGATGACGGCGATCCCTCCGTGACACTCGGTGGAGGGGGAGGTAAGAAGTCTAAGTGCTGGACATGGTTTCATGAGATTAAGGATGCGAACAAGGTCCGTGTAGCCGCCATCCAGTAAGCAATCGTAGGCGGAAGTACTCGCTAGATCGGGTTCAGCGGCACTTGGGCATTTGATTAGGCATATGAAATCTCGTTCGCTAAACGTGATCATGCTACTAAGACCCGGCTAAACTTGCTTTGAATCTTGATGGTTTGAAAAAGCGGGTTTATGATCCTATGGTTGCTCGCATGGAGTTGTGCATTTTGATTGCTAGACTTGACTGCCATTAGGGGTTGGTGCCACCCAAGCCCGGGAAGATTACATTAAGCGTGCACATAATCCTCTGTTTGAAGGTGTTTCTAGGACCACCACCACTAGAGACATGGCTAAGCTTTTTGAGCAGCAACGTAGTTTGATTGTTAAGTCTTTGTTGCCTGATACATGTTCTGTCTCTTTGACTTCTGATATTTGGTCTGGTAATTGTAAGGAGGATTACATTTACATTTGTTGCTCATTATGTGAATGCTGATTGGGAATTACAAAAAAAGATTATTGGTTTGAGGCTTATTGAGGCAAAGACATATCTGGTGCCAATATTCTTCGATAGCATTTGTAATGTGGTAGATGAGTTCAATTTGATGGATAAAGTACTTTTTTCTTTGTGACTTTAGATAATGCATCTGCTAATTCTAAGGCTTTTGAAACTCTTGGTCCTGCATTCTTTGGCTATTTGGGTTCCTATCCTGCTCCTACTCATGATGATCCTAACAAAGTTAGGTACTTGGTTGTGCATCAGCGGTGTGTTTGCCATATTATTAACTTGATTGTTAAGTCCGGTTTGAAAAGGATTAAGTCTTCTCTTGAGGATTTTAGGGAATTTTTAATTAGCTTTTGAAATTCTTCTAATCGAGAATTGCATTGTTCAAAAACTATTGTATTGCTAATGGTGTTAGACCAAGGAAGCTTGGGCGGACATGGATGTTAGATGGAATTCCACTTATTTGATGCTTAAATCTTTGCTAACTAAGGATGAAAATACAGACCAATACGTGTACAAGGAAGTTTTTACGTGTTCATTAATTAAACTATGAAAATGTGCTTTTGACTCCTTTGCATTGGCATATTCTTGAACAGATTATGAGTTTCCTGGAACTTTTTTATGAATGCACTATTGTTCTATCTGGTGTTTACTACCCTACATCTCCATTGGTTCTCGCATATAATATTGTTGACATTCTTTGAGCTTTTGAAACTAGCTGAATCGATAATAATTTTAGAAGTATTGCACTACCTATGAAGCTTAAATTACTTAAGTCTTTGGGAAAAACCACCAATGCTTTGTTTTCTTTTGCTTTAGTTCTTGATCCTAGAGGTAAGTTGCCCGGCTTATATTCATTGCTTGATCTTCTTGGTAAAGCCTTAGGAGTTAATTACAGTGTCTACTATGGTGATGTGAAAGATGAATTGACTAGACTCTTTGGCAAGTATGTTGACAAATTTAGTGCAACAAAGAAGGTCTACCGGCTGTGCACAGCCTTCATATCCTCCCCTGGTAAGAGAAAACAGTTATGGGGAAGGCTCTTTGGTAATTACGGTGCACCTAACTCATCTTCAACATATCATTATTAGTGAGCTACGACTTATTTAGACAAAGGATGGACTAAGCGTCTTTCACGAAAATTTTGATATCTTGCTATGGTGCCGTGACCACAAGCAAACCTATCCTATCTTGTCTATTTTGGCCAAAGATATTATGTCTATTCCTGCATCTCTTTGTTTCCTCGAGTCTTGTTTCAGCTTGGCGGGTAGGATCTTTGGAAGACCGGCGGCGGCGCTTGTTGCCTGAGCATGTTGAGATGCTAACATGCATCAAGGATTGGGAGCTGGGAGCAAGGAGAGAACAGCACACTATTGAGGACTTCGACCTAGTGGCTAAGTTTGATAATATGTGGATTGATGATGCTTTGGCCAAGGCGCGGCGGCAGCGGGGGCACCGCACCGCATCGGCACCAACACCAACAGGTTAGGTTGGTGGTAACGATTCTGTTGGTGGCTAGAAGAAGAAGAAGAAGACAACATAGGAGACAAGGAGAAGGAGGTATCATTTGTTTTAGTTCTTAGAAAAGAAACTGATGTTGTCTTTTGCAGGCACATCTTGGGATTTTGGTGCTTCTGGTGATTTTGTTATACATCACATAATAATCTTTGTGAATCTTTGAGTGATGTCACCGGTTTTTTTTTTCTTTGCCCGGTTTTGGCCGGGTAGAAACTTAGTAATTTGAAATAGGGCTTGGATGTTGGTGCTTCTAGTGATTTTGTTATACATCACACTTCTTTGGATGTTGCCACTTGAGATGGCTATTGTAATAGGGCTAGATGGTTGACAGTTGACACTTGACATACTTGAAACTTGAATTGAATAAATTTTGAGCTGGGCTGTACTCTTTTCCTTTTTAGGGTTTCTCCCATAAGGGTGGGTTTACCTAGAAAGGTTTTTAATGAGGCAACATTGCACTCAAACTCTTAATTTATTTTTTGAAACACTTGTCTTGTTCTTGTCTCATTTTCATTACATTTATCTTGATTACATTAAGTACTTCATTGTGAAGTTAGCCCTGTTTTTGTATACAAATGTGGGTACAAAATTTTGATGCAATGATTACATTAAGTACTTAAGTGTGAAGTTCAAGTTCATCCTGTTAGTGTTGATTCAAAATTTGATTGATTATGTTAAATTTTGAATCGTCCTTTGAAAATTAGTTCAAGTGATGTATTTAGAATTTCGGGCCATGGGCCGGCACGCCCGTTTGAAGATCTCTAGTTTGGTTTTGGATAATTAGTGACACCTAAGGACTAATCTCTCGATGCTAAGTGTTTGACTAGATTGGAGATTGGTCGATGCTTGGGAGTTGGTGCATGGTGATCATGGAGGATGGATCGAGGTGATCCAAAAGATGATCAAGCATGCAACTCGGTGGAGTTTGGAGATCAATTGAGCCCAAGGCAAAGGTATAACCATAGGGCTTTTTGATTTCACACTCAAGACACCATAGAGGGTGTGAGTGGTTATAGGATCGATAAGCCGTACTATAAAGAGGGAAAACTATCGTACATATCGATCCTCCCGTGCCTTTAGGTTCAAAATTCATATGCATGCATTCTAACCTAAAGAGCTAACTCCGCACTTGTCGAAAATGTTTTTGAAAATGCTAACACATGGTGTCGGGGTGTTCTTCGATGTGTTGGCAACAAGAATCAAGTGGCGGAAGTCGGTTTGGAGCAAAGGCGAGGAAAGGGCGACAACAAAATGAAGATTTTGCTGGAAACCGCACACCGGACTCTACACGGACGCTGGACATGGCACCGGACTCACGCACCGGTGGCTCGTTGGTCGGGTCCGGTGGGGATTTCGATAAGCATGTTTTGGGGTGTCCCGGCCAGATGCACCGGAAGCACCTACCGGAACCACCCACCTGACGCTTCGACCAGCTGCCGGTGGGCGATTTTTTCTTGTCTGTATGCGGCGGGACGCAGGCACGGACCCGCACCCAACCCACATCGTGGTTCCGGTGGGTGCGTCCAAAGGCACCCGTAGAGAGCAAATTTTTTAGCCCAACGGCCATATTTCGTGATGGGGGCTATATATACTTGGTTGGCTGCCTCTTGCTCTCTCTCTTAGTCATTTGAATCACTCCTAACACCTTTGAGCAAGCAAGCAAGCCTCCCTCCTCTCTCATACTTGATTTGAGCTTCATTCTTGAGAGAAGAGTTGATCCTAGTGCATTGCATCGTGTTCTTGCATCTAGAGGTACTTGGGGATCATTGTGAGACGGTGGAGTTCTTGTTTCTCTTGGAGACACCGCTCCTAGCCGGCTTGGTGATTTGGTGGAGTTGTTGGCAAGAAGAGGTGATTGTTTCTTGGCCACCTCCGGTTGGTTTGTGAGAGGATTACGCACTCCTCGTCGGGAAGACAAAGTGCAAGGAATACATTGCTCGTGTCTTGGGTACCACACTTGTTGAGTGGTGTGTTGAGGCTAGCAAGGGCACCGCCTAGCTCAAACACCATCCTTGTGTTAATTCGGCACAACCGAGACTAGCTAGTCGGTGTACAAGTGAACTCCGGTGAACAAATCGACTTGTTCATTGTCTTGGTATTTGGATCATCACCATCGAGTGATTGATAGTTCATCTCCTTCTCGGTGATTGGTTCATTGGCTCTACTAGTCGGTATAACAAGCTTCTCACTCTTGCATTACTTTCTTAGTTTACTTTGAGTAGAGAGCTAGCACTTGCTTTGTGTAGGTGTTCTTGCTAGCATAAGGATCATATTAGGATTGCTCATTAGCTAGAGTAGTGACATAGACCTTGAGTGGACTAGAGATCATAAGAATATTTAGTCTTGTCACTAGAAGGCTTGCTTGACCATTAGAGCTAGTGCAAATCGCCTTACGCCGTGTTTTATACTAATCGGTTTGTTTAGTTAAGCTTGTAAAAAAATTTTATAGGCTATTCACCCCCCTCTAGCCATCTAGGACCTTACAATTGGTATCGGAGCCGTGGTCACCATATTTGAAGGCTTAACAACCTTGGTGTGATAGTATGGCTCATGTTGTGTTCAACCATGTTGGGGGAAAGCCTCCGTTCTTTGATGGGGTCAAGAATTTTGATTATTAGAAGAGAACCATGAGAATGTACTTGGGATCAATCAATGACCAAGTATGGGATGTGACCGAGAAGGATTATGTCATCCTTGATCCAACCAACCTCTCTCCCACCGACAAGGCTAACAAGCAATGCTACACCATGGCATTGAACACTTTGTACAATGGCATGGATGTCAAGGTGTTTGAAGGCATCAAGGACCTTGATAGAGCAAGTGAAGTTTGGGAGAAGCTTGGTGAGACTTATGAGGGCACAAAGATGGTGAAAAGTGTCAAATTGTATGTGCTCAAGAGTGAGTTTGAGAACTTCAAGATGAAGAAAGAAGAGAGCATACCGGACACATTCCATAGGCTACAAGTGATTGTCAATGATCTCAAGGCATTGGGTGTGAAGACCCTAGATCGTGACTTTGGGCACAAATTCTTGATGTGCTTGCCGAAGAGATTTGCCATGTTGAGGAAGATTCTCTTTAGAGGTGCATTGGACACCATGACACCTAGTGACTTGCTCGGTGAAGTGCTAACCGATGAGCAAGTTGATGGAATGGAAGATGAAGTGGAGAAGGAAGATGACAAGAGCAAGAAGGTTGTGGCATTCAAGGCCGCCACCACCTCATCCAAGGCTAAGGGCAAATCCAAGGCTCAAGAAGAAGTTGATGAGGAAGTTGATCTAGATGAGATTGACCAAGAGTTTGCTATGTTTGTGAGGAACTTTAGCAAGGTCTTGAAGAACAAGAAGATGGGGCAAGGATCAAGAAGAAGAAATAACTCATCAAAGAGCAATGAAGAGCCAAGAAAATGCTTCGAGTGTGATAGCCCTTATCACATTCTTGCCGATTGCCCAATCAAGAAAGAGAAAGAGATGCACAAGGCAAACAAGGGTGGCAAGACCAACAAAAAGAGCAAGTCAATGACATTCAAGAAGACAAATGATGGTGCATTTGTTTGCTCTTGGGATAGTGATGGTTCATCCGATGAAGAGGAAGAAAAGCCCAAGGCCATGAGTGCAATTGGCCAACACAAGACATCATCCCTCTTCGGCTCATCACCTTCATGCTTCATGGCTAAGGCCACTAAGGTATCATTGCATGAGCATGATGAACTAAGTGATAATGAAGTAAAATATGATAGCGAAGATGATGACGATGATGAACCCACTAGAGATGATCTTCTTGAGATGCTTAAGCAAACTCATATCATGCTTAAGACTAAGGACAAGGAATGTAAGGGTTTGCAAAAGAGTGTAAAAACTCTTGAGCAAAACTTTAGGGAGCTAGAGGCCACCCATGAGGGTCTAAAGGAAGACCATGGGGAATTGAGCTAGCTCATACAAGGCTTCAAAAAGCCCATGCCTTGCTCTTAGAGAAGAATGATAAAAGCTTGCTTAATCATCAAGAAGGATATTGGCTCAACATGTGACATTATAGATGAACCATTTTTGGTTAATGTTGAAGAGCCATGCATTCCTTCCACATCCACATCAACCCACTCTATCTCCACTAGTAGTGATGGTTTCACGTGTGATGCATCATTGGTGGTTGAGAATGAGACTCTTAAAAGAGAGGTGGATGAGCTCACCCACGCCTTAGGTAAGGCATATGGTGGGGATGCCCGCTTGCTAAAGTGCTTGGGTAGCCAAAGGTTTTCCCTTAACAAGGAAGGCTTAGGCTATGTCCCGAAGAAAGGCAAGAAGGCCTTTGCTACTTCAAAGCCTAGCTTTGTGAAGAGCAATGGGCTCTATTGCAATAGATGCAAGCAAGTGGGGCATCAAGAGCTAAAATGTGCTAAAATGAACATGAACAAGAAATCAATCAAAGTGCATTCCATATCTTTTGATTCTTGTTATTTTCTTACCAAAGGTGAGAAAGGTGTCAAGGCAAAGTTTGTTGGTACACCCATTGTTGGCCCAAAGAAGAAGGCAATTTGGGTACCAAAGGCTTTGGTTGCTAACCTCCAAGGACCCAAAGGAAAATAGGTACCTAAATATTATTGATTTCTTTGTAGATAAATTACAAGATTGGGGGCAACCATTGGATTCTTGATAGTGGGTGCACTCAACACATGACCGGTGATGCAAGGAAGTTTAACATTATTGATTCAAATCAAGAAAATGGCAAGCCTATTACATTTGGTGATAGCAAAAGTGGCAAGATACAAGGCATTGGCAAGATAGCAATAACCAATGATTTGACCTTGTCAAATGTGGCACTAGTGGACATATTGAAGTACAATTTGCTTTTGGTGGCATAAATTTGTGATCTTGGTTACAAGTGTATCTTTGGTGAAGATAGTGTTGAGATAGTAAACACAAAAGATTCAAGCTTGATCTTCAAGGGAATAAGATTTGACAACCTCTACCTTGTGGATTTTGGTGCTAGTGAGACACAAATTAGTACATGCTTGATCTCTCAATCTAGCATGGGTTGGCTATGGCATAGAAGGCTTGGTCATGTTGGCATGAAGCAACTCAACAAGTTAGTGACACATGATCTAGTAAGGGGCTTGAAGGATGTACACTTTGAGAAGGACAAGTTGTGTAGTGCATGTCAAGCCGGCAAGCAAGTTGCAAACACTCATCCAAAGAAGAGTTTCATGAGTACTTGCAAGGCATTTGACTTGATCCATATTGATTTGTTTGGCCCAACCATATATACAAGCATTGGTGGCAACAAGTATGGATTTGTGATTGTGTATGATTATACAAGATTCACTTGGGTGTTCTTTCTCAGTGATAAGAGTGATGTGTATTCATTGTTCAAGACATTTCTTAAGAGGGTGCACAATGAGTTTGATATCATAGTGAAGAAAGTGAGAAGTGACAATGGAAGTGAGTTCAAGAACACAAGAGTTGATGAGCTATGTGATGATTATGGAATCATGTATCAACTTTCGGCCAAGTACACACCACAATCAAATGGCCTAGTTGAGAGGAAGAATAGGACTCTCATTGAGATGGCAAGATCAATGCTTAGTGAGTACAATGTGAGTCAATCATTTTGGGCCAAAGCAATCAACACCGCATGCCACTACATCAATAGATTATATTGCCATCCCATGATGAACAAGACACCTTATGAGCTATTGAATGGAAGAAAGCCAACCATTGCATACTTTAGAGTATTTGGGTGCAAATGCTACATATTGAAGAAGGGTGCAAGACTTAGCAAGTTTGACAAAAGGTATGATGAAGGGTTCCTACTTAGTTATTCCACCACAAGCAAAGCATATAGAGTGTGGAACAACTCAAGTGGCACATTGGAAGAAGTCCATGATGTTGAATTTGATGAAACCAATGGGTCCCAAGATGAAGATGAGAACCTCAATGATGTGAGTGGAACTCAATTGGTAGATGTCATGAAGGGTATGGACATTGGTGATATTAGACCAACTCAAGTTGATGATGACAAAGATGAAGTGCAAATAACTCAAGCTAGTGGTGCTCAAGAACAAGATCAACAACAAGCTACTCAAGAGACTTCTAGTGATCAACCAAGCACAAGCAATCAAGCTCCAATACTCCAAAGCTCAAGTGTTGCTAGAGACCATCCAATTGATCAAATTGTTGGTGATATTGCAAGTGGAGTGCAAACAAGAGGAAGGCTAGCGGCATTTTGTGAGCACTTTGCATTTGTGTCACAAGAAGAGCCCGAAAAGGTTGATGATGTTTTGAAGGATGAGGAATGGGTCATTACAATACAAGAGGAGCTCAACAACTTTGATAGAAACAAAGTTTGGGAATTGGTAGAGAGACCAAAAGATTACAATGTCATTGGAACCAAATGGGTTTTCAAGAACAAGCAAGATGAAGATGACATTGTTGTGAGAAACAAAGCAAGACTAGTTGCACAAGGTTACACTCAAGTAGAGGGTCTTGACTTTGGTGAAACATATGCTCCGGTTGCAAGATTAGAGGTAATTAGAATTCTATTAGCCTATGCATGTGCCCACAACATCAAGCTCTATCAAATGGATGTCAAAAGTGCTTTTCTCAATGGGGTCATCAATGAGCTAGTGTATGTTGAACAACCTCCCGGTTTTGAAGATTATCATCATCCCAACCATGTGTACAAGCTAAACAAGGCACTTTATGGGTTGAAGCAAGCACCTAGAGCATGGTATGAGAGGTTGAGAGACTTCCTACTCAAGAAGGGATTCAAGATGGGCAAAGTTGACACTACTCTCTTCACCAAGAAGATTGACAATGATTTGTTTGTCATGCAAATATATGTGGATGATATCATATTTGGCTCAACAAATCAAGAATATTGTGAAGAGTTTGCAAAGATGATGGCAAAAGAATTTGAGATGTCTATGCTTGGTGAACTCACATACTTCCTTGGTCTCCAAATCAAGCAAATGAAGAATGGCACCTTCATTAGTCAAGGGAAATACATTAGAGACATGGTCAAGAGGTTTGGATTGCAAGATGCCAAGGGCATCAATACACCAATGGGTACCAATGGATCATTGGACAATGATGAAAGTGGCAATATGGTTGATCAAAGGTACTATAGGTCATTGATTGGAAGCTTACTCTATGTGACCGCTTCTAGGCCCGATGTGATGTTTAGTGTTGGCAAGTGTGCAAGATTTCAATCCTCACCTAGAGAAAGTCATCTCACCGCATCAAAAAGAATCTTGAGGTATTTGAAGCACACTCAAAATGTTGGGTTATGGTATCCCAAGGGGTCAAACTTTGAGCTCATTGGATATTCGGACTCCGACTATGGGGGATGCAAGGTGGATAGAAGAAGCACAAGTGGCACTTGTCAATTCCTTGGAAGATCTCTAGTATCATGGTCATCAAAGAAGCAAAACCGGTGTGACACTTTCAACCGCCGAGGCCGAATACATTAGTGCCGGTAATTGTTGTGCACAATTGCTATGGATGAGATCAACATTGAAGGATTATGGCTTTGATTTCCATCATGTGCCTTTGTATTGTGACAATGAGAGTGCTTGCAAGATGACACAAAACCCGGTCCAACATACAAGAACCAAGCACATTGATATTAGGCATCACTTCATAAGAGATCATCAACAAAAGGGTGACATTGCTATCCATCCTATTGGCACCGAAGATCAACTAGCTGACATCTTTACAAAGCCACTAGATGAGAAGAGGTTTTGCAAGCTAAGAAATGAATTGAACATCCTTGACTTCTCAAATATGAGTTGAATGCATCCCACTACTATGACATGCCCCTCCATCAAGCAAAGCATAGGTGAAATTGTTTGGCATGGCATTCATAATATCTAAGGACTTGTTAGAACATATAGACATATAACTTATGCCTTAGGAAGCATTCATGGAAAATAAAAGGATTTCAATGTATGTATGCCATCACTATTGCTATTTATGCTTATTTTATC
This sequence comes from Hyparrhenia diplandra, assembly GCA_015847255.1. Taxonomy (NCBI): domain Eukaryota; kingdom Viridiplantae; phylum Streptophyta; class Magnoliopsida; order Poales; family Poaceae; genus Hyparrhenia; species Hyparrhenia diplandra. The sequence continues at coordinate 164,689 of JADLZK010001126.1, read as the reverse complement.
TAGTGATGACATATGACATGTTTATGGGCTTACAATCTCAAGTGTTGAATTTGGCTATCTTTTCACACATATGCTTCAACATAGGCAAGATAACCCTTGTCATGAGGTGTGAAGAAGCTTGTCTTTGGTTCAAACCAAAATATATGTTTGACAAGTGATCCAAATTTGACCAAATTTGAGCACTATTCTTTCCTCAATACACAATACGGTCATATCTTTTGTGAAAATTGTCGACAAAGGGGAGAGATTAGTGTGCATGAAAGGTTTTGAAACTTTAAAAATTCCACATGTTTTTTGAAGAAATCTTTCAAGTGGATCACACAAGTAGGGGAGCAAGCTTATAAACAATTTGTTGCATTTGTTTGTGCACTAACATATGAGTTGCTCATTGCACATGTATTTAAATTCCATATATACATGCTTGTGTGGTGTATGCTAGTTCAATGTTTCTCAAGTGGTTTACTCCCTCTGTCCCCGATATAAAAGACGTTTTGGGAGTGAACACGAGTTACCAAGACATGAGATAAAAGACCACGGCACCCCTACGATGTAATCATTGCTCAAAGTGACGGTTGAAACGAGTGCACTACTTTTACATTATAATAGTTCAACCAGCAATTGGACAAGCAAAAGCATTTCTCCTCTCCACCGCCTTTTGTTTTTTTTATTCAATGTAGAGTACTACTAGTGGACGGCAATGAACGGACCGATGGGAACGGCCTGTGACTTCGCCTACTACGTCTACGATGCCAGGGCTAAAACGACGTTTATTTTGAAACTTCTCTCGATAGCTCAAACGTCCTTTATATTGGGACGGAGGGAGTACAAGTGGTTGAATGACTAGCATGCATAGGAGATAGCTAGTTTTTCAAAATTCCGCTCTTAAATCAAGTACCTTGCTTATAATATGATCTCACGTGGTACTTTGAGTTTTGATAAAAATCTAGTTACCTTGATGCTTGTATGGTGAAAATGGCGCAACTCCGATTGGTATCACGCTTCAAAGGCCCATTTCTTTCACCTAAGCATCATTTTGGTAACATAGCTCACCCTAAATTTCAATATTCATACATGTATGCAATGCTTCGTTCCAAACTCATGGCATACATGTAGGGGGAGCTCATGCTACCAAAACCGAACTATGATGATTGTCCAATTCTATAATTGTAAGCAAAATGCTTGGACAACCATGATATGTTCAAAAACATTAATCATAAAACCTTTATGCGGGTTGTCACCAATTACCAAAAAGGGGAGATTGAAGATCTCTAGTTTGGTTTTGGATAATTAGTGACACCTAAGGACTAATCTCTCGATGCTAAGTGTTTGACTAGATTGGAGATTGGTCGTTCCGGAGTTGGTGCATGGTGATCATGGAGGATGGATCGAGGTGATCCAAAAGATGATCAAGCATGCAACTCGGTGGAGTTTCGGAGATCAATTGAGCCCAAGGCAAAGGTATAACCATAGGACTTTTTGATTTCACACTCAAGACACCATAGAGGGTGTGAGTGGTTATAGGATCGATAAGACGTACTATAAAGAGGGGAAAACTATCGTACATATCGATCCTCACGTGCCTTTAGGTTCAAAATTCATATGCATGCATTCTAACCTAAAGAGCTAACTCCGCACTTGTCGAAAATGTTTTCAAAAATGCTAACACATGGTGTCGGGGTGTTCTTCGACGTGTTGGCAACAAGAATCAAGTGGCGTAAGTCGGTTTTGGAGCAAAGGCGAGGAAAGGGCGACAACAAAATGAAGATTTTGCTTTGGAAACCGCACACCGGACTCTCGCCGGCGGACCCGGACATGGCACCGGACTCACGCACCCGGTGGCTCCGGTGGTCGGGTCCGGTGGGGACTTCCAGTAAGCATGTTTTTGGGGTGTCCCGGCCAGATGCACCGGAAGCACCCACCGGAACCACCCACCGGACGCTCGAGCAGGCTGCCAGCTGGGCCAGTTTTTCTTGTCTGTAGCGACCGGACGCAGGCACCGGACCCTGCACCGACCCACTGGTGGTTCCGGTGGGTGCGTCTGGTGCACCCGCAGAGAGCAAATTTTTTAGCCCAACTGCCATATTTCGTGATGGGGGCTATATATACTTGGTTGGCTGCCTCTTGCTCTCTCTCTTGGTCATTTGAATCACTCCTAACACCTTTGAGCAAGCAAGCAAGCCTCCCTCCTCTCTCATACTTGATTTGAGCTTCATTCTTGAGAGAAGAGTTGATCCTAGTGCATTGCATCGTGTTCTTGCATCTAGTGGCACTTGGGGATCGTTGTGAGACGGTGGAGTTCTTGTTTCTCTTGGAGACACCGCTCCTAGCCGGCTTGGTGATTTGGTGGAGTTGTTGGCAAGGAGAGGTGATTGTTTCTTGGCCACCTCCGGTTGGTTTGTGAGAGGATTACGCACTCCTCGTCGGGAAGACAAAGTGCAAGGAATACATTGCTCGTGTCTTGGGTACCACACTTGTTGAGTGGTGTGTTGAGGCTAGCAAGGGCACCGCCTAGCTCAAACACCATCCTTGTGTTGGTCGGCACAACCGGAGACTAGCTTGTCGGTGTACAAGTGAACTCCGGGTGAACAAATCGACTTGTTCATTGTCTTGGTATTTGGATCATCACCATCGAGTGATTGATAGTTCATCTCCTTCCCGGTGATTGGTTCATTGGCTCTACTAGTCGGTATAACAAGCTTCTCACTCTTGCATTACTTTCTTAGTTTACTTTGAGTAGAGAGCTAGCACTTGCTTTGTGTAGGTGTTCTTGCTAGCATAAGGATCATATTAGGATTGCTCATTAGCTAGAGTAGTGACATAGACCTTGAGTGGACTAGAGATCATAAGAATATTTAGTCTTGTCACTAGAAGGCTTGCTTGACCATTAGAGCTAGTGCAAATCGCCTTACGCCGTGTTTTATACTAATCGGTTTGTTTAGTTGAGCTTGTAGAAAATTTTTATAGGCTATTCACCCCCCCTCTAGCCATCTAGGACCTTACACCGGTGAAAATTCCCGTGCTCACTGGGTGGCACGGCACGGTTTTTCGGCCCGCGGGCGTGCCGTGGGCCGTTGCCTCAGCACGATGGCCCGCCAAGCACGGCACAGCCCGCACGACGGCCCGGTGCGGCCCGTCAGCAGCACGGCACGGCACGGCACGCCGGGCCAGCGGGCGGGCGGCACGGCCCGATGCACATGACTGGATGCTCGCATTGGTGCATTCGGGATCTGCATCATGATGTCTACTGACTTGGATTATTACTCGGAGTCGCAGCGTCCCACCAAGTATTAATTGGTACAAAATTTGTTAGGTGACGAAAGTAAATGCTTTGGTGTGGTGAACGCAGCCCAGCTAATGTTCTGTTGAAATGCTTTGCAAAGTTAGTTTGCTTGGGCGGGCTAAATTGGCACCAAAGGCCGGAATTGAAGCCCGGATATACCCAGCCCATCCCACAGCGTCGGCCGTTTACCGTGGCGAAGTACCACAGCGCGCTGGAGGGTGAACTCCACCACCTTCTCGTCCCTCCTCCTGTAGATCGATGGTCACGTCTACCGATCACCCTTTGGAGAGGTATACGATGGTAGTGCTGGTAGTGTTCTACTCCGTGGAACATTGGAGCGTTTGCGTATGGTAAATGTAGGAAGGTAAGGATCTGAATGTAATGGTAAGAAAAAGTATATAAAAAAGAACATTTGTTGCTTGGAATTCGTAGTCTACCTAACATATGGTTATTTTTTTAAAAAAAATAAAAAGGTAATAATATAACATTAAATTTTGATCTATGTATAATACACTTTATTGATACTCATCGACAAAAAGTAGTATATATTTGATGAAAATTGGACCGGCTGAGGTGTGCATGCATCTCATCATCTTCTATTCGGGATTTCTCGCTAGCTAAGGAAAAAGACAACAATGGTTCTCTAAAGTTGAAACAGTATATTGAGAAACAGTTGGAGGGTAAAAAGATATAGAAAATGATTTTTACGTGAATGGCTTTCTAAATGATGATTTAAATAATGAACTTAAAATCTTAGAGCATCTCCAAGAGACTCTATATTTTTCCTAACTTGCACGAATTGAATATCATGGTGGGGAAAAAAAAAACTCTAACATAGAGATCCTCTATTCTGGATTTCTCCCTAGCCAGAAATGGACAGTGAGGATGGCTCTCTCTTATTACGCACAAGATATAGGAAAGCTTTTGGAGAATATGAATTAAACAAATAGACAACAATTTTTCAAAATAAGACCCCAAATGATGATTTAGAGAGTAGATTTTAGAAAGGCTTCTAAAGATACTCTTAGGGGCTTGTTTCGATGTTCTCAGATTTACCACAACCTATTGGTGTGTTCACTTCATGAAAAGTGATTCCAGTGCTACAGTACCCATCACATCAAATATTTTGACGTATAAATGGAGTATTAACTACAGTTAAACAAAAAACTAATTGCACAGTTTGACTGAAAAGTGTGAGATGAATCATTTGAGCCTAGTTAGTGTATGGTTCGACAGTAATTAACAAAACAAACGAAAAGTGCTACAGTAGGCGAACCCAAAATATTTCACCAACTAAACACCCTCTATATCTGTGGATGAGGTGGATTTTATATCAAGTTCTAATCAAGTTCCAAAATATTTCACCAACTAATAAACACACTTATGAGTCGTTTTGGCTAATATGATCCATGTCAACCATCCTACGTGATGCCACGCGCCAACCTCGAAGGTATATCGGATTTTCATGATAGATCAGGGAGGTCTATTAGACATTATAGAAAAAATATATTCAGAAAATATCCAAATATTTTAATACTATATATTTGGATCGCCATGCATCTTATACTAGTACAAGCAAACAATAGATTTTTACAAACATTCCGTTATCCAAAATTCGCTAGAGTTTATACCAATCCTAATATGTGGTGTGGGTCCAGGGCTCTGAAGATCTCTCGGAAGTTAACGGTGGAATGCAATATTTCAGTTACAAAACCGATCGTTTTTCACCAAACTATAACGAATATCCACAAGATTGAGTTTGTTTGGAATCAAAATCCTTTTAGGAGAGAGTCCTCAATCCGCATGCATAGCAGCCGCAACTCTACCCATTCGCCAGGAACCCTTGCGACGCCATGCCGACAGCCAGAGGCCGCAAGGGTCGCGGCAAGAAGAGAAGCAGGAACGGCGATGGCAAGAATGGCGCCGACGACAAGAGACGCCGGGTCGACGAGGACGCGCAGACGGAGGTCGACGACGACGCCAACAATGAGGTGGAACCCGCCGAGAAGAGGTACATCGTTCTGAGCCAGGACGATATCCGCGCGCGGCAAGAGGCGGATACGGCCAAGGTCGCCGACGTGCTGTCGATCTCGCCGGGCTTCGCCGCCGTCCTGCTGCGGCACTACAATTGGTGAGCGACGCGTGTCCAGGAGGAGTGGTTCTCTACCACCGGCAACCGCCACATCCGCGACGCCGTCAGCCTGCCGCCGGACGGCGTCCTCGTGCCAATGGCGCTCAGCCGGAAGCGCAAGCGCGTCGTCTGCGGCATCTGCTTCCGAAGGCTCAACGCCCGCAGGATGAGGTCCGCGTCGTGCTCCACCCACTTCTACTGCGACGACTGCTGGCGCGGGTACATCCGCGCGGCGGTGGAGAACGGCCCGGGATGCCTGTCTCTACGGTGCCCGGACCCGTCCTGCTCGGCGCCCGTCGTGCGGGAGCTCGTCGACAAGGTGGCCGGCGTCGAGGAGAAGGCTCGCTACGCGCAGTTCGCGCTCTGGTCGTTCGTCGATGAGAGTGGCGGCAGGATCAAGTGGTGCCCGGGACGTGGGTGCACCCGCGCCGTGGAGTTCGTCGGCGGCGCCGGCGACGCCGCCGCTACGGACGTGATCTGCGAGTGCACGCACGCCTTCTGCTGGAGCTGCGGCGAGGAGCCGCACCGGCCGGTGTCGTGCGACACGGTGCGCGCCTGGCTGGCGAAGATCGTCGCCTCCGACTCGGAGGCACAGACGATGAAGTGGGTTCTGAACAACACCAAGCTCTGCCCTAAGTGCCGGCGGCCGATCCAGAAGAGCCATGGCTGCGACCACATGACATGCAGTGCCCCCTGCTACCATGAGTTCTGCTGGCTGTGCTTGGGCCCGTCGCAGAGTCATGCTCGCTGCTCGCCGACCACGGCCTATGCCCAGAAAAACCAACGGCAGCAGGAGGCCAAGGCGTCGCAGGAGAGGTACCAGTACCACTACGAGCGGTGGGTGAGCAACGGAAGTCGCAGCAGAAGGCTCTCGCGGACATGGACGAGCTGAAGAGGTCGACGCTCAAGAAGATGGCGGCATCGCTGGAAGTCCAGGTGGAGGACCTTGAGTTCTTGACCATGGCTTATGAGATGATCGCCAATGGCCGGCGAGTGATGCGCTGGGTGTATGCGTACGGCTACTACCTGGACCCGGAGAGCCATGCGGCCAAGCGCCAGCTGTTCGACCAGCTGCAGGATGACGCCAACAAGCATCTGGAAAACCTGCACCACTCTGCCGAGGTGGAGAGGGTGAAGTTGTTCTCTGGCCGCCAAGGGGATCCGCCATGAACAAGAAGTACAGGGCCTACAAGGATCAGCTCGTGAAGCTCACCAAAGTAACTCGAGACAACTTTGGGAACCTCCTGAAGGCGTTTGAAACAGACCTGCCCGAGTTCAGTTCACTCAAAAATAGCTAGCAATCCAGGGATGGATGAATTATTCCCTTTGCCCCTTCATCAGATTATTAGCATAGTCGTCTTCAGCATTGGTTCATGCATGTTTTTCGTTTTGCTTTATTTTTATTATGTGTTCTTTTCATTCCATACAGGGACAAAAATCTCCCTATATACATACATGAATTTGGATATCATTTTATTAGTTAGGAAATTATTCAATTGTTAAAACTTCAGTTTTACTCCTAGTGATCATTATCGTTCACTATTTGACCATGTTCCCGAGCATAGACAACGCATTACTTTTTTTTGTGTATGATATGCTGATTAGTGATTACTAGTGATGATAATGAATATATTGCCATTGTAAAGGTGCATCTAGATCCTAGGGAATTTTGTTGAAATAAACTTAAACATAAACAAGATGTTTTGTTAGACTTAACATGATCACTAAGGTACCTAGTGCAGAAACTAATCTTAACAGTCAACACCTCCATTACATGGAGAAAACAAAATCGACATAGAAGATCCTCCGAATCGGGTGATGGCTGCCGTGAAACCATCGGATCTGATGGTCGTGACGGTGGATGTGGTCAGATCAGGCCCAGGTATGTCTTCTCTTCCACCCATCTCCTCTCCTCTCTAATCCTCCATAAGTTGTCTCTGAGGCTTCCTCTGTTGACTCCGTCTCTTCTTCATCCTCTTCCTCCCTCTATACTAATGGGATGTTGGAGTGGGTTGTGCTGGAATTGTTTCAACATATGATTTTTGAGGTTACAATGGTGTTTTTTTTGTTTGTTGCAAGAGATATTTCCGATGTTACAGTACTAAATCTTGTGTGATGTTTGTAGTGGGTTATTTTCAATGTTTGCAACAAATGATTTTCGGTTAGCTGCGATGGTTTTTGTTGTTGTTGAGACAGGCATTTTTCCTAGTGTTGCAGCAGTAGAACTCATGGTTATTGCATTTGTTTTCTTAATGTTGCAACAAATGATTTTTAGTTGTTGCAATAGATTTCAATTCCTATTTTTATTTGTTTCATTAGAGCTTTTTTTTTTTGATGTTGCAATAGCCTTGTTTTGTTGTGTTGCAAGGGGCGGCTCTGTGGGAGCCAGTCAGCGGTGGGGAGGTCCTAGGTCCGACAAGTTTGGGGTCCGATGGATCCACACGCGTGGGAAGCTGGAAGCGGTTTTTATTTTTGCTACTCCCTCCTTCGTGTTGGGCGGGGGCGATCTAGAGGCGTGCAACAGCGCTAGTTGGTGTGTGATCTTTGGGGGGGCGACTCCGCATGAGAGCTTGGGGGGATGGGATTTGTTTTTTATTATTATTTTGGGATGTTTAAGTGCAGAGCGCAACAGAAGGAACATCAGCCCGCACGGGCGTCCGGAAGCGGCGCTGGGTTCGGACGTCCGGTTCTTATCGTCGACGTCATCTAAATTACCTTGAAGAAAAACATTTTTGACATCGACTAGAAAGATAATCCATGGGCAAACGGCATCCACAATGAAGAGAGTCCGAACGGTAGCCATATGACCAATTGGTGCAAAAGTCTCCTCATGGTCGCGAGCATAATACCATGGCAGCAACAATGAAGAGAGTCCGAACGGTAGCCAAATGTCCAATTGGAACAGAAATCTCCTCATAGTGATGAAGATACTCCTTAATTCCGTTCCTTTGAAAGTGTTGTTTAAAAAGCGTGCCCCCTTTACAAACATATTTTCCGAGAGCGACACTTTCAAAAAGACGGAGTAATACCAAACTGAAACTGGCATATGCACTAGACGTTGTCTAGGGGTGACCTCCGCTTAGAGCTTTGGCAAGAGCCTAAGTGCGTCTATACTTTTTCAAGGCGTACCCCTTATCTCTTATATAAAAGAAGAAATAGGAGAAATGTCCACCTAAAGTTGGACAAAAAGGCATTATAAGTTAGTTATGCAACAACTACTGGTATATTGTTTATATGATTAACTATGGTATAAAATAGGACAAAATCAGAATAGTATACACACTTTTGGTAGGCTATTTATTAAATAATCCCTCTGTCCTTAAATTAAAAGCATCCGGATGATTTTTAAAAAAAAAAATACAATGGTGTTTTTCAGCTCGCCAAAAAATATTAGGAGAAATAAATAAAGATCATTTCCAATAGTTCTCCAGAATTCACTCCTAAAGTGTAGAAGACAATATGTCAAATTTACATCAAGAATCCTATATACTATTAGATTTGGATGACACCAAATTTAAGACATTTTTTTCATATTTATTGGCTATTTGATTTGGATGACGCCAAATTTTAAAGAAACCTGAATATTTGGTGCCAAAAACAAAGGAAAAAAGGTGTTGAGGACCCCTGAAAACTTTGTATGTTTTGGTACAAATTTAAAGTTTGAAACGAAAGGGAGTATATCATGGTTTTTATAAATAAGTATATTTCTTTTTTTTTATAATAGAAGTATAGTACTCCTTGAATCCTCATATATGGACTTATCCATAATGCGTTGTGGGGTCCAGGCTTCTGAAGATCTTTCGGAAGTCAAACTGGGAATGCAATAATTTAGTTACAAAGCTGATTGATTTTCACCAAATTATAGCGATCTCGTCGAGAGTTTGTTTGAAATGAGAATCCTATATTTCAGGAGGGTTCTGATTAGTCACTTCGCACCGGTACCGTACGTGTCTATCTCCACCCTTCGAACTCTGGCGGCGATGCGTGGCGGCGCGCGCGGCATGTCGACAGCCGTAGGCGGCGGCGGCGGCCGCGGCCGCGTCAGGAAGAAAAGAAGCACGGACGCCGATGGCGAGAATGGCCCCAGCAAGAGAAGCCGTGTCGCCGCCGCTTCAACCGCAGAAGATAGCACGACTAGAGACGACGACACGGGAGATTGCAACATAAACGGTGACGAGACCGACGACAACGGCGGTGACGGCGAGGATTCGATCTACTACTACAGCGACGATGACGCGGACACGATCGAGATCGACGGCAACCCGATGGAACCCGCCGAGAAGAGGTACATCGTTCTGAACCAGGACGCCCTCCACGCGCGTCAGGAGGAGGCCATCGCCGAGGTCACCGAGGTGCTGTCCGTGCCTCCGGGCTTCGCCGCCGTCCTGCTGCGGCACTACAAATGGCGATCGATGCGTGTCCAGGAGGAGTGGTTCTCCGACGACCGGCGCATCCGCGACGCTGTCGGTCTGCCGGCGGACGGCGTCGTCCTCGTGCCCACGGCGTTCAGCAGCTGGCGTCTCACCTGCGGCATCTGCTTCGGAAGGTTCCCCGCCGGCTGGACGCGGTCCGCGGCGTGCTCCACCCACTTCTACTGCGACGAGTGCTGGCGCGGGTACATTGGCGCGGCGGTGGAGGACGGCCCGCGGTGCCTGTCGCTGCGGTGCCCGGACCCGGCCTGCTTGGCGGCCGTCGTCAAGGACCTCGTCAACATGGTGTCTGGCGACGAGGACAGGGCCCGGTACGCGCGGTTCATGCTCTGGTCGTTCGTCGACGAGAGCGGCGGCAGGATCAAGTGGTGTCCCGGCCGCGCCTGTGGCCGCGCCGTGGAGTTCGTCGGCTGCGCCGGCGACGCGACGGACGTGTTCTGTGACTGCACGCACGGCTTCTGCTGGAGCTGCGGCGAGGAGGCGCGCCGGCCGGTGTCGTGCGACACGGTGCGCGCGTGGCTGGCCAAGAACGCCTCCGACTCGGAGACGGCCAACTGGGTGCTGACCCACACCAAGCACTGCCCCAAGTGCCGCCGGCCGATCGAGAAGAACCAAGGGGGTAACCACATGAGCTGCAGCGCCCCCTGCTACCACTCCTTCTGCTGGATCTGCCTGCAAGCAATGCGAGAATGTCATTGCGGTGGTTACCGGCCGGGCCGGACAACGTCAACGCCGGAGGAAAGGGCGAGCAACCGCGAGGACAAGCGACGGCGGAAGCAAGCCAAGGCGTCGTTGGACAGGTACCTGTACCACTACGAGCGCTGGGCGGCGAACCACAGCTCGCTTCAGGTGGTTTTCAAGGACATGGCCGAGCTGCAGAGCAAGGGACTAGAGAATATGGCGGGCAAGGTGCGTGTCCCGGCAAGCGACCTGGAGTTCCTGACCAAGGCGTACGAGCAGGTCGCCGACTGCCGGCGAGTCCTGCGGTGGGCGCACGCCTACGGCTACTACCTGGACCCGAAGCGCGACGCCGTCAAGCGCAACCTGTTCGACCAGCTCCAGAACGACGCCAACATGTCGCTGGAGCGCCTGCACGGCTGCGCCGAGGTGGAGAGGAAGCAGCTCTGCACCGGCGACGGCGACGCCACCGACATCGCCGAGAGGTACAAGAACTACAAGAACAAGCTTCAGAGCCTCACCCAGGTGACGCGGCACTACTTCGAGAACCTCGTGAAAGCGTTCGAGACCAACCTGGCTGAGGTGGAGACAGCCAAGAAGTAGGGCACGGATGGATTCCAAACCCATACTATCTTATCATTCATTAGATTTATCGCATTCAAGACTTAATCAGTGTGTGTTATTCATCAGTTTAGCTTCCTTCACTCATTCTTTTGTATCTGTCGTTTTGGAAAAACTTACTCCTGCATTTCCATGTCATTGCTTTATAATTCCCTCTGTCCATGAATATAAAGGCGTGCTCGTATTTCAAAATTCAAACTTTGTTATATTTGACTAAGATTTAACCTAATTATATTAAAAATTTTATTTGTAAAAGTAGGTCCATTAGATTTGTATTTAGAAATACTTTCTAGTGATCAAACTTTTATGTATATAAACTATATATTATATGGGAAACTATATGTCAAAATATGTTTCTGAAGACCACACCAAGTCAAATCGCGCCTTATATTCGTTGGACGGAGGGAGTAATTCCCTAGCTACGGTTATGAGTGACTAAAAATCTCACTCTAAGAGAGGCAGTAGTCAAAAGATCGTTCATAGGACTAACGGGAATATCTCTTTGAAAGCAACTTCGTCGAGTTACCACCATTTCAAGTTGTATGACTTTTCTAAATACATCAAGGTTTCTATGCATTTAGATATAGTGTATATCAAAATACATAGCAACAGCTCGTATCTAGCTCGAAAAGTCAAAGCGTATTATAATTTGGAACATAGAGATTTATTTTTAAAACCAAAGGTCAGATGTTGCATGTCTGCATTCCAAGGTTCAGAACAGCACGGACGCAACAGCTTGCATCCTTCGCGATCATAGAGGAGCCTTTAAAAACAGCAGAAGCAAAATGGTATGACAGCAGCCTCGATGTGTGCATCATGAAGGCATTAATGCGCTTAGGGTATGACAGAAAGGAGGGTCGACGCTCCATCGTTATCGTTGTTTCATTTCTTAGAGCATCTTCAACAGTGCCCAAAAATAACTCCCGGTGTGTTCACTTGATAAAAAGTGAATCCAAAAATTGCTACAATACCCGTCACATCAAATCTTTTAACGTATAAATGAAGTATTAAATATAGTTAAATAAAAAAACTAATTGAACAGTTTGACTGAAAAGTGCGAGACGAATCTTTTAAGCCTAGTTATGCTATGGTTGAACAATGATTAACAAATACAAACAAAAAGTGCTAGAACCCAAATATTTCACCAACTAAACATCCCCCAATCTTTTTTTTTTTTTTTTTTTTGAAAGAAGAAGGAAAACCCTCCTCCAACGGTTACCAAAATCAGCACGTATATTTTCGCACGAGCCAGGCGCGTATACGACGCCTATCCTTCTTCGCGCGCGACGAGGGAGTTTGAGCCGCGCCCGCGAATGTTCCGCTGCCAATCCCTGCTTCTAGCGCCGTGAACCATCTGTCGCCGGACTCTCATGGCCCAACACAGCTCCAAGTCGCTCTTCGACTGAGGGCTGCCACCGGCGGCAGTACCTGACGGCAAGATGTTGTTAAACCGCGGCTTCCTCCCTCGCACAGTCACAGTCTGGTTTGCCTGCACACCATAGTCGCCAATGGCCGCTCCCGTCCGGGGCTCGGGCCCTCCCCCACTCCCGCCGCCCGTCGCGTACCACCGCATGTCCTTGCGGGACCGCAGCAGATTCTGCCTGGGCTCACGCATGATGTCCTCCACACCTATCTGCTTCTGGTACGGAACCGACATCGAATTCCTAACTCAAACAATGTTCCCATTATCTGGTGGTGTACGCGATGCGGACCACGTTTTTGGCCATCAGATCACCTTGGCCCAGTGTTGTTTAGGGGACTCGTGATATGTAGAATTGGAACCTCATCTGGCGAATTGATCAATTGCCGATCAATTGATCCAGTTGAATTTTTCGTTTGTCGGTGATGTGCGGAGGCCTGGACGACGTAGACGGGCAACAAAGGGAGACGGCGACTTCGCCAGATCAACTACCCTACCAACTAATTGTTCCAGGTGGGTCTAAATTGGGTTATTGGAAGTCAAGTATTGGGAACTATAGGAGATTAATTTTTTTTTTTTGGTTTCCAATACAAGTTTGGGAGTTGCTGAACTCAAGGCTATTGGAAGTAATTATTGGCAACGGTTGGACTTGCTCTTAAGGAAATTAAAGCGCTTAGCCCTTGCCTTTCTTGAGTTTTCTTTTGCTTATATGTTAGTAGATCTTGTAAAACACTTGCCCACTATTTAGCTAGCCACACCAATACACAGGTCGCTTGGACGGGTGGTATGTAATTTAACTCCAGCACTAGAAACATGCCACGCCTACTCCAGATTTAGACCAGTGTAGAATTCGGCGCACATATATGTTATGATATATGTTCTTGTGTTATTGATCAGTTAGTGTAGTGTTGACAGAGACCTCGGCCGGTAAGGCCGGCAAGTCACGCAACAAATGTGCAGAGCCCAAACCAGCCCATCATACCAGCAGCCTATACCCATGCTTCTCTTAGCCACTAACTCTCAAGACATTCTCCTAAAAAAAAAAAAAAAACTAACTCTCAAGACATATGCACACACTCTACCCGTATGAATATAAACCATCTAAAGACTAAGACTAAGCCGACAGACACACGCATGCATAAGTGTCACAAACCGGTTAGATTGGACCGGCTGTGACACGTCAGCAGCAGCTTCTCGGGCGGCGCGACGGCAAGGAAGGCGGAGGGGGCGGCGGTGCCCTACCTAGTGGCCGGTTGGGGGCGGTGGAGACGGTGATCGATGGCGTGATGACGTGGATGACTCAGGCTGATGAAGAACGGAGAGGTAGAAGACGGCGATGATGACGCATACAGCAGCTCCGGGCGGTGACAAGGGGGACGGCGAGGGCAGCGGCACGCTGGGCGCCAGCGCGCGGCGCCACATGGCGGCGTGACCAGTGGGGGCTGTGGTGTTGGGGGCGGTGGCGCACGTGCGCAAGGGAGAGAGAGAGCTGGAGAGTTTTTGGGTGTTACCCCCTTTAATTTTTTTGATTAATTCCAAATGATTACAGCTCCCTAGTATTTATAGTCCGGGGAAAGACTTGCACGCTAAGCAATCTCTAGGAGGTTTCCTTATAGATTGGAATACCTCTTTTACAAGCAATCCATATATTCCCTAATTTATTCCTATTTTTATTCCCAAAATATCTATTACTTAATGACGAAGCTGATGACGGCGATGGCGCGGGCGGCGCCGCCGGCCACAGGCCTCTCGTGCCTGCGCCAGGCCCATTTGGGCTGGTGGTGTTGGCCTTTGGGCCCCACCTTGATTTGGCTCATGAAAATAAGCCCGTAGATTATATGAAGGTGCTCGGTGCTCCTAAGGTATAAGAGATATATATGTACTCCCTCTGTCCCAATGTTTGTCGCTTTTCGATTTTTTAGGTGGCACAACTTTGACTCGATTTGTACAAAATACGTGCAATATTTGTATCTTCAAATAATTTTGTTAAAAAACTAGATTCAAAGATGTTTCTAATGATACTAATTATGTATGATAAATATTAATATTTTTTAATATATATTTTGTCAAAGTTGTTTCTCGGGGAAGCGCAAGTGACAAATATTTTAGGACGGAGGGAGTATTATGTCCATATACCTGTATGTGTATGTATGTGTATGAGTGATTTTGCAAATATATATATATATATATATAATTAGAATAAACCAAAAACGTCACATGTTATTCACACTAGTATAGCTAGTGTCCGTGCGTTGTGACGGTTTCATTTAAGAAATACACTTAAAACAATCCAATGATAAGATTTTATTTCAATTTAGTTTCATGTGGGACAATCTTGGGGCCGTCGATGATCCGGCGAGGGAGCGGCCGGCCGCACATGGATCCAGTTAGGAGGCGAGCACATAGAGCATTTCCAAGGACCATGGTGATGACGCGAAGATCCTGGCGGTGCTAGGGTTTCGGGCTAGGAATGGGGTCGCGGGTGGGCTCAAAATGGGCTCGCCGGGCGGGCTCATGGATTTTTTTGTTTTTTTAAATGATTAACCACGACAGCCACATATAAGACGCCCGCCACGTTAAATCGATTAACCGTGGCAGGTGTTGGAGCCCACCACGGTTAAATCCTGATTTTCCGTGACCTCATGAAGGTGACGGGCTCTCATGCCCGCCACCCAAAATCAAAAATCAGCGCCACGTAAAAAATTTATGTACTTATGTTTGGTTTGATATTTGGATCAACATTTAGCCTGTGTTCTATAATATCTCTGCTTACACCTTCCAAATCTATTGCTGACCTGGCAAAGACATCTTCTTTGCTTCTCAAAAAATTCATGAGTTTGTCTTCCTCTTCTTTAGTTAAATTTGTGCCAATGATGACTTCTCTGTCGGGTATCATTGGATCCAAAGAGATGCTTTTTGTTTCTTTCTTTGTACAAGTTCTAACTTTCTTTTGGGGCTTCGCATTTTTATGTTTTCTCTTCTTCTTCTCCATCTTCTTTGATTGTGTTAATGTTCTTTTGAGGCGAAGTTGAATCTTTTTAATGTTTCTTGCTTCGGTTTGGTCTTCGTGTATTGAGATTGGACCATTGATTGCTGGAATTTTCATACAAAGATATGAATAATGGATTACTGCTTCAAAAGCACTCAAACTTCCTCTTCCAAAGATTGCATTGTATTGGCTGTGCATTTCCACTACATCAAAGGCGATTTGTTCTATTCTTACATTGTTTGAAGTTTTGAATGATACTTTTGCAACACAATTACGCCAATTGAATTTATTCTTTTTTTACTCACGAAGCCAACTAGTGGATGTTTTGCTCTTCCCAAATTTTCCTGTCGACGTGCATTGCATCAAATGTTGATGAGAATAGGATATCAGTGAGCTTCCACCGTCTACTAAGATTTTTGAAACGTCCCTATCCTTCGATGTTAGCTTCGATTACCATTGCATCCATGTGTGGGTAGTTTTTAAGCTTCGTGTCTTGTTCTGTGAATATGATTGGTTGGTGTGACCATCTTGTCTTTTTGAATGGACCTTCCGTTGATATTGAGTTGGCTCTTTGGAAATAGTTTCTTGTTTCATTGTTATTCGCATGCATGCTCTATGATGTTTCCTCCACAGATTGTCATTATTCTGCCTCGCTTGGTACTATTGTGTTTCTTTGTCGAGATTTTGGGGAATTGTTTTTTTGATTGCCCGTGACATTATTTGCTACCAAAGCCTCTGGTTGTGATATTTGCATTTGTCCCCATTGAGGTGGAGCCATTGCCAATGTTTGACAATTGTAGATTGGGGGTGGTCCCGGCAACATTTGCTTGGTTGAAGTTTGAGTTATAATTAATATCCTTGGTTCTAGGATGAGCTTGTTTGTGCTAAGTGATTCTCTAATTTTCTATCAACTTGTTTTCTTGTTGGACTTGTTCCATACTTTTCTTGACCATCGGGCACATCTTCGAGGTGTGACCAGCCCCTTTGCCATGTATGATGCCATACATTTCTTCAGGCTTTAAAATTCTTCTTTCTCCGAATCTTGACCCGATTGACCCCCTCTCTCTGTGATTGTTGTTGTAATTTTTGTCCCGAAATTGACTTCGCTTGGTTATTTTGTCTTTGGATTGTTTTCTCGCTTTGTTCATTATTTATTTGACTGATGCAAAGTGGGGGTTGATACTGCCTTCGCTCGAAGTTTTGAGATCCGAACCGATTGTTTGGATTCGCTTGATTTCGCTGGCCATTTTCTTCGTCATTTCCTTTTTTGTAGTGGTCATCCGATCTTGCATACTTTTGAAATTCTTCGTAAAGTTGTGCAACTATTAAAGGTCTCTCTCTTCTTAGATGCAAATACAACTACCCCTGCTCTGAGGCCTCCGATAAGTCGCTATGATGACGACTTCTTTTTGACCGAAGTCAGCAAGGGAAACCCAGCCTATTTTTTAATTTTTTAATAATGCAGCCTGTTTAAATTAATTCGCTCCCACGGGGAGTCGAACCCAGTCTCCCCTGGTGCTACGAGGTGCTCTAACCACTAGGCTAGAGACTGATGACGACTTCGTCCGGAACATTTGGGATTTGAGTCTTCATTTGGATGAATCTTTCGTACTATTGAATTATTGGCTCTTTTGGGTATTGCTTGATGTCAAACAAATCATCACTTGTGAGCCCCCCGTGTTGGCATCCTTGAAAATCAACTAGTAAAGTTGTTCTCAACTGTTCCCAAGTTTTCATTGATCTTGGCTTGATTGAAGAATATTATTTTTGAGCTGAACCTTTCATTGCTATTATGAGGGCCTTTGCTAGAGTTGTGTCATCACCTCCTGCGGATTCCACTACGGCTTTGAAGCTCATAAGGAATTGTCTTGGGTCTAATAATCCTTCGTATGTTGGGAGAACATTGAACTTGAAGCCTTTTGGCCATTTTGCCATTTGCAAATCTATTGAGAGTGGAGATTCTAGATCTACTATGTTTGTAAGCTTTTTTTTTTCTTGATTGCTTTTATTTGCTGAGCTTGGTTCGTCTGTGACTGTGACTTCATTTTCTTGATTTTCAAGCTCTTCATTAAATCTTATGATTTTGGCTTCGGTTCTTCTATTCTTTGCTTCGTAGTTTCTCTCTCGGTTCCAGTCCGCAAGCTTTGAGTTCTTTTTTTTCATGTTTAATTCTTTCTCTAGACTTTTGAGCCTTCACAATTCTTCGCTTTCATTTTTTTTTCTTGGGGAAGTTCTTCTCTTGTTAAGTTGTCTTTGCTTGCTTGAGGTACTCCATCTTCTCGTAGGTCTTTCTTCGTCGGCAGCTTGCCGCCTTGCTCCCGGGTCTCCCCATGGGCCTAGATGGTCGTGGGAATGACTGAAACACACACAAAATGGTGGGCGCCAAGATGTTAGGTGACATATTAGCACAACACTTTATTGATGGAAAATGGTTTACAAAGTGGCCATTCAACATGATATTTTGCAAAGAATGTCGGGGGTATTTATAGGGGACCCCGACTTCGTAAGTCTAGAGAAATATAAAAGTTTACATCCAAAACAATCTAGGACTATCAATTTAGCGAAGCTATCCTCATCATTTTCACTTGAAATGTTGGGTTCTGGTGTTCTTTGAACTTGGGAAGTCGACACTATCGTCTCCACCCGACCCCTCTTGATCTCATCTTCTTGCGTAGTTTATTATTGCAATGCTAACTCAGCGAAGCCAACGCCTGCAATGTTGTCTCGCCATCTTTGCAAGCTCCACTCGTAAAGTCCTAACTTGATCTTGTGAAACTTTTACTTCACGCGAAGCCGACATCGCCATTCTCTCGCTTGTTGATGGTTCCATTTGATAATTTTCATGCAACTTTAAAGTTTGGGATGAAAGTTTTTGAGAAACAAAGTTAGATCCCAAGACTCACCAATTTGCATCGGTTCAACGTATAGTCGGTGAATGAACAACGAGTGCCTCATCAATTTACCCGTAGATCATTCCATTCTTAGCTAGGCTGAGATGCAAAGAGGCGGACGTTGACAACAAACTCCAAGGTGCCCGGTGATGGCGCTCCGACGGCGTGTTGATATCCAACTCCAACGTACATGTCATATCTCTTCTCTACTCCAACGTACAGCGAGAGGCTGAGCTCGCACCACTACGAGAGTTTGCGACTAGGGAGACGTGTGGGGGCGGGGCTCTGGCGCTAGCGCTCGATCGATCGCGGTGCCTCGCGCTTCGCGCTGTTGTGTGTGGGTGGGTGCGGGATGGGAGAGTGAAATCTCATGTTTGGTTTTGGAAATTGATGACACTTTGTTATGCTAATCCTTTGCTCTAAGTGTGACTTGAGAGATAGGATTGCATGGATGTCTTGGAGCATGATGATCATGAACATGGACGATGATGATGAACATGATGGATCGTCAAGCTCGGTTGTCGGTTTGAGAGGAACCCGGAGATCAAGGCAAAGGTATACTTGATAGGGTTTTCTTTCGGTGATCAAGACACGATAGAGCATGTGATCACATTATAGGATAGATGGCAGACGATCAAGAGGGGATGCCGTGACTAATCCTTTGGTCAAGTGCTTCTAGGTCCATTTGACTTGCATATTGCATTTAGACTAGAGAGCACTAACTTCGTTCTTGCCTAATCGATCGCGACATGCTAACATACATGATATTGAGATCATCTTCGACGTGTTGGCAACTTGTGGCAAGAGGTGAAGCAAGGTTGAAGCAAAGGCGACAACAAGATGCTGTTTTTCACAGGAAAGGGCGACCGGACCCGTCGACCGGACGCTGGCTTTTGACCGGACGGTCCGGTCTAGCGTGTCCGGTCCGAAATTCCGATAAGCATGTTTTTGGGAATTTGCTCGAGGCTTCGACCGAGACGCATGGACTAAAGAGTCCGGTCACCACCGGAACATGTGACCGGACGCATGGCATTGAGTGTCTGCTGTGGGGCCATTGGTCGTGTCCTATCTGACCGGACGCTCGGAAGGGAGCGACCAGACGCTTGACCGGACCCGCTGGTGAGTGTTGGTATTTGCTAAGCCCATAGAAATATTTATAATTTGTATAATCCGCAAGCGCACGGATACCGGTGAGCACTTCACCCGGGAGAGGGTTTAAATGTCGAATCCACAGGGGAAACGGGTGAAGGAGACTATGATCTAATCTTAACCCGTAGTAGCACCGTGACACCCCGCCCTCCAAAGCCGCACCGCACAACCCTTCCGAGGGGCGTGCACGCTTACACATAGCACCCCAGCACACTTTTTCGTCCTCGCTTCGTGTAAAAGGGTTAACCCGAAGGTGATATGGCTGGAAGACAAAGGCTTATAAGTTGGCTCCACCCTTGCTTAACCAGCAAGGTGGTACTAAACATGTGCACTCTCAGCACTCATAGGCCCCCTACTTTGGGCCACCTCCAAATTGGGCCGGGTGTTACATACACCCCCCTCAAGGACTCGACGTCCTCGCCGAAGCGCCAACTTAACCAGGACCTCCCTCTTGGCCACGCCATGCATTGCATCCGGTGTCGGCACATGTACCCCATGCCCCGAACAATCTGCGACTACACCAGCCCGTGAAACCGCAAGGGTCGGCTCGATATCATTTGTGACAACCCGCCCTCCAAAGCCGCACCGCACAACCCTTCCGAGTGGCGTGCACGCTTACACATAGCACCCTGCTTACACTTTCGTCCTCGCTTCGTGTAAAACGGTTAACCCGAAGGTGATATGGCTGGAAGACAAAGGCTTATAAGTTGGCTCCACCCTTGCTTAACCAGCAAGGTGGTACTAAACATGTGCACTCTGCACTCATAGGCCCCTACTGGGCCACCTCCAAATTGGGTCGGGTGTTACATACATTCCTTTGTAACACCTGGTTTTAAGAACAAAACCAGATGATGCTATATGTGAGCCCCGAAGTCAAATCTCACATATAGTTTACAAATAAATGATAGTATCAATTCACAATGCTTAAAATATAACGAACATAATATAAAAACAAATAACCTCAGCTAGTAGACAGCGGAAAGACTCTTCAATCTTCTGGTGTAGACTCCACAGGGACCGACTGACTGGTTGATCACAAGCCTAAACTTCACCTGAGGTGTGGGGAAAATAGCAAGGGTGAGTCCATATCGAACTCCGCAAGCATAACATGGGGTTATGAGGCTCGAGGAGGCTTGACACCGGTTTAACTGCGGTAAGCATTTTAGTAAGTCAAAGTTTTAGCATTTAATTCAATAAGTTATGCTTAACCCATTAACCCACATTATCATCATAAACATATCGTTCTCGTGACAGTCCGTCGTCATCGTTCATAACCATCATCATCTTATGTCCATATCTCAGTATCATCTCTATTCTGTAATGTCTCCCAAAGCCGTTCGGGACCCCGCGAACACGGCTGTTATAACGGTTTATACTCTGCTTGAGAGGTGTACACTTTCACTACGGGTCATGATCCTCAAATGCAGCAGGTTAGCTAGACCCAAAACATCAAGAATCATATAAAGCCTTTCAAAGGGGTTATCTAAATATGCCGGATAGCGATAGGGCTACAACCCATTCTCTTCCATTTCGGTAACCACCGACACAAGTAAACACTATCCCCTGAACGACTAGAGCGAGCCATGTGACCCCCATAGCTGTACTTGTATATCCCGGATGATCACGACAGATAGGTCCTTATGGAGAGTCCAGAGCATCATGTAAAAGCATGAGCTAGACTCAAGTCATGTTGCCAACATTCAATTCTTAACCATCACTTCATATATTCATTCATATCATAATTATTTATGTAGAGCACTAGCAAAAACTACCCATATGCAATAACCCATAGGAATCAATAAACAAGATAACTGGCTAGGATGTCCTTAAGGTTGGCAAATTAAACACATGCATATGATTAAGTGATTAATAGTGAATAGGTAACAAGGATAGTCCCATGCTATACTTGCCTTAATATCGATCCTTCTTCAATTCCAAAGCTCCAAGAGAAATCCTTCTTGAATGTCAACTTCTTCTTGATCACAATCTTCTTCGAGATCAACAACATAAAGCTCACCGGTCTACTCGATTCCAATCAGCAAATGAGACAAACATATAGATCCAATCATGCATGGCAAACAAGACTACCATTAGAACAGTACACCAACAGTGGAAAAACAGTTTGAAAAGCTTATAAAACTATTCTACACGTCACTACGATCACACAGACGTAAAGATCGCGAAATCGGACTTAAAAACGGCGAAGATATGAATTTTACACGTTTAACATTAATAAAATAATAAACCTAATATAAACTCGAAATTAAAAGTTTGAAACCTGACTAACAGTGAGATAAACATATAAGTTACAAAATTACGAATCTAACGCAACTTGAATGGACTAAATCGGATTTAAAACGAAGAAGTTATAAGCATTTGAAATCTGATGGCAGTTCTCTAAATAAACTGATTTCGAAATAAAATAAATAAAATCTGGTTTGGCTGCTGGATGGACTACGATCACTGGAGTAGCTTAGGGTCTATGCAGCAGGTTTGGGTGACCAAAGATTGAAGAATGGATGGCTCAAGATTATTGAATGTATGTGTATTACCATTGTATTCTAGGATTTATTTCTGCAAAGGAAAATGGCAAGAATACAAATGATGTCATCATGATGTCATGGAGTTAGCAAGGATGACATCAAGCTACCTATGCACGGTGTAGAGCATGATTCGAAGCTGTGTACTGATGTTGGATAGCCAGGACTTGCATCCACCAAACGTGAAGCGTCACAGTGTCCAAATGAACTTTGCATAATAGAGCGCTAGATGCTCTCCATGGACGGCGATGAAACAGAGCTAGGGCTAAAGGCGCTACACGTTGTTGTGCACGGAACATAATATATGTGTATATATACATGTATATAGAACAACATGGCATCGATAGTATAAAAACAGGGAGGTAGCTGGATCACGGGAAGATTACCGGAAAAGATACACGGTGGTGGCTTGCTCACCGTACATACAGCCGGCGATACGTGGATGACCTGTGGCGGCGCACAGATGTTTGAGATGCTAATGATCCCCTCCAACGGCATCAGGAGTGTGGTCAGTTCTGTGATGTCACAAGAGATTTAGGTAAAACAAATAGAACGACCTAGACATACGTGATGAACATGCATGCAGATGCATGGCCGGCAGCAAGGCTGGGATGTAAGTAGATGTGGGAGATAAGAACACATACAAGGTGCTCACCGATGACAAATAACAGACAGATGACCGGAGTTCTTCAACTGCAAGAGATGGACGTTGGCTGAACTGGCAGATGGTCCATGGCAGATGGGAATCCTCTGGCTGAGCAGAGCACAACACGCATGGTAGCCGGGCAGGTGTAAATAACTCGACGGCTTCATGGCTGGCAATGGCGAAAACCTGCCTAGGGCTCGTCGAGCTTGAGCAAGAGCAAAGGCGGCGCTGGTTAGGGTAGATGCGAAACAAGGCGGCGGCAGCCATAGGATGCTCGTTTTGAAAGAAAAGAACCAGGGCAAGCAACTCATGGCTATTTATAGATAGAGAGTTGGGGACACGTACGTTCCTGGATGTCGTCCGTGTGGCATGAGTTGCAATGCTAGCAGCATTGGGCTTATTTGCTTCATGAAACGGATTTCCGTCAGGTCCAAAACATTGGCCCAACGAACAAGGGAAATAAATGAAAAGATAAGATAAAGCATCAACGAGAGAGAACTGGGCCTTCAGCTTGAAACAGAGGAGAGTTCAGGTTTTTTTCAAAGCTCTTTTCAAATCCATTTAGAAATCACTTTGAATTCAGAACGAAACCCACTCATTTCAATGAACCAAATGCACCAGCATGTATGCACAAACATGTTTCTAATCCTATGTTAAATTTTATTTGGTCAAAAATATTTATTTTCTATATTTCATGAGCACAAAAATACATAATTAACTCATTTTATTCTATTTTCAAAAAACACAAAATTTAGGGTGTTACAAGCACAAGACTTAAGAAGGTTGAGGGTATAGAGAGGATTACTAAGATAGCTAAATCTTAATTTGGTAAGCGATGTTGATAGTATTCTTATGGGGATGTACTCAAAGGAAAGTAAGGCCGAAACTTACTATTCCCCCAGTAACTAGGTCCTACGTGTCCTATCCAACGGGATGTGGAATCCAAAGGAATCAATGGTACTGTCACTACCACGATCTACCACGCTCCGGAAGGTAGGGTGTATCTAACGAGATATCCGAGTCCAAACACCACGTTTGCACTGCGAATATTACTCTAATCTAGGTACCAGATTAAAGCACTCAAAAGGGACTCGTAGACCAATAAGAATAAATATAAACAATATAACTTACTAAAAGAAGAAGTAGATTACCAGAGTAATTCCAAGTGTAGATTAACTTCCACCGAGGTACAAGTATGGAGATAGCACCGATAGGCCGGTACTTCCTCCGATTCCTTCCCTCTCTCTATCTCTCTTTGTTCTAAAGATTAGAACTAATGGGTTCTAATCCTCTCTTGAATGCTAACTCTTCTAGTTCTAGTTCTAATTACATTCTAATTCACTAATCCCTTAGAGAGAGATGATCCTTACATGGGACCCCTCTACAACTAAGAGATAATGAGATAGAATGAGTTGATAATGAATTAGGGTTTAACCCTGGGGTCAGGGGGTCTTCTTATATAGTCCTTGGCGATGAACGATGACCATTGGATCGAACCGACCTTGGCAACGGTGTAGATACAACCTCAAAGTCGGTTACAAACCGACCTTCAAATGTGAGGGCGACATGGCCCCCAGCCGGCGGCCGCCTAGTTGGCACCGGCGGCGCGCCAGGTGGCATGCCACCTCGGCTTCCCGTTTCTTCCGGTGTCCTCTGGTACCTTCTAGAATGTTTTAGTCCACTTTTTAGGTTGAGTTACTTCACGGTTAAGTCGTGTCATTGTATGAGATGTATATTCCGGAACTTGCTCCATTCTTCTCTGCATTTATCTGTTAAGTCCCTGAAAATATATAAATCACCAAAGCTCGTGGAATTATGTTTGTTAAACCCCTAGACTTATGTTGATATTCATTTTAAGCCCTTATTTCATGTTAGTTGACTAGTAATTTTATGCTATAACAGGTGTCAACAAGCTCCCCAAGCTTACCATTTGCTAGTCCCTAGCAAAGCCAAACTTAGCAATGGATCGGGAGTTGCTGCAACACTTTCATACCTCAAAAGTACACATGCTTTCAAACAAAATTTCTCCCCCAGATAAGAATAAACTTGCTCAAATTTCAACTTACCCATATTACCTTTAACCATGGAGCTTATAGCCTTTTCTTTGATCTTGGGCAATTGAAAGATAGAACAATCAAGTCGGGCATCATATCTCAAACTCTTTACTTGTCCTTTCGGAGTTTTGCAAGTTTTCAAATAAAACTCAAAGTTCCTGGTATGACTCTCTCAAGTCTCTCATTTGTGGTATTGGTAGATCCTCACTAAGGCAGCAAGGTTGTTTTGCCTTTCTCTCATGATATGTAGTATTTTTTAGACTAAGGCAAGTAAGACACTATGCCTTCTTCTCTCTCACCCTATATCTAAGGCTTATATCTGAGCTCATAGGTAAGAGAAAACTAATTCTACTTACTAAGCATATATTGTAAATTCAAGCAATGGATCCAAAGTCACGAGTCACACCGATCAAGTGGTGCATGTGTATGGTGGATAGAATATGGTAGGAATATAGTAAGGTGTATGGAATGAATGAGGGAAAAGCCTAATTCTACTTTTGCTCCTTGAGAAATCATCTCTCTTTGGAATTTAAAAACTTTGTAGAGAATCTGGGTTGTATCTTTTTCTTTCTTTATTTTTCTTTTATGGAGAGGCGAGCATCTAAGTACCCATTGTTTTCAGCGGACACTTGTCCATTTTTTAACTCTCCTTTATTCTTTCTTTTTCTTAGGGAGGTAGGCTCTACTCGCCTCGTAGGACACTTTGTCCATTTTTCATCTCCCTTTCTTTCTCTTTTTTTTTTAATCTGCAACCCAAATCTCTTTTTCAATAACTTTTGAGAGGTAAATAAATGTAACGGAGCTTCTGTAAGATATTGGCTAGCAATGAATGAGTGGATGGGTATAGGAAATATTTTTGGTTGCTCTCTCCTAGGATAGGAGTAGAACATTTTTGCTGGCTAGAGTGAGAATATGTGTATATGGTATATATAGTGGGTGTATATATGGTGGATGCGTACTTCCAGGGTGGAAATAGCATATAAGTGAATGGAGTCGAGTGGAGTGGAATGTAGTGGAGTGTGCATGATCAGCATGACAAGTTTCTAAGGGTCGACAAAGATTGAACAAACTCAATGCAAAGCAAGCGACCTATATATATCTCAAAGGTTTTCCTAATCTAGGGAGCATGTACATATGGCTGTGGTAGGAGGTTCACACTCTTGTCACACAGGAACTTATCATGTGCATTTTTAGTTTTTAAAATATAAATCTCCGTAAATCTAGTGTCACTAAGAGTAAGATGAAATAGCATTTCGGACTATCATATATCATATCCGTCAATTACCTAGACTTTAGAGCAAACATTTGCAACCCATAGGTTTTAGGTTTAGAGTAAATATCAAATCAAAGTGATTTTGCAAATGGAGCTCAAGAGAAATTAAGCTTGAAAGCTAGGTACTAGAAAAGTATAACAACGGAGCAACTATTCATCATCTCCATGTTGGCAGATTTTGGGGTTCCTTTTAGTTGAGCAAAGTAAACTTAGTGTGCACTCTCTCTTGATCCTTTTATTCATACTCTAACAAAAGACTCTTTTAACAACTAGACTTTATAAAACTAAACTCTTAACAAACTTTCTAGCAAACAAAATATTTAGCTAATAATATTAATATAATATAAATAGATAATAAGATACTTACGGATAATCGGGGGTTGCACTCCCCAAGCTAGATTGGAGTGTAGTCTTTAATGTAGAAGTTGAGGTAGTCGGCGACAAGGGTGGCGCCCGACATATCTCTTCTCTTTTTTGAAATCTGCTGGTCTCAAATAGACAACAAAGCTAATGGAACTTGATTAAGCATTAGGGGTTAGCCACATTGCTTTAGATTGCCTGGGAAATATTTTTAGATTTTCATGTTTCAAATTTTTATTTTATTTTTTATATACAAGAAAAGATAAAGGACTTATGCATCTTTATTTTATTTTTTATGCCACCACAAACAAATAGCTTAGAGGTGTTTAAGCCTCGGGGATATTAGCATGGGGCTTAAAGGTTTTCAAAAGACAAAAGACAAAATATTTTTTGTTGTTTTCAAATGCAGATATAAGATATTGAAAAGATAAACATAATATGGAAAGAATAAAATATGCAATGTGGGGATTTTATTGATAACTTACCGACTTACCTTTTTGGCGAGGATTCAGTATTTAGAGTCCTCCGAACGACTTCAAGTTCAGCTCTTTACTCCCATGGTATATCGGTTGTCACAATCGGGTGGCACCGATGATTCTATGGTCTCTTCCGATGATGTTCTGGGAGATGTCTTCTTCTTCCTCCATCTTCTTTTAGATGATGAACTTTTCTCTGAGTACTTGATTCTTCTTTTTTTCGTAGATGTATTAGGTGTAAGGGCTTTAACCTCTTCACTTACCTTTTCATCTTCTAGATTTTTGATCCACCGTCTATTATGGCGGTGACGAGCTGACCTGTATTCCTGGGAAATTCATGATAATTATAACTATTAAAGTAAACACGTACCTTCTCCTTAGGGAAGTGAAAATGTATCTCTCCGTATGGATGTAGATGATTGCACGAGTAGTGTTGAGGAACGGTCTCCCAAGCACTAGTGGAGGATCTTCTTCCTTCCCCATGTCCATGACTACAAAGTCAGTAAGAACATAGTGGTCTATAATCTTGACTGGTACATCTTTGGCAATTCCTTCAGGAACTCTATAAGATTGGTCCGCATCTGTAGTTGCACATATGTTGGTTGAAACGGCAATTTTCTAAATAATAATTCATATGTAACCTTTACCATTAAGTTAATACCGGATCCCGTATCGTAAAATGTATTATAGAAATTCCACTGGTTAATAGAGCAATGAATAGTAGGGGTACCTGGATCATCTTGCTTGAAACACCGGAGATTCAAGTAAATGGTCATTATAAGATTTTGTTTTATTTACTACCATTAACTTTGTAGGCTGTGCCATCTTGTTCTTGTTCCGATTCCTCCTTCTGTTCTTGTTGTAGATTTCTATCTTTGGTTCTGAAATATAAGAATAGGAATTTTTGGAATAAGTAAGAGAGGTGTGTACCTTATTCTTGAAAGTGAATTTCTCCCTTTTCCCTTTGATGTTGAAACAAATCTTCGCACTGTCTGCGTAGATGACAGCTTTGGCTGAGCATAAGAATGGTCTACCGAGTATGATTGTTGCTCTTTCATTTCTTCCGGTGTCTACAACTGCGAAGTCTGCTGGCACATAAGAGCCTCTGATTCCCACACACACGTCTTCAAGGATCCCCTCGGGATAACAGAATGATTGATCTGCAAGCTGCAAGCACATATTCGTTTTCCAAAGTGGTTCACTATAAATCTTTTCATAAATTACCTTTGGTAGTATGTTTACGCTTGAGCCAAAATCACAGAGAGCATTGTCGAAGGTGTGTTGTCCAATCTTGATTGTAATGACTGGCCTCCCTGGATCTTCCTTTTTAGGTGGCATCGAGTCATCCAACCAACAGCTTCCTGAGGTCTCTCTATAGTAACGACCTGCATTATAAATATCGACAAGGTTTGCAGTTTCTAATTCTTCCGGCTGCCCCGGAATCTTACCTGGTGTGGTTAGTGGAACAGAAAGCTGAGAAATCTGAGATTCTATCATCTTATTAAAGCTATGTTGATTCTTTATAGCTGAAGAAAAGCTTTCTAAACGAGTATTAATAAGTTCAAGAGCTTTATCATTAGTTGCTATTTTTCTAGACAGATTCTCCATGGTTTTACCTTGGTTAACAACAAGGTCTCTCTTAGAAGGTTGATAAGTATTAAAATTGTTACCTGGATTGTTACCTTGGTAGTTTTCTTGGTAGTTGGGCCTCTGTTGGTTCCAACCTTGATTCTATTGAGGGACAGAAATTATTGTTATTGATGAAGTTGATGTCCTCCGGGATCTCTCGGGCAATTCCTGCCGGTGTGGCTTTTGTTTCCACATTCTTCACATGTCATGCGGGAATCTTAAATTTGCATGATCGTCTTGGGTTGAGGATCTCTATCCTCTAGCTTCTTCATTATAAGGTCCATCTTGGCGTATAGCATATCTACCTCTTTAAGCCGGTGCATCCCTCTCTTGCGAGATTGACGTTCTTCACTCCAACCTTGGTTGGAAGCCATCTTCTCCACAAGTTCTGTGGCATTGGATAATGTAAGTGATAAGAAAGCACCACCGCCTACAAAGATCCATAGTTTCACGAGCACCGAATAAGCCCATGATAGAAAGTCTCGCATCAACAGCCACTTCTCCATCCCATGGTGTGGACATTCTCAAATATATTCTTGGAAACGCTCCCACGCTTACGGGGCCGATTCATCATGTTGTTGCGGAAAATTCGATATCTTCCCTCTTAAGGCATTTGTCTTGCCTACGAAAAGAACTTAGCAAGAAAGACTGTGGAACATATATCCCAAGTTGTATTCTTATCTTTTGTAGCATAAAACCATTGCTTAGCCCTTCCCAAAAGTGAGAATGGAAAGAGACGGAGCAATATGGCGTCTCTCTCGGATACGCCCTTCATAGTAAATGTGCCGCAAATCTCCGTGAAGTGTTGGAGATGAGCACTAGCATCTTCATGTGCCTTTCCACAAAATTGGCTAGCTTGCACCATGTTGATGAGCCCCGGCTTAAGCTCAAGCCTTTGTCTCCAACCTCTACCTTCGGACCAACGAGAATGTTGTCTGTGGTAGGAGCCGAGAACTCACGAAGTGTCTTGGTTGCCATAGCTTCAAATTCAGGTGTTAAGCTTCGCCTTGTTTGATCAACTTCCAAATCAGTAGGTCTTGGTGTCTCGGATGATGATGATGATGAAGGTGCTAGAGTTTGTCTAAGTTTTGCTCTTGCCCACTTTGATTAACTTTTCGGGATGTTCAATATAATTTTCTGGAAGGTTCCAATTCATACATACATATATTTTTCCCTGCATAAGATCAAAAACAAATAGAAAACAGGGTTGAACCTGTTTGAGTATGTGATAATGGGTTCTCAATGCATTATGTAGTGTAAGTGATCTCTCTTGTTTCCTTATATGATGTGTTCATAGGATTTTTGGCTAGCACCCTTTCTAACTAATAAGGTCGAAAACAATACCAACTTAATAGGAATAATACTATCTAAGTTTTGGCTAATACCCTTCCAAACTAGAGAAAGCTGGAAAGAAGCACTAGGAAAACTTTTGTAGCTAAGAAAACACATTTAAAAATGTTTGAAATATTGACTATGCTCTTCCAAACTAGGAAAGTTTTGAAAAACAAAGCCAATAAAAATTATTTCTCTAAATAGACTACGCCTTCCCCGGCAACGGCGCCAGAAATGCTTGTTGGTATTTGCTAAGCCCACAGAAATATTTATAATTTGTATAATCCATAGCGCACGGATACCGGTGAGCACATCACCCTAGAGAGGGTTTAAATATCGAATCCACAAGGAAACGGGTGAAGGAGACTATGATCTAATCTTAACCCGCAGTAGCACAAGACTTAAGAAGGTTGAGGGTATAGAGAGGATTACTAAGATAGCTAAATCTTAATTTGGTAAGTGATGTTGATAGTATTCTTATGGGGATGTACTCAAAGGAAAGTAAGGCCTAAACTTACTATTCCCCAAAGAACTAGGTCCTACGTGTCCTATCCAACGGGATGTGGAATCCAAAGGAATCAATGGTACCGTCACTACCACGATCTACCACGCTCCGGGAGGTAGGGTGTATCTAACGAGATATCCGAGTTCAAACACCACGTTTGCACCTGCGAATATTACTCTAATCTAGGTACCCAGTTAAAGCACTCAAAAAGAGACTCGTAGACCAATAAGAATAAATATAAACAATATAACTTACTAAAAGAAGAAGTAGATTACCGAGTAATTCCAAGTGTAGATTAACTTCCACCGAGGTACAAGTATGGAGATAGCACCGATAGGCCGGTACTTCCTCCGATTCCTTCCCTCTCTCTATCTCTTTTGTTCTAAAGATTAGAACTAATGGGTTCTAATCCTCTCTTGAATGCTAACTCTTCTAGTTCTAGTTCTAATTACATTCTAATTCACTAATCCCTTAGAGAGAGATGATCCTTACATGGGACCCCTCTACAACTAAGAGATAATGAGATAGAATGAGTTGATAATGAATTAGGGTTTAACCACGGGGGTCGAGGGTCTTCTTATATAGTCCTTGGCGATGAACGATGACCATTGGATCGAACCGACCTTGGCAACGGTGTAGATACAACCTCAAAGTCGGGTTACAAACCGACCTTCAAATGTGAGGACACATGTGGCCCCGTGGTGGCGGCCGGCCTAGTTGGCACCGGCGGCGCCGCCCGGTGGCATGCCACCTCAGCTTCCCGTTTCTTCTGGTGTCCTCTGGTACCTTCTAGAATGTTTTAGTCCACTTTTCGGGTTGAGTTACTTCACGGTTAAGTCTTGTCATTGTATGAGATTTATATTCCGGGACTTGCTCCATTCTTCTTTGCATTTATCTGTTAAGTCCCTGAAAATATATAAATCACCAAAGCTCGTGGAATTATGTTAGTTAAACCCCTAGACTTATGTTGATATTCATTTTAAGCCCTTATTTCATGTTAGTTGACTAGTAATTTTATGCTATAACAGGTGTCAACAGTGAGTCCGGTCGGTGCGTCCGGTCAACATGCAGAAAGTGCATGTTTCGCACCAACGGCTATGTTTTTGAGTGGGCTCTATATGTACTTGGATGGCCGGTTCATTGAGCTCGCTCTTGCGCATTTGAACACTCCTACTTGCTATTGAGCTTGAGATACTCCCCTCCACTCATCTCTTCATCCTAACTTCGATTCTTTGGGTGAGATTGAGAGAGATTGAAGTGCATTGCATTGTTGATTGCATCTAGAGGCACTTCATCCTTGGAGGAGCTGCGGGATCTTGTTTCTCTTGGGAATTTGCTTGGTTCCCTAGCGGCTTGGAGTTTGAGGCGGTGTTGAGCTCGATTGGAGCTTGTTCGAGGCCACACCGGTGGACTTGTGAGGGGTCGTTCCTTACCCCGCGAGAGATTCGCGAAAGGAGCACTAGTGGATTGCTCGTGGCTTGTGAATCCTCTCTTGTTATTGTTTCATTGAGCTCCCACCGGGGATTTGGCACCGGCCATTAAGCTTGTGGAACATCAAGTGAGTGTATCGCCACAACTAGGACTAGCGTGCCGGCAAGCACGTGAACCTCGGTGAAAAATCATCGTGTCAATCTTGTTCTTGCTCGTTGGAGATTTCATGTTGATCACGGTGACTGGCTTCCACCTCTACACGTCGACGCCGGTATATCGATCACACCTTTTGTAGCATTTACATTCGATATACTTGTGTAGCTTGTGTAGTTTGATATAGCTTGCTAGAATTGTTTAGCTCCTAGAGTTTGATTTAGTTAGCATATCTTGTTCACCTAGGAGTAAATTAGCGACCTAAACATTGCTTGTGATTAGAGACAATAGAATTGACTTGTGGCTTGCATAGCTAGTTTGTAGCACCGCTATATTTGCTTCGCCATCCTTTTTACTAACCGCCTTTGTTTTGTGTTGTTGCAAGAATTTTTAATAGGCTATTCACCCCCTCCCCCTCCTCTAGCCATTAGGACCTTTCGAGAGAGGGATGAGTTATGAGGTTGTACCCAAACAATCTTGACCGTTGGATATGGGTGAGTGAGAGAAAGTGGTGAGCAAATTTAATCTGGACCTTTTATATTTTGAATGATTAGCTTGTTAAAGGTGTATTTGTTTGGGTGCACCTAGCAGTGGTTAGGAGAGATAATGATTGTAGGGATAGTTTGTTGTGTGGCTTTAGAAAAAGTTTTTTAAACGTATTATATGTAGTAGAGAGGAGATATGACATGGTCATGACGGATGAGTAAGATATTATTGGGACTTCGGGAGGTCGAGGGCGCCTCAGTTTTAGTGGCCTACTCCTCTGTCTCATTGAGATTGTTATTTTAGATTCCGTGCCATTTTGCTTTACCATTCATCTTATTCAAAAAAATTATATAAATATTACTTATTTTTTTATAACTTTTTTATCATTGAACATACTTTAATCCTAACTTATTTATTTTATGATTCGTCAAAATAATTTGAATAAAACGAATGGTGGTAATTAAAGGTCAAAAACGACTGTCTTTATAGATGGAGGTAGCAGCTTATAGCTATTTTTTTAGGGGAACAGCTTCTAGCTAGTTGGGCGAGCGACTGAGCGTGAGGCGCCCGGCCCACTTGCGCTCCCGTAGGGCCGACCGTTGTCTTGGTTGCACGCTCTTGACTTCGCGGCGACTTGTGTTTAGTTGTAATTGTAAATTATGTGGTGCACCATGCAGGCATGCAGGCAGATCACTTTTCTGTGGCTTCGCTGCCCCCGGTATATACGGTGCGACGACCGACGACCTGGCCTCTCGCTGCACGGACAGCTAGCATCCGTGTCGCCATTGTATGTTCTCATGCGCTCGCATCGACATTTGGTACAAAGAGACACTTGGGCCTTGTCACAATCAGTACAAGGTTGTTCAATCGTGGAAACTTTCCTTGCTGCTACGGGCCGAACCGTCACTGTTTTTATAAGCAAGGTGCGCGCGCGAGCGATGACTTGACTTCACATGTGCACAGATCAGCGCAGCGTGGCGTCAGTTTACTTATATATTATATATAATAAGCTGCCCACGGCTTCTCTTGCCAGATAGCCTGAGCATAGTCGTATATCAGCTGGTTGCGATCCATGGATCGTCTTATTCAGCAGCAGCACATCCAGCTCGCGCCTACTACTTCACGTGGCGGTGGCACACCTTCAAGTGCCACACCCACCATACCCACACCGACGCCGGCGATGCAGCCGCAACATGATGGTGATGGTGCACGCCTCGCCGGCATGTGCCCTGACCTATATGTCCAGGTCTACACCGGGCAGAACCTGGATGTCATCATGGCGCAGCTTACGACTCAACACGACGCCGCGGCAGACTCGGGAGCCACCGGTACCATATCCCACACAGACTTCTTTCCCTCTTTCATTCGTTTTTCTACTGAAATCATCTTTCGGCACTACATGAATTGCTGGAAAAAGCTAAGGTTTTTTTTTTAGATCTTATTACCCGTCTTTGATTAATAATAAGCAGGTGTTAGCATACAACAAAGTGTTACGATATTAGAGACTGATTACTCACTATCAGTTTGGGCAACTATCGGTTGCTTTAGATTCTCCACCGCTACGAACCAACTACAATTCTTTTCATCTTGTCATGATCCCAGACCATTTGCATGTAGGTATATACAACTGTGACTGAGATTCTGTCGCTTCTTTGCCCATTGTTATGCCCCCTTGGCGCTGCCACTGAGCTAGGCTGGGGGATAAAGTATAGATGGCCATGCAGCCCGTGGCCAGTCGGCACGGCCGTGGCACGGGAATTTGGCCCGGCCCAAGGCACGACATGGCCCAGTGACCAGGCCGTGCCTGGGTCGCCACCCTGGCCCGTGGCACGGCCCGCTAGAAAGGGCGGCACGGTGGTGGCCCGTTAATTTGGTCTGCTAAGTGCTAACTCATAGGCCACAGCCTAATATTATGGCCTGCTAACCACCTAACCCTATCCCTTCCCAGCCCCCAGTCACTCTGCTCCCTCAGTCCCTCTACCGCTGCTCCCCTCTCCGTGCAAAGCCGAGCGCCCCTGCGCGTGACTGCGGTTCTCCGCCCGACGCTGAACCCGCACAGCTCCACCGCTATCGGTGACCAGAGCCACCACCCGCCGGCAGAACGCCTCCAGGCCCCTTGCGTCGGCAACGCCGCCTCTCCCGATCCCAATCCCAATACCTCTTGGTCCCTGTTCATGCCCTGGCGGCCCTATTCTCCTCCCCTGAGCTCGCGAGCCCCGCCCCGTCTTGGCCAGATTTGTCTCGCGGCTCCCCACCTCGGGGTCAAACGCACCGGGCGGAGGCGAGTCGCTCCCCCCGACGTCCCCGTGGCTGCCTTGCCTCCCCTCGACGGGCACGACAGAGGCATGACGGGCGGCCGGCAAGACGCGGGCGCACAGCACGCGTAAATCGGCCCACGGGCGTGCCATGGAAGCATAGGCCGAGCACGCGAGCATGTCGGCAAAGACGGCACGGAACGACACGCACGACGGCGGCATCGACACGATGGCCATCTATAGGATAGAGTGGACGGAGAGGGACAAGTGTGCGGAGGCGGAGGTAGGGATGGAAAAGAGTGGGTAAGGGTGTCTCACCCCCTCTCGTATACTTTGAGTCTGAGAGTTGGCCAAAAAGGACTCTATAACGAATACCGGGCCACGGGAAGGAGTGGAATGCTAGAACGTCTTGGAAGGGACTCCAAGACGACGTTGCAGCTGGTGTGCGCCATCCACGATGAAGCTTAGTGCTACTATGCCACTGGGTTCACACTCAGCTTCGGGCGGTGCTGCCGCTAGCCGGCGTGGCCTGACCAGATTCTCATCTCTTCTAGAGCTCATTTGTTTCAGCCATGTAGTCGTAAGTTTCAGGATCCAGTAGTGGTTAGGTGTGTTCGGCTCGGTAACCTTTATGATACCTATCGTGGTGTTGGTTTGGTTATGTTTGTAAAACTCTATCTGCTTAATGAAATATGTGTTTAGGCGTGATCTCAAAAAAGAAAAAAAAAACTGATATCGGGCTAGACCTCAAATAGGGGTTAGGGTTTAGGATAATTGGACCAGTTAAAAGGAATGCATCTAAAGATCTTTGTTGACGATAAAACTGGTAACACACCAAACAAAGAGCTAGATCGCTCTACGTAGGGCAAGCCAAAATCGGGGATCGGCAAGCGCCTAGGGATATCCACACCTGGACCGTGTGCCTCCAACGATGAGCGCAATACGGAAGACACGTCGTTGGAGGAGTCTCGTCGGGAGCGCGATACGCAAGACACACCGGCGAAGTCTCTTGAAACCCGAAATCCCACACGCCCGGGACGGACCCCGTGAGGACGTGCGGCAGCAATGGGCTGCCCTAGCCGCACTGACCGCTCTAGGGCGTTGTCGTCGTTGATCACCTGTGCATGGCAGGGCAACGAAGAAGAAGAGAGGAAGAGGAGAGAAGATTAGGGTTTGGTAGATGTGTTGTGACGATTGGATGTAGATGGGATCAAATCGGCCATGAATCTCTTATTATATAGAGGAGAGTGGTCTTATCCTTGTAGGAAACCGTCCTTGGACGTTCCAATCAAGAAAGATCTCAAAAACCGATCAAATTTGGGTCGGTTCGAGTCTTATTTGCGTCACGAAGTGCGCCAGACGCTAGATTTGTGGGCGCCAGACGCGTCGGTTGCGTCAACTGACGCTGTCTAGAGACCATGCATACGAGATAGGGGCGACGGGCGCTCGCCACCGAGCGACTGGCGCAGCCTTCCCGGCGTCTAACGCTGCTGAGCTGCTTGCGCACGGGAGAAAACTGGCGCCATACACGCCAGGCCGTCGCGACCCACGCACGTGAAGTAGCGTCCGGCGTTGCCTGACTGCTTGCTGCGCAGGAGTAGAGCGCCAGACGCGCCACCCAGACCGGCGACAGACACAGCCGCGAGCGTCGGTCGATTGTCGTGCTGCCCGCGTGCGTGGACGACAGCGACAGACGCGTCTGCTGCTTCACAACTGACGCACCTTGCAAGATGCCCGGCATCCGGCGCACCGCAGCCGAACCAAAACACCTCCTTGGCTGGATTCCTTGATTTTCTGAACTTGCTGCTCGTCCTTAGACCAACTCCAGTCAGGGCTGCAAATGTTGGACCCTAAAATTTCATTTTCAAGTTGACATGCATAAATTAGGGGCCCAAAATCGAGTCAAACTCCAGTGGAAAAACAACACAAGACCCTATTTCTGTGGGACCCACCTGTCTGGACACCTTGTTCAAGAACTACAGAGAAGAAGCAGGGCGGCGCTGGCCATCTGCTGTGTCCCCCATACCCGCCCATGCCACCGGCACCGTCCGACGCGACGTCCACGGTCAAGAGGGTCTCGACGAGCGTCTGCTGCAGCTTGTTCATGACCTACGACAGCGCGTCCCTCCAGCAGCCTCGCCGTGTTCTGCGCAGCTGGCGCACCTGCGCCCGTCCTGGCGGGCCATGAGTGGGTCCAGCTGCGGCGCCAGGACCTCGAGCAGCTCGGGGGCGGAACCATGCGTTTGCAGAACTTGACCTCCTCGCCGACGCCGCGCCCGACGCCGGCGCCGGCGCCCGGCGTCGCCCGCGGTGACCGTGAGCACGACGCGGCCAGGGGCAGTGGTACGGGCATGGCCCGCGCGCGTCCGTGTCGGCCCGAACGGGTCCCTCCACACGCTACTTCGCCACCAGCTGGTGATGCTGCCTCTCATAGATCCCCATGGCACCACCGCCACCGACGGTACCGAGGTCGTCACTTAGCGACCCGGTGCTGCCGCCAATGGCTGCGCGACTGCAGGAACAACAAGCACGAGCGGACAGCACGAACAAAGGCGTCGGACGTGTTGCGCGCCGCCTTCTCTGGAACAGCAGCGCCGTAGTCGCCCGGACCGGCGTCGACAAGCACCCGCAGCGGCACGCGTCCGCACGTGGACTACAACGCTTGCTCCTCCACCCAGTCGCGCATACCCGGCTAGAATGCCACGATGAGTGGGTCCACCGCGGCGGCGGCGGCAGAGCTGAAGGCGGAGCTCGCCGCCATGGACGCCGAGGTCGAAGCGCCGCACGCGCCGCCGGGCCGACGAGCCCGTGCCGCTGGGCCTTCCGCACCAGCCTAGCGGCGCCGCCACCGGGTACGCCGTATCTGCCGCCGATCGCCTAGACCGCCACCGGCGTGCCGCCGCCCGATTCTGCCCGGCTCGCGCCCACCGCCGAGCGGAGGGGCGCCGTGGCCCGCCTCGAGTTCCTGCGTGAGCACGGCGCGGCGACGCGTGCGGCAAAGCGCGAGCACGGCAGGGTGGTGCGTGTGTTCGAAAGGAAGAGGGAAGGCGTGGGGCCCACAGAATAGGGGATCCCAGATCTGAGGGGTTGAAGCTAAATTTCAGGGATAGGTAAAATGAGGGTCATCTAAGGGCTCCATTGAAGTTGTGATTTTGTAAAAACCCTAAAATTTAGTCTAGGGGCCATGTAGGGGCCTGCATTGGAGATGCTCTTAGTCATTATTCAGGGACACGTTGACATGCTCTTCACATAAATGACATTATCCTTTCACCTTGACATAGCATGGAATGACATCCATTTGACACGTTCATATCCATCCATTTGCCTTGATCTGCTGCTCCTCTTGACACGTGCATGCCATTTAGCCGATCATGCGTGCATATATACATATACATGATACGTCTTCTTGCCTCCTTGATGCACACGGACATGACTGAGTCACATATATGCATATATCTCCTTTTGCTTTGCTCCACGTGATGGCCCCTGGACATGCTTCTCCAAATAATCTTTGCAAACCAATTCATCCTTTTTCGAGTGTCAACAATCTTCCTCATTTTCAGGTGCGGTTAACTTAAGGGGGCCGTCTTTCTGTTTATTTCTTTGGATATAATTGTTTATAAAAAGTTTCTCTATTCTCTAAAAATTGATGAATCTTTTTTTTAGAAATGGACACTTTTTTTATCGTCACTGTAAATAAAATAGAGTTGCCTTCTAAAATTCTTTTTTGTGGAAGTATCGAACCTTCACTGACTAACAATAATGTAAAGGAATTTCACCAGCAAACAGTTTTATATACCATTTTGGTTTAGTAAGGCTCGGGTATAATAATCTTTAAAAGTTCATAGCTTCCATGTTTTATTAACTATTCTTCTTGTTAATGATACTTTAAGTTTAATATATAGTGTTTAGCTTTTGCCTCATTTTCTTTGTTTCTTTTTTGTTTCCTATTGTATTGCCTCAAACATTTTTTTTCTTTTAATTAATAATAATTCTCCGTAGGGGCCCTACCCCTCCAGTTCATTAAAAAATATATAACCTTTTCCCGTGTGCTGTGTTCATTTCTGATCTATTTGAAATTAATTCTGTTTGTTTCCTTATATGTGTACCTGCATGCATGTCGTGGTGGACGCTTGCCATGATCAGATGGGGAGTTGATTGTGACCATGCGAGAAGAAGCTATTCAACGAATCTTTGAGACAGGCAAGTGTGCCATATTGTCCTCTTACCCTTTATAACACTTTAATCATATACTTATTACCTTGTCAAAAGATAGAAGCGATAACAGAAGCCACCATAGTTTAAGCTAAGGTTTCAAAATAGATATTAAAAGTATATAGCGATGCCATGTTAATAGAAAGGATATGGCTATGGATAAAACAAAGGGATTTGCTATAACTCAGGTGCCTTCTCAACCTCTCATCTCAAACGACACCTCTTCATCTCTTGCGCTCCCCAAGTTTTCCAACTACGGCCAGCCCCGGTGCATGAACAAAGAGTCGCCTGAAATATTGCTAGAACTCAAGCGACTGGAGTTTAGGAAATGTGTAAAACAAATATATACCTAGATCACTAATTTATAAGTTTATTACGTCTTGATAGAAAATACAGACTGTCTATTATGCTTATAGTATTCTATTATGCTTATAGTATTCAAAAATGAAAAAGGACAAAAATACAATTTAATAAAATTAATTATATATATATTACTCAAATATATCAAATGTAACACTAATGCCTAGAATCCGTTCTGCGGTCGAATCGCGAAGTTGCTTAACTTCAGCCGACCCGACATCACAAGACGCAGCGCTCTCCACAGCGCTCTCTCCCGTAGTTCTCTTTGTTTTTTTTTTTGTATGCATTGATGTCAGCACTGATGCAAACAAAAAAAAAAAGTAGAACACTTTTTAAAAATTGCTATAATTCTTGAACGGTGTATCTGTTTTAATTCCGTCTGCACTTCTATGTGACGAAACGAACAAAACTAGATCCAACTCAAATATGTTACAAAGATTTTGTTTTTGGAATTTTTTTTCTAATAGCAATTTATGTATATTAACTTATGAAATATAACCTAAGTTGCACATAATAGTTATATGTATAAGTTAGATGTAACTTTTGTAACGTGTGTAAAT
Source organism: Hyparrhenia diplandra (assembly GCA_015847255.1). Taxonomy (NCBI): domain Eukaryota; kingdom Viridiplantae; phylum Streptophyta; class Magnoliopsida; order Poales; family Poaceae; genus Hyparrhenia; species Hyparrhenia diplandra. The sequence goes on along the minus strand of JADLZK010001126.1, from coordinate 124,825 downwards.
TATATGTATAAGTTAGATGTAACTTTATAACACATGTAATTTATATGTTTCATTTAACCTTGTAGTGTGTGTAAGTTATGTGTTTGCTATAATAAGTTATGTATATAAGTTAGAGGTAATTTCGTAACGCGTCGTAAGTTATGTGTTTCTTGTATTAAGTTACATATATAAGTTAGACGTAACTTTGTAACCTGTGTAAGTTATGTGTTACATGTATAAGTTATGTGCGTAATTTTGTAACGTTGAAGACCACATAAGTTAGATGTATAAGTTAGATGTATACATATAAGTTAAAGACAAAAGTTATAGACGGGAATGAGTGGTTTCCTAGATAGGAAAAGTTGTGCGAATGAGAAAGAAGCCGACGTCTAAAAACAAGGGGGATTGAGGGGTTTCATAGATAGGAAGGTAGACGTCAAAAAATAGAAACAGGCAAGATTGAGGGGTTTCCTAGATAGGAAGGCCTAGTTGGTAGGAGATCAACCGCTAGTTGCCCATATATATGGCCAAACGGGCCGCCCGGTCCGGCCCTAGCCCCAGCCCTATTTGACCCAGCCCTAACAGGCAGGCCCTATGAGGTCAGTATATTTAACTGAGCCATGCCCGATAGTACCATCGGGCCAGAATACGTGCCCGTGCACGGCCCTAGGAAGTCAAAACTGTGCCACACTATGCCTAGCGGCCCGCAGGCACGTTAGTGCCAGGCCCTACACAGGCACGATGCGTAAGACACCCCTGAACCCTTGTTCAACTCAGAATTTTTCAAGGAACACAAGACACCTGTCAAAGTTTAAAATAAAATTGGGCATGTGCAATGGCTGCCTCATTAAAACCCCGACTAGGTAAAACTCACCCTAGTGAGAAACCCTAGATAGGGAAAGAGTACAGCCTAGCCCTTTTAAAGTTCATTGCATCCCATTCAAGTCCAAGTTCATCATTACAATCCATTGCAGAAAGGAAAAAAAAAGAAACTAATCAAGATAAAGTTCTTCAAATGCCTCTTCAAGCTCCTTGTCTTCCACATCATGCCGCGGCCTCCCAAATTTTGTTGCAGGTTAGCATCTCCACCATCTATGGCTTCAATCTTCTTCTCCTCTCCTCGATGATCCTACCACCATACTAAAGGTAGATTCCAAAGATATGGTAGACACAGTACAACTAGAATATCTTTAGCCATGATAGATGAACTGATGTCACAAACCGTGATCGATCCGGCGTGACACGTGGCCTGGTGTAGCGCCGCGCCAAGGTGGCGGCGGTGGCGACGCGAGGCGGTGGCGGTTGTGGCGGGCGGGGCGGCGCTGCTGGGGGGGGGGCAGCGGCGGCGGTAGAGGAAGAGAGGGAGGAAATAATTTTTATTGCTTGTTACCCCGAAAGATTACAGACCCCTTACTTTTATAGCTCGGCTAGTGAGACTTGTAAACCAAGCAATCTCTAAAAGGTTACCTTATAGATCGGAATACCTTTTACAAGCAATCCTATTTTTTTTTTAATGAGGGTCTTCCTTATGGACGGAATATCCCCTCGCACACCATGATTTTTTGTTACCCTGAAAGCCTAAGATAATCCTAATCAAATTCGCTCTTTATTCTCTAATTAATTTCTCAAGAATCTGCGGAGGAAGGGAGGAGGAGGCAGCGGCGGCGCTTGCGCCGCCGGCGGCGCCGCGTTGTCCCCCACGGCCTCGTGGGGCCTGTCATTCGGGCCCTATTTCTTGGCACATGACATCTCCCCCTTCTCCGGCCGCTGTCCTCGCTACTGATGAATGTCCATTCGTCACACCCGAGAAAGATCTCAGCACCTTGCATAAATGAGCTCAACCCGCAGAATCGCCTTCCCATGCACCGGTTTCGAGGATCATGTTCTCCCGGTTCGCAATGGTGCGAATTCCAAGAGATAGTGGAGGTTCCCGATGTAGCTATGGTAGATGTATCGGTGGACGGGCGCGCCATCGTTGACGCCGTCACGCCGACGAGCCTCGAGCAAGAGCTCCCCGTGGAACTCCCGCGATCAAGGTGTTGATGCACCATGTCGCGAGGCAGTGCTCTCCAGAATAAGAAGCGCCGCTGGGCGGAGCAAAGGATGAAGAGGGGCGTAAGATGCCAAATAGTGATGTCACGGTGAGTAGGATTTGTTGCCGCCAGATTCAAGATCGCATCCGCATATGAAGGAGCCGACGTCGAACATGGACGGGATAGCCGATGTGTTCCCCGCCCGCATCGTAGCCGATGTGGACGCTTGTCGATGGTGAGGAAGAGGCGGTCCATGCCATCGAGGAAGATGATTCGAAGCCGGGCCGACGGGGTGGCGCCTTAGGCCGATGCCGCCCAATAGGATGGCGGTTGGCGCCGCCGTAGTCGGGCGTGTGTCGTAGGCACCTGTGGCGATGAAGTTTGTCCCGCGAACCCTCCGTAGCGTAGCTTCCAAAGAGGTCCGTAGTAGCGGTGAGGAATCCGGGAGGTAGAAGCGCCATCGAAGAGAAGGAGGCCGCCCCTCCACCGCCCAGCGGCAGCGGCGGGCGCCTCGGGTGATGTCGAGGGCGACCGTCAGGGTGCCGGTCCTCCAATGTCGCCGTCGTAGGCGCACAAAGACTCCCGCCGACGTGTTGTAGAGGTCCAAGGCGCTTGCATGCCGTGGACATTTCCCCCACCAGGGCGAAGCCCGAGTCCCCGCAAAGATGCCCGACCGAGTAGGACGCTTTCCCCAATAACACCGCCCGAAATGCGCCGCTGACATTCCCGAAAGTGAAACCACCATGTCGGTGATCCGAACGGGATTATCAACGGATAGATCTTTGCCATCTTAGATATTTCATCCGCAGTTTACGGATCTATCATTGTAGCATTTCACCCGTATATTCGTGGTATCGTTATTTATATTTTCCCAAAGGAAGGCATGTGTTTATTAGCATGGCATCCGAATAGAGGAACATGTGTTTGCTTAGACCAAACTGCTCATAACAGGGGTAAGCAATAACGGTTTATGGATAGTGTGACACACACTTAAGAATCCACCAAACAAAAGGATAAAGAAAATAGATAAAGAATAAATGAATAACCTAATCGAGTAATTCTAATGTATCTAGTCATGGCCATACAAATGAGTAGTTAGGATCATATGCAAACCGATTTAGGCATGGTTAGGTCTAGGATAACAGGGAGACTCCCTGATACCATACGGCCCGATGGGAAGCATTTACGAACTCCTACAAAGACATACTAACGTGGGGGATTTCAAGGGACGGTCAAGGCTTGTCACGACCCAGCCGCCTACCCCCTCAACCGTGGCATGCTCTCATATTCGCAGTGTCATAATACCCGGCACCATGCCCGCATATCAGAAACACTACTCTTGTCCCCTCAGATCCCCACTCGTCGAATGGACGGACTAGAACAAGAGCAAACCCGAAGAAACAACGAACCGATATCCCACCTCTAATCAAGTTAAGCATATGATGATCGATGATGAACCGAGATGAACATGTCAAGATTATGATATGTAAACTATATGCTAGTTCATATACCAACACAAGAACATGAACAAGACTATACTCTAGTTCATAAGTTAGGCCAAGAACATAGATATAAGACTTGCAAATAGAAGAATGCTCCATAGAGAAGATATATTACCAAGGCACTTTCTTCTAGGAGACAAGCCCTCCTTGTAGCTCTTCTACTCCAAGTGCTAACCAAGAACTAAGAAGAAGAAGAAGAAAGAAGAAGTAGAAGAAGAGAGAGAGGTAGTGGTGGTAGAGAGAGGAAGATTGCCGGTTTGTTTGGACTCCAAGTGGTGTGTGTTAAGAGAGGAAGAGAGGGGGACTACTTATACACTTGGAGGAGGGGCCTAAGTGCTAATTTACACCAAAAACCGACCCGGTAAACCTTCCTAATCGAGCAAAACCGACCATCCCACATCCAGAACCCCCATTTGGCAGTGCATGAACCGCCCCCGAGGCTGGGCCGAAACCGCCTCGGGGAGGGTGCGGCCCGCACCGGTGGTGCGCGCACCCCCTCGGGCTCGGCCCTCGCCCGGTCTCGGTGGGGTGTCTTCCTTCGCCTTGAAAAGTTGTGGGCGGGCTTGGCTCGCCCAATTTTGATGTTTTGGGTCGATTTGCAAGAATGCGCTTCCCTGATGGCGTACTTTTGGTCGGCTTTTCCACTTGCTTTTATTATAAATCTATAAAATAAAAATTCTAGGCACTACAAGTGGAATTTATTAGTGATAAATGTATATGAGTATAAACAGGTATAGTTTTACTCCCTTTATGGTAGTGAGTTGACGGGAAAAATATGTCGTTGGTGACCGTCAACATGCATGACATAGGCGTCGATGTCGGCGTCCGCCGCGCCGAGCGCGGTTGTATGTCCAAGGTGGCCGCCGGCATGTCGGCAGCACCGGTGCCCGCGGTGATCGCGACACGCACAAGCCGAGTCTCGGGCAGCTTCCGTGCTCTCCCACTCGAGGGGACGATATAGTTATCGCGCGCTCCCCGAATCAACCACGATGCCGACGCCAAATTCCATGAGATGATGCCGACGAGATACGCAGAGAATGTGCACCACGTACCGGGAGTTGGGATCCCCGAATAGGACCTCGAGGTCGGCCGCCGCCGGGCGACGCCATTCGCTGTGGCGCCCCCCGGTCGTCGCCGTAGTCGCTGAAGATCGCGGATGTCGGCGAGGTGCTTGCACTTATGACCACGCGGTGAACGGCTCGTCACGCTTGAGGCATACCCCGCCTTTGCGCCGCCTCGCTATCTCTTCCGGTGTCGCCCATTTGAACGCCGAAGTCGATGTCGCGGAAGACGGCGGTGGCGCTGCCGGGCCGCGGGTCGTCGCATCGGCAAAGGGCGCCGGGTGCCTTGCCCTCGCTGCTATGACGGCTTGCCGGAGTTGTAGGGGATGGTCAGCGGCGCCAGATGTTCTAGAAGGACATGGCTGTCCCATGTCCATAGGATCCCCGTAGCTCGACGTCCGTCTTCGGTTCTCCCCAATTCCGCCGTGTAGATGTTGACTTGCCGCTTGTCGCCGAGGTGGCTCGCACGCGCCACACGCGCCAGAACCGCCCCGCGTACTCATCTATGGTGCCTGTCTTCCTCAGTGATGCCAGTTCTCCCAGCGGGTTCCGCCTAGTAGCCGGGCCAAAGCGTTCATTGACATATTGGGCGAAGCTTGTCCAATCTCGGCCGCTTTCTCCGACAGCCTCATGTACCACAAATACCGTGCCCTCCCGTGAGATGATATGAAGCGCACTGCACTTGCTCTCGGGCTAGCGTACCATGTCCCCTAAAGAATTGCTCGCAATGTTCAGCCATGGTAGGGGGTCGTCCTTGCCATCATACGTCGGGAAGGACAGCTTATGTAGACGAGGTGCGAGGCCCGGAAAACTGCTCGGCCGAGAGGAAGGGGGGCGGCGCATGCGCCGCCGGTGCCGGCACCCTCCCGGCGATGGCTGCAGCACGAGGAAGCTGGCCAACATCTTTTTCCGTGATCACCGCTGGATCGGATTGTTTGCGGATGTCTTGCCCCCGTCCGCTCGAGCCTTGATGAAGGCGCCGACCTGAGTCTTCCAGACTGCCTTTAGCGATTCCTCGCCTTCCTTCAGCAGCTTGACTCGCCGTGCTTCTCGCCGGATCGGGTCCCAGAGAGGATAGCAACTTGATCGGCATGCGAAGTCGAGACGAAAGTGGTGAAGGTGGAGAATTGCTTCCCTGATCGGGCCGCATCTTCTTCGCCTCTCGCGGTCCATGGTGGTGGTGGATCGTGAGTGGCCTCCCGGTACCACCACAAACTAGATCGATATAGCGTGACATGGGCTCGGCACGCCCATAGGCGGCGGCGCGCGCCGGGCCATGGTGGCGGCGGTGGCGACGGTGAGGCGGTGGCGGTTGTGGCGCGGGGTGGGTCGGGGGGCTGGGCGGCGGCGAGGTGCGGTTATGGGGGCACGCGCGGGGGTAGGGGCGGCGGCGGTGGTAGAGGAAGAGGGGAGGAAATAATTTCTTTATTGCTTGTTACCCCGAAAGATTACAGACCCTTTACTTTTATAGCCCGGCTAGTGGGACTTGTAAACCAAGCAATCTCTCTAAAAGGTTTCCTTATAGATCGGAATACCTTTTTACAAGCAATCCTATTTATTTTCCTAATGAGGGTCTTCCTTATGGATGGAATATCCCCTCACACACCAAAAAGCCTAAGATAATCCTAACCAAATTCCTTCTTTATTCTCTAATTAATTTTCAAGAATCTCGGAAGGGAGGCGGAGGCGGCGGCGGCGCCGTGCCCATCCCCTCGGGCCTCGTGGGCGGTCATTCTCGACCCTATTTCTTGGCACATGACACCGATAAGTGAGTTTATGCTTATGCCACCGGTTCAACAAGTTAAAGTCATCATCCATTTAGCTAACTGTGTCACAAATCCAAGTAAGTAATCAGTTCAAAAGAATTAGAACCGTAAGTAGCAAAAGATGCAAACAGAGAAGTTCTGAGAGGTATCGCTAGATAGATTAAAGGTAGCAGCTAAAGGATGGGCACCGCATTACCATTTACCGTAACCATCACAGTCATGGTCATAAATCTTATCCCAAGCAGACCTTTTCTTACCAGACATGTTAGGAGGAACATCTGGTCTCCTCGACCTAAAAGCTCCATATTTGGCCTTATATCTGTTGTGAACATCAGTAAGTCTTGCCCTAGTGCCAAGATGATTTGTATCTATATCTGTAAGGGTACCCAACCTTCTAAAAAACTTTGATGAAACCTTTCATCTTGGCTCTAGGGTCTAAGATGAATGCAAAAGAATAAAGCAAAGGAATGTCCCTCCAATATTTATTATACTTATCAATCATTGGTCGAACCACATTTCTCAGGTGTTAGTCATTACCATATTTCTTCAGGTGTATAGCAGTCTTAACAAGATAATGAATCATTAGTGGGGATGTAGGGTAGTACGCACCAGACAAAGCAAATGTAGAATCATAAAACATTTCAAGAAATTTAAGCACTTTTTCTGTATCAGTCCACTGTTCATCAGTTAACAGGAATGGACTACCTTCAACTCTAGGATAATGAGCATGCATGAAAGTAGTGAATGAAATCTTATGAGGAAACAAATGTTTAAGCATCGGATAGGTAGAATTCCACTTCACCTCCATATCTAATCAAACTTTCGGGTCTCACACGGTGGCTATGCAATAACTTTTAAATGCAACAATTCTCTATTTTGAAGAGTTCAAAAAGGAAATTGTAGTTCTAAATGTTTCAATCAATGGCTTAAGAGATTCAAGGGCCTCCATAACAATAAGATTAATAATGTGGCATGCACATCTCTGATGCAGAAACAAAGAATTAACATAAGCATTAGGATCAACAACCTCAATATTTAGGTATCTAGACAGCAAAGGCCGAAGCAAACGCATAGCAGGAGCATTAGATGATGCATTGTCTAGAGTAATAGCAAACACCTTTTCAATGCGTCCCATAACCGTAAAGAACAGATAGCACACGTTCAAAGAACGAGACCAAGCACTCTCTTCTCTAATTGCCAATGAGAGTTAACAAAATGAGCAACAACACTAAGATAGTCCTCTTTGGCATTACTGCACCGGATATCGAGGTCAACCACACATAATTGCCAATGAGAGTTAACAAAATGAGCAAGCTTAGCCTTTTTATTAGTAACAAGTTTTAACCGTGTCCCTAGTGGTGGTTTGCGTAGAGACAGGAACAAATGCAGGATTATGAGCAGATCTAATGTATATTTCAAAAGCATTAGTTTCATCCATACTGATAGGAACATCAAGCCTAGCAACCAATCGGACAAGCGCAGCACGGGCACGAATCAGACAATATTCCTAGTTACGCATAGTACCATCAGGGTTAAACAAAATCTGAGACTGAGACATGCGACTTTATTCGCGACGACTTGGACATCTACCTCTATGGCGGGTGAGGTGGCCGGTGCTACTGCTAGAGAGAGAAGAATACTGCTTAGAGCAATGGATGCACTTAGCAGCACACCTTACCTTCTTACCTTTAACGACCTTGTAGAGCTTCTTGAAATCCATCCAGACGGGCGAGGTTGATGGGCGTGAACGCTTGCCATTGTTCTCGGCTTCTTGAGGTTGAGGTTCACGTACCACACCATCTCCAGCTCCTCCGTGAGGGACGAAGTCGTCGACTTCAATCGGAGACGTAGATGAATGCCCGGACAGCTCTTCCTTGTCCTCACGCAGGTCATTGTCGTCGTCATCCCCGGCCAACCCGCACATGCGCCGCACTTGCTGCCGGCGTACTCGAGCGATAGGGTTAGGGTTTGATGGGAGATTGGGAGGAGAGGAGCCGCCGCGTCGCCCGGTGGACGGTTGAAGGAAATGAGGAGGGTTAGGGTTTGATGGGATCCCAGGGGAGGGGCTGGTTATATAGTAAAATGGATGTGGGATTGTACGGTTGGATGGAGGGGGAGGTGAGGAGGTGGGGGATCCAACAGCTAAAATTATGCCTAGGGTTGCCACGGCTATTTAGCCGGACCAGGCCTGGGCCGGCACTATGGGCCAAATTGGTGGCCCAGACACGGCCTTGGGAGTGGGCCGGGCTAGGCACGAGCACGATGACATGCAAGCCAGGCCGTTCTTGTGCCGTGCCCGTGCCGGCTCATTGGACTCGTGCCAAATGAAAATTTATAGTTGCCCATCTCGCGGACGACCGTGGATTAGTGGTGCCGCACTAACGCCTATGTCTTTTCTAGCCTGTATGTGAGCCACAACAATTTTGATTATTGAAACTTATTTATTCCATTTCAGGCATGTTTATGCATAGACAGTGCAGTATACACGAGGTGACTGAAGGAAGGAACACCGTTGTGCATGTGGCTGCGGCTTGTGGGCACGAGCACCTGATCGACGAGCTGTATTTGAGGTTCCGGGATCAGGTTCAGGGGCTCCTCTCTAGCCGGAACTCAGCGCTGGACACGCCGCTGCACTGCGCGGCAAGGGCTGGGCACGCCACGGCCGTCAACGTCCTTGCCCGGCTTGCCCGGGACTGTGGCGAGAGCATTCTGGGATGCAAGAACGAGGAAGGGGAGACGGCCCTGCACCTGGCGGCGCGGCAAGGGCATGGCGCTACGGTGGAGGCCCTCGTCGCGGAGGCGGCGGAGCCGGCGGCCGAGCTGAACAATGCAGGCGTGTCGGCGCTGTATCTGGCGGTAATCAGCGGGTCGGTGGAAGCTGTCAGAGCGATTATTACGTTTTGCAGGGCCGCGTCATCTGCAGGGCCGAGCTCGCAGAATGCTCTGCACGCCGCCGTCTTCCAGAGCTCAGAAATGGTTGAGCTGCTGCTGGAATGGAGGCCGGCACTTGTGGACCAGGTCGACTGCGATGGCAGCACCCCGCTCCACTTCGCGTCGTCCAACGGCGATCCCACCATCGTGCATGCGATCCTGCGCACCGCGACGACGCGGCGAACATTGTACAAGAAGGACTCGGGCGGTCTGTCGGCGCTTCACGTCGCGGCGCGAATGGGCCACGCCGGGATAGTGTTAAACATGCTACAGAGATGCCCCGACGCCAACGAGCTCCTTGATGACGAGGGTAGGACCTTCGTGCACACCGCGGCCATGGAGAAGCGCCGATGGGTGGTGTCCGTAGCCATCAAGAACCCCTCCCAGCGGGGCCTCCTGGACGCGCAGGACAGGACGGGAACACGCCGCTCCACCTCGCGGTGGCCGCGGGCGCGCACAGCGTCGTGACGGACCTGCTCCGGAAGGGCAAGGTGCAGGCCAACGTCCTGAACAAGGACGGGCACACGGCTTTCGATCTCGCCGCGGATCCACCAACTTCTTCACCATGGTAAGCCTGGTGGTGGCGCTGGTCGCCTACGGGGCGCAGCCCGGCCGCAGAGGCAGGACCACCTGAAGCCGTGGAGGTGGGGCGGCCGCGGCCGCGGCAGCGGCAACGACGCGGCGTGGCAGGGGATAGACAAGGCCTCCGACAGCCTGGCCGTGGTAGCCGTGCTGATCGCAACCTCCGCGTTCGCCGCCGGGTTCAACCTGCCCGGCGGGTACAGCGATACCACGGGCGAGGCAGTCCTCGCGCGCAAGGTTGACTTCAAGTGGTTCCTCTGCCTGGACACCGTGGCGGTGGCGACGTCCGTGGTCGCGGTGGTCCTGCTCGTCTACGGAAGGCATCGCGCTCCGCGGGCTCGTGGAAGAGCTTCGTGCTGGCGCTGCACTGCATGTGGGTGTCGCTCGTCTGCCTACTGCTGGCCTTCTACGCGGCGCTGGTGGCCGTGGTGAGCGCAAGGGCGGCCTTCTTCTACGTGATGTTGGCCATATACGTGGCCATCTATTTCCTGACCATCTTCATCGCCAAGTGGATCGGACCTCGCACTGGGTTACTCACAATCTGGAGGTTTCTACGTCAGTACAAGCGATTGAAAGCACCGCATGTCATCAGGCGGCAGTATCCGCTCGCCAGCGCTATCGTTCTCAACTTGTTTCTGTTTTCGGTAACAAGTTTATCAGCGTACGTCGCTATTCTTTTCATAATTGCAAAGTCCGAGAGCGAGGGGCGACTGCCACTGGCGGCCACCTCACCAGCACCTTCTCCCTTTAGGAAAATGAAATGCATCGTCCCGGCAGGTTATGTTAGTTCAAATACGTGTTGTGAAACATATATGGAATGTCGATTATCCAGTTCTTCCTCCATTCCAAATTATAAGTCGATTTGACTTTTTTGGTGCATTCATTTTACTATGTATGTAGACATATTATTATATCCGTGATACAGAGCAAAATGGATTGCGGTGTCATGATCGCCACCCCCAAACCCCCTTCTAAAGTCATTAGTGAATAGAACCCATTCCACCAAACCCCCCGTGAACCCTGATATTAGAGAAATTATATTCATTTGGTGATACTGAAATCAAAATTTATCTTTCTTCTCTGTGTAACGGAGGTATTGCTTGCATATCCACCATTTCAAATTTTATGATATTTTGACGTTTCTAAATACATTAATTTTTCTTAGCATTTAGCTATAGTGTATATCAAAATACATAGCAACAGCTATGTATCTAGCTGGAAAAAGCCAAAGCATATTATAATTTGGAACGAATAGATTATTTTAAACTAAAGGCTGATGCTGCGTTCCAGGTTCAGAACAGCACGGAGGCAACAGCTTGCATCCTTCGCGATCATAGAGGAGCCTTTAAAACAGCAGAAGCAAAATGGGATGACAGAAGCCTTGATGTGTGCACCATGGAGGCATTAGCTTGCAGAGATGGGTTGAAGCTTGCTACAGAGAATGGCTACCAGCGTGTGAAATTAAAGCGCATTGAAGTGATCTGTGGAAGGAGGGTCGACGCTCCATCGTTGTTTTATTTCTTGAGGAAATTAAAGCGATTAGCCTTGCCTTTCTTGAGTTTTCTTTTGCTTATGTTAGTAGATCTTGTAAAAAAAAGTTGCTCATTGTTTAGCTAGCCAAGTCACCAACACACGTCGCTTGGACAGGTGGCTTGTAATTTAATTCCAGCATGTGTTAGTGATCAGTTAATGTACTGTTCACAAAGCTAGGCCTCGGCCGGTTGATTTAATATAAGGCAGGCATGTAAAAAAAATGCGCAGAGCCCAAACCAGTCCATCATACCAGCAGCCTACTATACCTATGCTTCTCTTAGCCACTAACTCTCGAGACATTCTCCTAAAAAAAAAAAAAAAAAAAAACTATCAAGACATATGCACACACTCTGCTCCTATGAATATATAATATATAATATACCACCAAAAGACTAAGATTAAGCCGGCAGATATGTCACCCCTATAGACACACGCATACATAATAATGAGCCCGTAGATTATATAATATGGAGGTGCTCCTAAGGTAAGATATATGTATGTTAATATGTCTGAGTGTATGTGCATGTATATGTATGAGTGATTTTGCAAAAATATAATTGGAATAAACCAAAAACGTCACATGTTATTGACATGGTCATCACTACTACTCTTATTATTTTGGCGCGGGCGATTTTTTGATTTTCCGTTAGCCTGTCGCGGTGTTATGGTCACGGTAAATCGTGGTCTGACCGCGACGGGCTAAAAGTGCCCGCCACCGAAAATCGTTTGGAAAAATAATAAAAAAGCCCACACGGGCTTGGATCTGCGCCGCATTCGACCTGGATTCCGCCGCCGCCGCCGCCGCGCCCTAGATCGCCGCAGCTCCAGCCCGGGCGGACCGCCGCCATTCCTCGCCGATGGAGGGGGGGACCGGATCTGCCGCCGCCGTGGATCCGGCCGGATATGGTGTGGCCCCGCCGCCGTCGTCCCCGCATTGTCGTGGATCGTGGCCCAGCCGTCGCCGCCGCTCCGACGCTACTTGGCCTGTGTCCCGACTTCCCGCCACCGCTGCGGCATCTGCCCGGCCGCCATTCTCGCCGCGGACGCCGCAGCCGCTGAGCCGCCCCGACGCTGCCTGCCCCGCGCCGCCTTCCGCGCACCATCGTGGATCTGGCCCTAGCTGCCGTCGCCGCCGTGGACGCTCCAGCCGCCGCCGTCGGGTGGAAGCGCCGGCCCCACGCCGCCGCCGTCCGCCACCGTCATGGATCCGCCCCGGCCGTTATCGTTGTCATGGATCCGCCCCGGCCGCCACGAAAGTGGAGAAGGAGGCGAGTGGAGAGGAGTTGGAGTGGGAGAGGGAGGGAGGCGCAGCTCGCGGTGCCGAGTGAGAGCCCGGCGCGCGCTTGTCGAGCAAGCATCAGGGGAAGAAGAGTGAGTAGGAGAGGGAGCCGTGGTTCCCGGGGCGGAAGGAGACGGAGGCTGAGACTGAGTGAGGAAAAACCCTAAAGTCCACTATATATATGAAGACGGCTATTGGGCCTCGATCTGGGCTGGTTGGGCCTCAGTCTTTTCGGTGGTGGGCCTTACAATATGACCGCCATCAGAAATCTATTTTCTGACGGGCAAGTTAGGATGCCTGCCACGGAAATCGATTTTCCATGACGGCAAAAATACCCGCCACGGTAAATAAAAAAACGCCTGCCACTGTTAATCAGGGCATTAACCGTGGCGAGCAAACTTGACGCCCGCCACCGTTTTTGGGTTGTGTCTTGTAAAATGATTACTGTAGTAGTGCATGACGGATGAGTAAGTTATCGGGACCTGGGGAGGTCGAGGGTGCCTCTGTTTTAGCGGCCTACACTACTACTGATTGATTTTACATGACGTTTGGCAAATCTTAACTGTGGCTTTTTTTTGTGCAAACCGCCATAGTTAATGCCTCTATTAACTGTGGTGGTATTTATAATTAACCGTTAACTGCCACGCATAATCAATTAGTCGTGGCAGTTTTTCTTAAGAGGCCCGCCACAGAAAATAGAGGCCACAGCCATAAGAAAAGTCCCAAACCAACCCGAAATCACACCTGACTATATATATACAGTACCTAGGGTTTCACTCCTCACCCTCTCTCTCTCTCCCTCTTCTCAGCCGTGCGTCAATCCCGAAGCTGCAACCGCTCCCATCTCTCTCCTCACTCTCTCCCTCTCCCACTCTCTCCTCACCCTCTCCAACGGCGGTCGCTGGGCAGCGATGGAGGGACCGGTCTTGGACGGGCCAAGGGCTCAAGGGCGGCGGGCTGGCACGTCTTGTGGCGGCCGTGGGTGGAGGAACCGCCGGGCGCGCCAAGGGTGCTCGGAGGCGCCGAGGAACCGGAGCAGGCGCTGTCCGGCGGTGCGCGGCGCTCCCATCTCCCCCTATCTCTTCCGACGGATCCGGCGACCCCACGCCCGATCCGCGCCCCCCCCCGATCGGCGCCCCAAGCACGGATCCGTGCCGAGCTTGTGGATCCCGGCGAGGCGGTGGCCAAGCCCCGATCCAAACCCGCTTAGAGTCAATCTCGGGCTTTTATTATTTTTTCTATTAGTCGTGACGGTGCAAATAAAACACCTAGCTCTCGGTGGCTTGAAAAACCGCATGGTTAATAAATCCTAGTTGGGCGAAGCGATCAACGTGAGCCGCCCCACTTGCGCTCCCATAGGGCGGCCATTCTCTTTGGTCGCACGCTCTTGACTCCACGGCGACTTGTGCAGTGGCACAACTGTATGTATTACCTCCGTTTACAAATGAGTGCACCTTTTGACTTCTTTCGCTTCTTATTTGACCGTTCGTCTTATTTAAAAAATTTAATAAATATTATTTATTTTGTTATAACTTATTCAATCATTTGAAATATTTTTATAATAATTTATTTCTTTTATTATTTACATAAAAATTTAAATAAGATAAATAGTCAAACAGAAGTTTTAAAAGTCCAAAGATGCACTTGTTAGTGGACGAAGGGGTGTGTAGTTGTAAAGCATGTGGTGCACCGTGCACCGTGGGCGATGCAGGGTCCCTGGCAGACTTTTCTGCGGCTTCACTGCCCCTCGCTATATACGGTGCGACGACCGATGACCTGGTGGCCTCTGGCTGCACGGGCAGCTAGCATCAGTGTCGGCACACAATCGCACTGCTGATACGTACTGTACGTATGTTCGCATGGTCACGTCGCTTTCGAATGAGACATTTCGCTTGGATCTTTGCTACAACAGACAAATATATACAGTAATATATAAATACAGTAATATATAATAATAGTATATGCCTTGTCACAATCAGCACAGGGTTGTTGACAACAACTGATACCCGTACGTGCTCAATCGTGGAAACTCCTTGCTGGTACACGGGCCAACCGTCACATGCACACAGGTGCGCGATGACTTGACACAGATCAGCGCAGCGCTGCGTCAGTTCATTTGCCCGTCCAGACAAATGTAAGGTTCTCGTCACATCAAATCTTTTACCTTATGAAACATTAAATATAAGTAAATGAAATAACTAATTATATGTACTTTATGAGACAATTTTTAAGCCTAGTTAGAGTAAGACCAATAAGCTTGGCTATAAGCCAAAACCATGTCATTTGGAGACAAGTTTAATAGCCTATTCATACAATAGTTGATCTTTTATACCTATTTCAACTCATATATTTTACTAGTATATGGATTCCACCACCGCATCTACTGTAGCTGCTGCAGCCAATATCCGCCCCGTTTGGCAAAAGGAGCCGGGCTCGGCTCGAACTGTTCATATCTTTTGAAGCTGGTAGGAGGAGGAGCCGGAGAAGCCACGAAATCGGCTTCGACCCGCCCAATGAACAATATCGCTGTCGGTGAGAGAACCGAGAGGGGAGAGAAAACGGCGTGCTACAATGCTTGGCGCCCGGATGAACATTGTCGTATGTCGGGAACAGCAGCGGCCGGTGTCGGGCTCAACGATCTTATCGAGCCGGAGCCACGCTCCTTTTTGCCAAGGGGCCTCATGCGTGAGCTGAACCACCAAAGCAAATTACTGCCAACACACGGTAGTGGAGGGACCCATGACTTGGGGGCGGGCGTGCAAGCGCCGGGCGCGCATGCATGCCAAAGCTGATGCTTTTCCCTTCTTTCTCTCTCTTTCAACTAGGAGCCCGTTTGGTGCAGCTTTCGGAGCGGCTCCGGCTTCGCTCACCTCACGGTAGCGGCACCGTTGCAATCACCGTAGACGGCCGTTTTTCTCTCTCTCATTTTCTTCAGTCGGCCGACAAAGACCGAGCCGAGATGCTTGTTTTCGCGGCTCCTCCGGCTCCGGCTCCCGTGCACTACAGTTGTCGCTACAAAGCCGTAGCCGGAGTTTACGGGAGCCCTCCCAAAGAGGGCCTAGGAATATGTTGACATGTCTTGGCTATAAGCCAAGTGACGGGCCTTATTGTACTGCTCTTTAGCCCATAGTCGGACGACAAGTACTACAAACAAACGAAAAGTGTTACGAGTGCACTTTTCAGCCACTTGCCAAATTTTAGCAACGATATTTGAAAAGTGGCTACGAAAAGTTAAGCTAAAAATATTATAGCACTTTTCGTTTGTATGTGGTAATTATTGTCCTACCATGGGTAACTAGGCTCAAAAGATTTATCTCGCACAGTTCAACCAAACTGTGTAATTAGTTATTTTATTTACCTACATTTAATGCTTCATGCATGTGTCAAAAGATTTGATGTGACGAAAAATCTTGAGAACTTTTAGAAACTTTTGGAAACTAAACACAGTTGGCGGTGCATTTAGTTATGGGTATGTTTAGTTCCCCAACTTTCTCCAAAATTTTCAAAGTACCCATCACATCAAAGCATTAAATGTAGTAAAAAAACATATGCATGGGTATAAAATGTAGGTAAACAAAAACTAATTGCACAAAGTTACATGTACGTTGAGAGGCGAATCTTTTGAGCCTAGTTACCCCATAGTATGATAATATTTAACACAAACAAACGAAACGTGCTACAATGCTTTTCAATTCGAACGCACCCGTTTTTCAGAGATCTAAACACACCCTATATTGTAAGTTGCCCATGGCCTCTCTTGCCCGACAAAATTTGCATAGTGGTAGCATTTGCTAACTTCCTCATCCGATCCAATGGATCGTCTTTAGCAAAGAAAGCACATCCAGGATCGATCCATTTCGCGCCTACTACTTCATCCCGAATGGTGATTTTACCCTCTTTTTTTTTAACTTTGCGTTTTTACTCTCACTCTTTTGAAATGATGGGATCCACCCATCAGGGTCATCCCCAACCTCCAACGATGTCAAAAATGATAACTTTGCCCATGAGTTTTACCCTAGTTTTATATCAGAGTACAAGCAAGCTAATATAGGTCACTACCGGGTGGGACCCACTCGTCGGGGTCGTCCCCACCCTCCAGCTCCGATCCACCATGACCGAGCGACCGAGCAGGCTACGACCGAGCCACGGACCTCCTCTCTCCGCCTCCTCCGCATCGCATCCGCTCGCAGCCCGTCCAGTAGCGTACTCCACGGCCGCCATTGACGGCGTGCGCGCAAAATTGGGGAGAAGGAGAGAGGGAGGTTGAGGAGCCGAGGAGAGGGAGAAGGCGACTAGGAGAGGGAGCTCAACCACCCGAGTAGCGTCGCTGGGGCCCCCGCCGCCTCCTAAAACCCTAAATCCTGCCCTTCATGCTGCAACCCCCGGGATAAGGGCGATGGGGAGAAGAGGGAGGCCGGGTGCCGGGAGAAGGAGGAGGGCGACCGGAGACCGCCGGTTTGTTGCGTGACGCTGAGTTGTGTGACGGGGAGAAGTCCGGACGCTGAAGGATGCGAGCCGCTGTTCGGGGCCTTAGCGTGAGAAGAGAAGGGGAAAAACCAAGGGGTATTTTAGTCTTTTGGCCCGCCTATCTTTTCTTTCTTTTTTTTACCATTTAATATCAGCAGAACCAACGGTGTTGAAAATGAGGTAGACAGAGGTTTTGTTTGAAAGAAACGAGGGTAGAAATGCAAAGTTAAATAAACTAGGGCAAAATCACCATTTGGGTTCAAAATAAGGATAGAATCACCAAATTCCCTAGAATTAAATGTCTATGAAACTCTAGAATGAAACTTTGCATAGAGAGTGGATGTTTCATCCAAGTTTTATTTTATTCTATATGATATGACAGTCTAGGAAACAACACAATGAAACTTTTCAATCGAGACTGCCAAAACATGGAGGACGTGTAGTTCCACTAAGACTGACTTAAACACTTTCCACTGTGAAAGGCCTAAATATGGAGGACGTAGTTCCACTAAGACTGACTTAAATACTTTTCACCGAGACTGGCCTAAATATGGAGGACGTAATTCCACTGGGACTGACCTAAATATGGAGGACGTAGGGGATAGAGTGGACGAAGGGAGAACTGTGTGGAGGTAGGGAGGGAAAATGAGTGGATAAGGGTGTCTCTCCCTCTCATATATTTGGAGTCTGAGTGAGCTAAAAAGTAAAGAGGGCCCAATAACAAATAGCGGGCTAGACCTCAATTAACATAAGCAGACTTAAGAGGCATGCCTCTGAAGATCTTCCTCATTTTCAGAGGCGATCAACATAAGGGACCCGTCTATCTGTTAATTTATTTTAGGAGATGATTGTTTATAAAGTTTCTCTATGGAGAAATGGACACTTTTTATCACCACTATAAATAAAAACTGTTGCCTTCTAAAATTCGTTTTGTAGAAGTATCGAACCTTCACTGACTAACAATATTGTAAAGGAGTTTCACCAGCAATCAGTTTGATATACCGTTTTTGGTTTAGTAAGGTTCGTGTATAAGAATTTTTAAAAGCTCATAACTTCCATGTTTTATTAACTTGGATTCTTGTTGTTAATTATAGTTTAATATAACCTTTTTTTAGTATGCTGTGTTGATGCACTATGCCACAACACCGAATCACCATTAGAACATCCGACGCTAAAAATTTTCTTTATTGATAGATGCTCGACGCTAAAGATTACTAAGAGATGATCCGATGTTAAATCCTCATTTAGCGATGTGTTGTCTGACGCTATAGGTTTCTAGGTTTAGCGTTGAACTATCTGACGCTAAAACTTTGTACAGCGTCACCCTATCCGGACGCCAAAAATAAATGGCCCCACATACCTTGAACATGAACACAAGCTTTTTTTTTTTTTTTTTAATCAGTAGTTAAAATTTGTAACAAGTTTTTTCTCCTTCGTGCTAACTCCAAATGGGATGATTCTTTTTTCTAATTTCTTCTAAACTCAAGTTCTACCAAAAGGGAGCTTTTGTTTGGATGTTAATTATTTATCTCGCTTTTATTCTATATGGCTTGTTTTCCATTCTTATGTATATATAGAAAGGACATTGTGAAACAAAAATTAAAATATGTCTTTTATACTCTAAACTTTCCCACACGAAATAGAATACATAAATACTATTGTGTGCAAGTTTCAAAGTTTCTTAATTCAATTTACTATCCATTGCTCATAAATTATACATCTCTCACTTAGTATAATATGAAACTATTTGAGGGATGTGTGGTTTATGAATTTTCCATTTGAAGTTGTAGATCTTGATGATTTTTATATATGTATGATTTATGACTTTTCCATTGGAAGTCATTTGCTACCCGAAAAATCTAAAAACGATCTCATATTATGAAATTTAAATTTTGTATTGTTCAAATGAACTCATATAGAAAAAAGACCGAGACCAAACCTATAGATATCGATGATTTTACTACTTTTATGTTGACAACATTTTCATTTGAAATTATTTTTTATATATTAGCATTTAATCCATTTTTTTTTTTTTTTTTTTTTTTTTGAGCAAAAGCATTTAATCCATTTGTAACAGCAAAAGAAAAGAGAAAAAAAGAAAGATAGTGTTGGGCAAATACGTCTTCATTTTTAGCCCAAAATGGGAGATAGGCCCAATACCTCCCATAGGCCCAGCTGCTACTTCGGGTTGTACCAGCCGTCCATCTCTGCATCCGATGGCTGAGAACATTGCTTCCCTCCTAAACCTAGTTACTTTCACCACACCGACGGCAAAAGCTCACCTATCTCTTCCCGTGCCTACCCCGTGAACTCGCGGCGTCCCTTTCTCTCTACGCCGCCGCCCATGGCGACCTCCCCTGCACTCAGCTTCTCCTCGTGTAGCACCGACGCCCCCTCCTCTTCCTCCCTGCGTCGTGTGCCCTCGAACTAGGCAAGCTGTCGTTCCCTAGCTGGCTTCGCTGGCCATACCGCCACCGCCGCCATGGTCCACGATGGATGGGCGCACCGCCAGGCTGTTGGCCAAGACGCAGCTGCGCGCCACACGGCCGCTGCTAGCCATGCCGCCTTCGAACCCCTGGCCGGGCTGACCATCCCCTGGCCAGATCCGGAGCTCGGGCCTGCCCATGGCGAGATCCAGAGGCTGCTCCCGGAGGAGATGGCGGAGGAGGAAGATCTTGGGCCCCCTTGTGTCGTGCACGACGCCCCTAGGCCATGGCGGCATGCGCGGCCCCCTCACATTCGTCACTGCTTCACATAGCTTGGTGAGTTAGCTCTTGCTGCTAGTTGGATGCCAATTATGCATAGATGGTTTTGTTGCTTCACATAGGTTGAGTTAATAGATGTAGCAAATACAGCACCTAGTATATTATTTACTCCGATTGATTGTTGAACAAACGAGTGGATCCTGAACATTTTTATTCTTGTTCAGAGAGAGCTGAGGTTTATAAACATGTAGCATACACATGCTGGTTAATAACTTAATCGCACAACTTTCATGAGGTGCCTCAATTTCTGAATGTGCGGCAATTGTACCGTAGTCTAGTAGTCATGCATCTCTAGCTAGGAATAATTAGTTATGTCACAGAACTGATGCTAACTTGCACTAATTGCACAGGTTAAGGCAAAGAACGCTAGCTGAAGCTTGGGCTACTTTCCAGTTAAGGCAATGAACACTTGCAAAGAACCCTACTTGAATGGCAAGTAGTAAGCTAATAACAGTGAAGGTAGGCTAAATTGATTTCTTAGATATCTCAGATTTCTAATGCTCAGCTATTGTCTTGAGTGTTGGGCCTCAAAACAATGTCCACTACCTCTGAAATTTTTACTGCATATGTGCGCAATTACTTGATCTGAATTATACTATCTTGTATAACTTTCATTACCTGTTGTAAATACAGCAAATACAGATCCTAGGATATTATTTACTCCGATTGATTGTTGAACAAACGAGTGAATTCTGAACTTTTTATTCTTGTTCAGAGATGGTTTCAGCAGAGAGCAAAGGTTTATAAACATGTAGCATGCACATGTTGGTTAATCGCACACCTTTCATGAGGTGCCTCAACTTTGTGCCGCTTTTTTTTTCCACACGGCAAGTTATACTGTCCACTAAAACTGTTCTAGTGTTCTGGATGTACTCAGTGGCCAATATGGAACCTTAGTTGATGGTCCCTGGCACACACGTTCTGTCCAAATCATATCCAGCAGTGCTCTTGAAAAATGTTAGCTAGTTTGGTGGGTGACTTCGATGTTAACTCTAGTAAAAAATTGTTAACTCTACGAAATTGAGCATATCATATTCACATTTAGCATGCGAAAGATAAAATGGATTTGAAATTAAAATTAAAATAACGATGCTATCGTAGTTCAGCCTTGCTTCTGTAATAGCCATCTAGCTTCACCATGGTTTTTTTTTTTTCACCTGCAAAGCTAGCACATAGTCCAGTAGTCATGCATCTCTAGCTAGGAATGATTAGTTATGTCACAGAACTGATGCTAACTTTAAGCTAAGTTAAGGCAAAGAACACTAGCCGAAGCTTGGGCTACTTTCCAGTTAAGGCAATGAACACTTGCAAAGAACCCTACTTGAATGGGAAGTAGTAAGCCAATAACAATGAAGGTAAGCTAAATTTACTTCTTAGATATCTCAGATTTCTAATGCTCAGCTATTGTCTTGAGTGTTGGGCCTCAAAACAATGTCCACTACCTCTGAAATTTTTACTGCAAATGTGCAAAATACTGCTATTGTATTACCATATCACTCATTTGTCATTCTATTATTGTTGGCACTGTACTGCTACAACAGTTCATATATTTTCTTCACTTATCTAATTACATGGTTATATTTTTTCAGGAATGCTAGGCACTGCCTTTGACTTCAGTTTCTGGAAACTGGTTATCCACATAACCTGATGGATTTTGGTAAGTCATTCCAACTGCAAGTACTTTTTTTGGTGATTCATCTATGAAACGTGTAAGATTGCCTGCCCATTTGGCGCTCTTTGTCTTGCCAAGTTTGGCTACTGGAAGTGCTTTAGCATTTGTATACCTACTAAAATTGCCTATTTACTTTGGGGAGCTGATATTTAATATTTTAAATTGCAGCCTGAAGAATCTTAGTCGGATGATGAGTTTGGCAATGAATTATATTAAAACTACAGCAGTGGTAAGACATTTTCTAGTGGGGTTTCCCCTTATGTTTTCTGACATGATAGTAGTTACAGCTTCACCTTGATCTGTTAATTTCTGTATGCATATGTGAAAATGCAAATCTAAGATGTCGTTGAGTCAAATGACATGTACCTTTGCTGCTTCATGATTTTGTGATCCCTTTACTGTGCTATATACACTTGGAAAACCAGCAGCTCCTAAAAATTCTGATCCATTAATTAATTCAAGTTTCATCTTTCTATGCTAAGTGAAGGTCCAAAAATTGCAAATTTTATTGAGTAGGCTTATGCCTAGTATGCTCTCTAAAATACTATATGATGGCGTAGGCTGAATTAGCTTTTCTACCAGCATGTCTATATTTGGTTGATTACAAACTTTGTATTGTACAACCACTTTACATATTTTCTCTACTTGCCTGATTATATGGTAGACATTTGGTTGATTACAAATTTTGTATTGTACAGCCACTTTACATATTTTCTCTACTTGACTAATTATATGGTTATATTTTTTTCAGGAAGTGTTGGGTAATGGGCACAAGTCCTGTGTTCGAGTTCCTAGAAAATGGTTCTTCACACATAGCTTGATGGATGTGCTCTATAGTTGGCAACCATTACTTTTGTTTTTTTTTAGTTTGTAGAGATGGTTGTGTATGCAAACCTTAGTATCTCAAACACAAATTACTAGCCTATTCAGATGTGCATTCATGTAATCTTTTGGAGCTTGATCATTGTTGGAAAATAAAACCGTGTGCAAGGCAATGTATTGCTATATATGTATTGACCTTCATGTGATGTATGTGTGTGAATCTTTGTGTGATGGACCTTAAGTTTGAAGCTGGGCATCATTTGTGCTCTTTTCTAATTGTATTTTTTTTTTTTTGCATGTTTATGTTGCCCGTTGGACAATCTGACGTTATAAATGACTGTACTATTGGATGATCTGACGCTATATGTATGTTAACAGAGTTTCTGACGCTAAAGAATAGCAATGGAGAGCCTGACGCTAAAGGTATTCCCCGTAACAGACTGTCTAACGCTCTGGTCTGACGCTATAGAGTTTTAGCGTCAGGACTTACAGCGTCAGCTGATGTCTAACGCTATATGTTCTTAGGGTGAGATCGTCTGACGCTATATGTGGCTTTCAGCGTCAGATCATCCGGTGGTAATTGTGGTGTTGTGGCATAGTGATGTCTGATCTATTTAAAATTAATTTTGTTTGTTTTCTTATATGTGTAATTTCATGCATGCATGTCGTGGTGGATGCTTGCCATGATCAGATGGGGAGTTGATTGTGAACCTCCAAGAAGAAGAGATTGAAGTCTTTGAGACAGCCAACTGTTCTGGTAATATTGAACTTTTATCCTTTATAACACTTTAATCATATACTCCCTCCGTTCTTTTTTGACTTCAAGTTTGACCACTCGTCTTATTAAAAAAAATTGTATAAATATAGTCAAATTTAATTAATTCTTAAAGAACTTTTATTACTGATATTTTGCCATAAATTTTTGAACAAGATGAGTGGTCAAACTTGAGGTCAAAAAAAATCAAATGAACTGGAAACAGATTTTGTACTTATTTACCTTGTCAAAAGATATGAGCCATAACAGAAGCCATCATAGTTTAAGCTAAGGCTTCAACTAAATAGATATTAAAAATACATAGCAATACCATGTTAATAAAAAAAGAATATAGATATGGTTAAAACAAATATATAGCTAGATCACTAATTTATAAGTTTACTAACTCTTGATAGAAAATACAGAATGTATATTATGCTTATAGTATTCAAAATGGAAAAAGGAGAAAAAATACAATTTAATAAAATTATTTTTACGTATACTACTCAAATATGTCAAACAGTAACTAATTCCTACTAGTATGCCTTTTCTAGCCTGTGTGTGAGCCACAACAATTTTGATTATTGAAACTTATTTATTCCACCCCCTCTTTCAGCCTTGTTTAGGCATAGACATTGCAGTATTCACGAGGTGACTGCAGGAAGGAACACCCTTGTACATGTGGCTGCGGCGCATGGGCAGGAGCACCTCATCCACGAGCTGTATTTCAGGTTTCGGGATCAGGTTCAGGGCCTCCTCTGTAGCCGGAACTCCGCGCTGGAGACGCCGCTGCACTGCGCGGCAAGGGCTGGGCACACCAAAGCCGTCAGCATCCTCGCCCGGCTGGCCCGGGACTGCGGCGAGAGCATCCTGGGATGCAAGAACGAGGAAGGGGACACGGCCCTGCACCTGGCGGCGAGGCAAGGGCATGGCGCCACGGTGGAGGCCCTCCTTGTGGAGGCGGCGGAGCCGGCGGCCGAGCTGAACAATGCAGGCGTGTCGGCGCTGTATTTGGCGGTAATCAGCCGGTCGGTGGAAGCCGTGAGAGCGATTATTACGTTTTGCAGGGCCGCGTCGTCTGCCGGGCCGAGCTCGCAGAATGCTCTGCACGCCGCCGTCTTTCAGAGCTCAGAAATGGTTGAGCTGCTGCTGGAATGGAGGCTGGCGCTTGTGGACCAGGTCGACTGCGATGGCAGCACCCCGCTCTACTTCGCGTCGTCCGACGGCGATCCCACCATCGTGCGTGCGATCCTGCGCGCCGCGACGCCGCCGCGAACGATGTACGTGAAGGACTCCTGCGGTCTAACGCCGCTTCACGTCGCGGCGCGAATGGGCCACGACGGGATAGTGGTGGACATGGTACGGAGATACCCCGACGCCAAAGAGCTCCGTGACGACGAGGGCAGGACCTTCGTGCACACCGCGGCCAGGGAGAAGCGCTACGACGTGGTGGCTCTTGCCACCAGTACCCCCTTCCAGCGCAGCCTCCTAGACACGCAGGACAAGGACGGGAACACGCCGCTGCACCACGCGGTGGCCGCGGGCGCGCACAGCGTCGTGACGGACCTACTCCGGAAGGGCAAGGTGCAGGCCAACGTCCTGAACAAGGACGGGCACACGGCTTTAGATCTCGCCGCGGGATCCACCAACTTCTTCACCATGGTTAGCCTGGTGGTTGCGCTAGTCGCCTACGGGGCGCAGCTCCGGCCGCAGAGGCAGGACCATCTTAAGCTGTGGAGAGGCAGTGACGTGGTGTGGACAGACAAGACCTCCGCTCCGACAGCCTCGCCGTGGTAGCCGTGCTCATCGCAACCTCTGCGTTCGCCGCCGGGTTCAACCTGCCCGGCGGGTACAGCGACAGCATGGGCGGCGAGGATGTCCTCCCGAGCAAGGTCGTCTTCAAGTGCTTCCTCTGCCTCGACAACGTTGCCGTGGCGGCGTCCGTGGTCGCGGTGGTCCTGCTCATCTACAGCAAGGCGTCGCGCTCGGCGGGCTCGTGGAAGAGCTTCGTGCTGGCGCTGCACTGCATGTGGGTGTCGCTCGTCTGCCTACTGCTGGCCTTGTACGCGGCGCTGGCAGCCGTGGTGAGCAAGAAGGCGGCCGCCTTCTTCTACGTGCTCTTGGCGATCTACGTGGCCATCTATTTCCTGATGATGTTCATCCTCCATTGGATCGGGCCCGGCACTGGGTTACGCACAGTCTGTAGGTTTCTATGCCAGTACATGCGCTTCAAAGCACGACGACGTGTCATCAGGCGGCAGTATCCGTTCGCAGGCGCTACCGTGCTCAACTTGATTCTGTTTTCGGCTATAAGTGTCTTACCGTTATTCGGCATTGGGTTAATAGGTGGATTCTTACTTTACTATGCAATGTAAAATGCAAAATGTCAATTACTATGAAATGATGAAATGCAAAACGTCAAAATTTGGCGTTGTTTTAGGGGTTGTTTGGTTTGAGGGACTTTTTAGTCCCTGAACTAAAAAAGTCCCTAGTAACCAAACAGGGAGGGACTATTAGAAACTTTTCCTCCATTAGTCCCAAAAAAATACTCTCTTGGAGGGACTTTTTTGATGGTCCTTAAGACTAAAAAGTTCTAAAGACTTTTCTAACCAAACACCCCTAAAGTTCCATCCAAAATGCCAAATCTTTCATAGGGGTAGGTGAGAGCTGCACGGGTCTCAAGCGCTTTTGGGCTTGAATCCAAAATGGAGAGTGACCAACTTTTTTTTTTTTTTTTTTTTTTTTTTTTTAAAAAAAGGTGGTGTTTCCTTTCATTCTGCTTCTGTAGAACGACGGGTCAAAACCCAAAAAAAAATGTTTTGGGTGAAATGGATAACTAAACACCTTTTATTTAGAGCATCTACCTGGTTAGTTAGTTACTTCAAAAACGTGTCGTAAAACATATATGGAATCTCCGTTGTATTTAAAATCAATATTTAAGAACTCAATATTTTTTCTAAATCATAAAGTATTTTAAATGAATTAACTCCTCCAAAACACCAAGCACGTATAAGTGGAAGGCGGTTTTTGCTCCTAGGAGCATATGCTCCCATGCTCGAATACACAATACGCATTGTGATCCGTACTAGCACACTTCTCAAATTCAAATATATGGTAAATATAAGATCACTCTACGATTAAGAAAATATACCCCCTCTGTTCCAGAAAAAACATGCAATTCTCACATCTCGAGGAGTCAAACTTTACAAACTTTGACTAAAATTATTTCACAAAATATGAAGAATTATGAAACAAATTAAGTACCATTAGATTAGTTATGAAATATATTTTCATAATAAATTTTTTTAATATAATTCCTAATATTTTTTGCTATAAACTTGGTCAATGTTAAAATAGTTTGACCGACACGCTTCCCATAATTGCATGTTTTTAGGAACGGAGGAGTAAGATGTTACTCGAGGCTTGTCAGGAAGCCTAGAACATCCCTTGCAGACCTACAAAACGTAATGAAAAAAATATTGCAGAGCTGACGCTGATTTATGAAGTACTCCGCCCGTCCTAGAAAACATACAATACTCGCTTCTCGAGAAGTCAACCGATTTCAATTTTGACTAAATTTATAAGAAAGATTACTAACACTTATAATATAAAATTAGTATTATTTTAATAATAAATTTTAATTGAGTCATAAATATTAAATTAAATTAACTACTACAAACTTTAGTCAAATTGACCAATACGATTCTCATAGTTGCATGTTTTTTTAGGACAAATGGAGTAAAAAACGAAGCTAAGAGGTCCCGGTACTCATTCTTACCCTGGAAGGCACCAAATCCAACCCACACTTGGGTAGAGGGAAACAATGTGTACACCAACCACATCTCAAATCTCAGAAGCAGCAACAACCAAGAAAAAAAGCTCAGAGGGGACCATCGAGACTAGGGCAGCGCTGGCGCTAGGACGCCCGAAGGAAATTTTTTTCCATCGGACGCCCGACCCGGCCCACTCTGCTAGGTAAGCAGATGCCCCGCCCTGCCTCCACCTCCTTCTGATAGGCCCCAAAGAAAAGTCGCCTCCCTCTACTTCTTCTTCCCCCGCAGTTGCCCCTCCTCCTGTGGTCATGTCACGCCATGGCTGTCCCCTCACTGGCCCCCAACTCGTTCCCTGCCTACGTCACGCCATGGTCGTCCCCTCGCTAGCCGGGCCCCGCATGCCCATCTCCAGCATGCGAACAAGGGCGCTTTTTGCTGGTGGTGCCCCCGCATGCCCATCTGCCAGATGCCCCCATATCTCCATCTCCACCTCCACACACGAGCGACTGCAGCAGAGACACTGCGTCTCAAAAATCAACGGTGTCAACATCCAAAATCGACACATGCAACATCTTAAAAATGGCTATTGCAACATGTAGAAAAATTGTTACAACTCTCAAAAATTGATTGTTGCAATATTGGAAAAATCATGTTGAAACATATTAAAAACAATTGTTGCAACATCAAAAACATGTTGTAACATCTCAAAATCAATTGCTCAACTCGGTTGTTTCAACTTCACAGAATCCAAGCCATTAGGGTGAGTTGGCAGGTCGGGCAGTACCAGTCGCCGGCGGGGACGCGTGGGAGGATGGGGCAGAGGCAGAAGATGAATCCGTGGTCGCACCCGTCACACAGCATCAGCTCCGCGGCGGCCTCCCCCAGAGCCGCACGCCTCGCACCTCACGTCGTTGTCGTCAGCGGCAGCAGATGACGGTCTGGGCCTTGGCGGCGTCCGCGCACGGGTCCGGCGACGGAGCTGCCCTGCACCGCCCATCTTTCTGTCTCTACGCACGCGAGAACCGAGGGATGGCGGGTGGAGTTGAGTGAAGGTGGGCGAACAGCCCCGCCCAGCAGCGTCAGGAGAGATATAACGATGGGAGGGGAACGGATAAGGCGGACCGCTGTTAATTAGGCCCCGTTTGATTTTTTTATTAGGCAGTAGGACGTTACCGTCGAGACTAAGGGCAGCCCAAAGGGCCCTTCTCAATCTTTCGTCACTTCTGCAGTCCCGAGAAAGGACACAGTGTTTGGCATAGCCCCGCTCCTGTTTTTCTAGCTTTACTCTACGAACTTTTACCATAGAGCAGCTCCACCATGGAGTTTATGGAGCAGGTGCACTGTTTGGCACATAGCTACCTCTGCTCCAGCTTTTTGAATGTGTTGTTTTCGTACGAATGGTCCATTATTGAAATTGCACTTGATATTTTAAAAAATATAAAAAACAAACGATAGGAAATAAAAAAATGCCATAGTTGGAATACAATTAGTTAATCCTCAATCAGAACTCGGGTTTCATTTCATGAACCTTCGATTTAGTATATGAAACTCAAACGACAAATGATGACGATTTCCTTTCACAAGGGAATCGCCTCGGAAATCGCCAACCCCTTCCATAGATGCGGAATCCATCCAGTTTTCCTACTGGGCCATTTATGGGCCAGGCGCACTGCCAATTCCAACGCATACATATGGCCCATAGCCGTGGCTCATCTTGCTTACCATCAGATGTGTGATGGACGGCTCCTGGGCTTCAGCTTTCTATCTCGCAGCATCGTCAGAGCATCTCATCGTCGAATCGAGTCCTTCAAATAAGGAACTGACTTGCGATAGATTCGTACCCTCATCTAAACCCTCCGCCTTCCTGACACCTCGGCGGCACACGACGGCCGGCGATGGATGATGCCGACGACTACGATGACGGCAGCGACGACTGCGACGGAGGGTACGAGTATACGTACGACGAAGACAACATGGCCGCCGACGACGACGGCGATGACGACGAGTACGTGTTCGACGACACCTGCGACGACGTCTACGCCGAGGATGTACAAACCACGGAAGTAAACGCCGCCAGCGCCGCCGCCGCCGCCGACGACGACGACGACGACGAGGAGCACAGGTACGTGGTCCTCACCGAGGACGCCGTCCGCGCGCGTCAAGAGGCGGAGACGACGAAAGTCGCCGAGATCCTCTCCATCCCACGTGGCTTCGCGGCCGTCCTTCTTCGCCACTTCAAGTGGAGCGCCGGCCGTGTCCAGGAGGAGTGATTCTCCGACGACGCCCGTGTCCGCCTCGCCACCGGCCTCCCACCGTCGGCGGTTCTCGTGCCGACGGTGGTGAGCCGGGCCGAGAAGTCCTGCGCCATCTGCTATGTCGACCACCCCGCCGGGAAGACGAGGTCGGCGGGGTGCGCGCACTACTACTGCGGCGAGTGCTGGCGCGCGTACATCCGCGCCGCGGTGGATAACGGCGTGGGGTGCTTGTCGTTGCGGTGCCCCGAAACGTCGTGCCACGCCGCCGTTGTTCAGGAGCTCGTCGACGTGGCTGCTGATGACAAGGATAGGGAACGGTTCGCACGGTTCACGCTCCGGTCGTTCGTGGAGGAGGGTAGTGGTGCCACCGGTGGTGGCAGGATCAAGTGGTGCCCCGGCGCCGGGTGCACGCGCGCCGTGGAGCTCCTCGGCGGCGGTGCCGGCGACGTGTTCTGTGCTTGCAGGCATGGTTTCTGCTGGAGCTGCAACGAGGAGGCGCACCGGCCGGTGTCGTGTGACACGGTGCGTGCGTGGCTGGAGAAGAACGCGTCCTACACGGAGACGTCCAACTGGATGCTCTCCAACACCAAACACTGCCCTAGATGCCGGCTGCCCATCGAGAAGGACCAGGGGTGCTTTCACATGACGTGTCCGCCACCGTGCGAACACGAGTTCTGCTGGGTGTGTCTCGACCCCTGGGACAACCACAAAGGCTGCGTTGCCTTCGTCGGCGCCGGCGGGAGCAATGGCGGACAGGATGAGGGACAGACAGCGAGGTCGCAGCAGATCACGGACATGGACAGGTACGTGTACCACTACGAACGGTGGGCGGCGAACTACTCGTCGTTGGAGAACGTGTTCAAGGACATGGCGGAGCTCGAGAGCTCCGGGATCGAGCGGATCGCAGCCATGGTGGGGCAGCCGGCGGCGAGCTTCGCGTTCCTGACCAAGGCGTACGAGGAGGTCGCGCGCGGCCGGCGTGTGCTCAAGTGGGCCAACGCGTACGGCTACTACCTGGACCCGGTGCGCGACGCCGCCAAGCGTGGCCTGTTCGAGGACCTGCTGGACCAGGCCAACTCGTGGCTGGAGCGCCTCCACAACGCCGCCGAGCTGGAGAGGAGGGGAGCTCTTCTGCTCCGACGCTGATCCCGCCATCGTCGGCGACCTGCTCAAGTACTACACTACAGAAACCGCGTCTTTGCCGAGTGCGAAGAGGTTCGCCGAGTGGCAAAAGCCGCGCACTCGGCAACGAACACCTTTGCCGAGTGCCAATCTCAGCACTCGGCAAAACCAGCTTTGCCGAGTGCCTAGCCGTCGGCGAAGCACAAAGACTCGGAAAAATAATACTTTTTGCCGGAGTGCCCGGCCGTCGGCAAAAGAATACACTCGCAAAG
Source organism: Hyparrhenia diplandra (assembly GCA_015847255.1). Taxonomy (NCBI): domain Eukaryota; kingdom Viridiplantae; phylum Streptophyta; class Magnoliopsida; order Poales; family Poaceae; genus Hyparrhenia; species Hyparrhenia diplandra. The sequence continues at coordinate 94,257 of JADLZK010001126.1, read as the reverse complement.
GATAACAGGGACCAAACGGACGCGCGCTCTCCGTCACCTTTTGCCGAAAGTGTCTCACGCTAGGCACTCGGCAAGCGCGACACGATTTGCCGAGTGCCAAACTCAGGCACTCGGCAAATACTCTCTTTGCCGAGTGCCACATAAGGCACTCGGCAAACCGTTAATTTTTTTTTTTTTTTTTAAGTCCCATATTTTTTGTGTGCCATTAGTACCCTAATTACATGTCATATTCACAATTTGGGAGAATTTCACGCTGTTTTGCTATATTTCATGAATTATTTTTATTTTCTTGCATTTTCTTGGCGACTCAAAATTTGAATCTGCAGGTACATGAAATAATGGACTGTGTTCATTCAAAAAATGTTATTCACGATGTTTGGCGTATGTTTAGGCTAAATCCAGGGGACTCGCCGAAATTTCGAACATTTATGTCTTGGGAACATGATGAGTCACGTGCGGGAAAGGTGTTTTTAAAATCTATAAATTCCAAGCGAAGTTTAAAATTCACGAAACTTGGCGTGGTGTCTTGTCATCTCATGGGGAGGCTGTGGAAAAAATTTGAAAAAGTTTCGAGCAAGTTGTGGCGTCGGATGGCTAAAACCCGCACATCTCCACGCCCATCATGTGATGAAGTGTGGAGATGTCCGGGTTTTAGCCATCCGACGTCACAACTTGCTCAAAACTTTTCAAATTTTTTCCACAGCCTCCCCATGAGATGACAAGACACCACGCCAAGTTTCGTGAATTTTAAACTTCGTTTGGAATTTATAGATTTTAAAAACACCTTTTCCCGCACGTGACTCGTCATGTTCCGCAAGACATAAATGTTCGAAATTTTAGGCGAGTCCCCTGGATTTAGCCTAAACATACGCCAAACATCGTGAATAACATTTTTTGAATGACCACCGGCCCATTATTTCATGTACCAGCTTCAAATTTGGAGTCGCCAAGAAAAAATTCAAGAAAATAAAAATAAATCATGAAATATAGCAAAACAGCGTGAAATTCTCCCAAATTCTGAACATGACATGTAATTAGTGTCCCAACGCAAAGAAAAAAAAAAAATGGGACGAAAAACAAAAAAAAAACATAGTTTGCCGAAAGTGCCGTATGGGACACTCTAAGAAAGACAAGATTTGCCGAGTGCCCGGACTCGTGGCACTCGGGCAAAGACATTATTTGCCGAGTGCCCGGATGCGTGGCACTTTCGGCAAAGAAGGGTTTTTTAAAAAATTGGCCGATGAGCTTTGCCGAGTGCCGCATTTCGCACTCGGCAAAGCCGCCAATATCCGGGCCGAGGGACCCATTTTTCCTCATTCTTCCCCACGCCCGCCACGCCGCGACGCCGCCGCCGCCGATTCCCGCCGGACCTCGCCCCGCCGCCGCCCGCTTCGCGGATCCGACCGCCCCGCCCCGCCGGACCTCGCCCCCCGCCCGGCCGCGGACCGCCGCGCCACGCGCGCGCCGCCGCGCGCGGATCCGCCCCCACGCCGCCGGTCCGCCGCCGGTACGCCCGCCCATCTCGGCGGATCCGGCCCCGCCCCAACGCCGGAGGCCGCCGCGCCGCCGCTCCGCCCGCGCGCGCCGCCCCGCTGGCGCCGCTTCGCCTGCCCGCGCGCCTTCGTTTTCGCCGGCTGCCGCCCGCCAAGGCCCGCCTTCGCCCGCCGGCCGCGCCCCTGGCGCCAGCGCCGCCCCGCCCCTCGCCGACCAAGGCCGGCCTTGTGCAAAGGGAAGGGAAGGGGAAGAAGAGGAAGAGGGAGGAAGGGAAGGGAAGAAGAGGAAGAGGGAGGAGGAAGAAGAGGGAGGAAGGGAAGAAGAGGGAGGAGGAAGAAGGGGAAGGGGAGGGGAGGAGGAAGAGAGTGCCTCTCGGACCGGCCGCCGCCGCCGTCGCCGACCGGTGCCGCCGCGGGCGGTGATCGACGCCGCCGTCGCCGACCGTTGTCGCTTTGGTGATCGACGCCGCCGCCGCCGACCGCTGTTTTGCCGCTTTCTACGCCAAGGTAAGCCCTATCTTTCTAGTAGTGGTTAGTACTAGTAGTTAGTAGGGTTAGTAGTAGTAGTTAGTAAATAGTTTGGTGGCCTTCGTGCCCATATTGGTGGTTGTTATATTGGTGGTTGGCGGCCTTCGTGCGCATATTGATGGTTGGTGGCCTTCGTGCCCATATTGGTGGTTGGTGGCCTTCGTGCCCATTCTCGGTATATGCATGTGGTTGTTGGCCTTCGTGCCATGTTTTTTGCAGGTTTTGGGTATCTCCCCGTGCAGGGGAGGTGCTGCCGAAATTTTGAGTGGACACTAACTTTTTTTTGGCCTTGTTTTGTAGGAGGACCTGTCGGAGGGACTCGGCGACCCCGGTCGTCCTCGTGGGCGGGTCTTGCTGCACCGCGTCTCCACCGACCCCGTAGGTATGAATCACGTCCCGTCCCGCCCTTGTAGTTGTCTTACATAGCGCGACCCGCTTAGGGCGTCTCCGTCCAAAGAGATACGGGCGTTGGTATGCGATCTGTGCATATCTGCGACCGTACTGCTTTCGATTGTCCACGTTTTTTGGACAGCCCGTGGATGCGTAGACAAGGTTAGCATCCATGCTCGCCTCCCGCCCGAGCCGAATTTCGGCAAAGACCTCCCCGTTGTTCTCCGGATACACACTCTCCCCGCCAGACGTGTATCGGGAGAACAAATGGGAGGTGTCGTCGAAATTCCGGCTCGGGCGGGACCTGAGCATGGATGCTAACCTTGTCTACGCATCCTCGGGTGGGATTAGGACCTACCCCTCACCTATTAGATGGTAGGAACGCCGTGTAGATGCAATTGCTGCTTATGTGGCTCGCTGACATGGGCGTATGACAGAGGATGGATAACCGTGAGTGGATGTACACGGGCTTCGCAAGTAAGAGTCTTGAATGGGTTAGGGGGACCGATGCTTTCCTGGAACATGCATTTGGCCCAGTCGCTAAAGGGTCTCGTTTCGGATGCCGTGTCCGTGCAAAGAAATGTAAGAACAAGAAAAAGCGAGTCAAGATTGAAATGGGTAAACATATTTACAACAACGGATTCGTCCCAAACTATAGCCGCTGGATCTTCCACGGCGAAGTCGATCGTATTAGAGAGGACGTGGTGAGGCCCCTCCTCGAGGAGTATGATCAAGATGCCGGGATGGCGGACATGATGGCAGACTTTCACGATGCACAGTTCAATGGAGGATTGGAGGAGGAACCTGAGGAAACCGCAAAGGCGTTCTACGAGATGATGGAGGCGGCACAGCAGCCCCTTCACGAGAAGACAATGGTTACGGCTGGATGCCATTTCACGCCTTATAGCGTTGAAGTCGCAATTGAGCATTAGTCGAGACGGCCGACACCCTCGTTGTCGCTTATTGGCAACCGCTTCTGAGGGTCACGTCCTGCCGAAGAACACGTACGAGTCACAGAGACTTCTTCGTGGACTCAAGATGCCGTATGAGTCGTACCATGCTTGTCCAAAGGGGTGCGTCCTATTTAGGGGAGATCTCAAGGAAGCAACGCACTGTCCAAAGTGCAAAGCCTGTAGGTTTGTGGAGGTAGAATGTAGTGATGGCAGGAAGAAACAGTCCAAGATCCCCGAGATGGTCGTACGACACCTTCCTTTCGTATCGAGGCTCCAACGGCTGTACATGACGGAGGAGTCCGCGAAAACAAATGACATGGCACAAGAAGGGCAAAAGATACATCTGAGAAGTTGGTACACCCATCGGATGGTGATGCATGGAAGCACTTCGATAATATGCATCCCGAAAAATGGCAAAGCCGGGTAACCCGCAGAAAAAATGGCGGGTTTGCCGAGTGCAAAAGGTGGCACTCGGCAAAATGACCATAACTTTGCCGAGTGCCTCCCGTACAAAGACTCGGCAAAAAGTATATTTGTTTTTTTCGTAAAATAAATACTTTGCCGAGTGCCTCCCGTACAGCACTCGGCAAAGTATATTTGTTTTTTTTCGAAATAAATACTTTGCCGAGTGCCAACATCCGCACTCGGCAAAGATTTAAAAATATTCAAATCTTTGCCGAGTGCCGGGACGTTTGGCACTCGGCAAAAGCCCCTTCCATGTTTAACGGTCGACGCCGGGTTCGCCGAAAGTGTCGACACGACACTTTCGGCAAACTCTTCGCCGACTGCAGTACTTTGCACTTTCGGCGAAGATGGCTTCGCCGAGTAAATCTTCGCCGAGTGCGGTTCGCCGAGTGCGGCACCGGCGAAGCCTTCGCCCGAGTAAGCGAAGCATTTGCCGAGTGCGCGCGCGCACTCGGCAAAGGACGCGTCTCCTGTAGTGCTACAAGGAGAGGGTCGAGAGCTACACGGCGGCGACAGGAGGTTCTTGAGGGGCCTCGTCCAAGCGTTCCAGACCACGGACCTGCCGGAGATCAAGTCCCTGAAATAGACTGGCCTGATGCATGGATCCTTTTATCGGAATCGTTGTCGTTTAGGATTAGTGTGTGCTTCAGTTTTAATGCTTATCTCATTCTTGGGACATTGGTAAAATCTGTGATGGACAACTTATTTTTGGATCAATCTTTGGCTATGGTAATAAATTGGTGTTGGTCATACTGAATCAAACTTTGTTTATACTACCATTATTATTTGGAGGTACTTATTATTTGGTAGATTTTTGCATAAGCACTAGATTTCTAGCTAGTGTGGCAAATGCAATCATTTGCAGCTTCAAAGTGACTCATAGGGTTCAAAGTGACTTCAAAGTATGCTTCCTGCCTCCCAAAATAAAAATCACTCTTGTTTTTCGAGACGTTAATTTTTCTAACTTTGACCAATTATATATGAAAAAGTATTAATATTTATAGTACGCAAAGTGTAATAAGATAGATCCACTAAATATACTTTCACAGCAAAATAATTTGGAGATTTAAATGTTGAACATTTTTTTTTCCTACAAATCCTAGTTAAAATTGAGAACGTTTGACCTACTAGCCATATCCTCTTTCGGACGGAGGGAGGTCATGGCTGAACGACGCCTGCATTGTTTCTTGTTTGGTTGGGCACTTGGGCTCGCGTCGTGCCCGCTGTTGACTGACTAATGCCCTGTTTAGTTCCGTGGACTAGGGACTATGGATTAAATGGGAGTCTTTTAGTCCCTCCCAAAAGTCTATTAAAATAGGGACTAAATGAGACTTAAAAAATAGTCTCTAGTCCTCATATTTGGTAGTCTAGAAACTAAATAGAACAAAAAAAAATTAATCCCTAATCCCTTGGGAAACACATATGCCCTAAGAGTTCATGCATCCTCGTCACGGTTTAGTTTAGCTACTAGCAACTGAGACTGCTTGCATTGGAAGGATTATGCATGCTCAGTGGTAGTCTGTTTTGTACTACTTAGGTTGTCTGCACTGCTATACTGGACCGATTACTTCAGTACCGATATCCAGTAAAAAGAGCTGCACCGCGGTACTTTATGTCGTACGCTGCGCTAGCGTTCGCCCACCGCACGGGATATCAAGCGGCCTTCCGATGCTTCCGCCAAAGACGCGCATGGGCCCACCTCGCCGTGGGAGAGGGAAGGGAGACGGGACCGCGAGGGGCGCCGCCGCAACCGAACCAGCGCCCGTGGCGGCGATGCCGGTGACCCGCCGAGTAGCCCCGCCCGCCGCCGAGCCGCGCAAGGGAGGCCGCTGCGAGCCATGCGGGGCAGGCCGCCGCGAGCACCGTGGGGAGGAGGCCGCGCGCCGCATGCAGGTCCGACAGGAAGGAGCTGCTCATCGACGTCGGGGACGCCGCCCCGCCGCGAGATCCGGCGCCGTGGGGACGCCATGGCGCACGCCGCTCAAGCGCCCGCCGCCACGCGAATGTAGGGCCGCTGCGGCCGCTACCGCTGGGACTCCATGGGCGGCCGCGGGAGGTGGCGTCGGGCGTGAGGTAGGACGTGAGCTTGGCGCTACCGCGAGCACGGCGCGGCGGCGACGGCCCGGGCGGTGCGTAGCGTGCGGCTCCGGCGCGGTGAAGGACGAGAGGGCGCAGCGCCGAGGGCGACGCCGGCGCACGAGGCCGGGCGCGAGCGGATGGGAGGGAGAGAGAATGGGATTGGAGAGGTGATTTGCTTTCCTATGTGTGACGTGGAGAGAGAATGGGATTGGAGAGTTTGATATAATTAAATATGGACGGCCGCGGAGAAACCGGATATAAAGTAGAGAATTTTGATGACCAGGGATGGAACATTCCTTTTAGATTGTGGATTTAAAGTACCACGAGTGCGGATAACCTTAATAGCATCGTGTGTACCTTTATTAGTAGGGAATAATAAAAGTTAGTAAACATTTTTGACCGGACAAGTGACTGGCCGGCGGTATTCAATTACTGAGCTGTGTTGAACGGATTGGACCCAACTATATACGTGTATGTGTTTGGTCAAACAGCTTACTGATAGTGGCTGGAGTTCTTGCACGCCGGCCGGCCGTATGAAACTGGCTGGCGTCCCAATTTGAAATCCGGCTGTGGCGTTCGTGTTCGGCCAGCTGCCCAGCTTCTCTTCTCTTCGTCCCTACAGTAATTGTGTGCGGCAGAACTACGTTAGAGACAGTTTTTGAACGGTGAACTGTCATAGTCGTACTATTGACATTCTGAAGAAATTCTGATAGCATGATCAACTGTACTTAATATAATAGCATCTGTTCGTTGGATCATAAAACACATTCTATGTCAAATCAACAAACGAGAAGAAGACCAAATAGTCGAACGGAGCGATCGTGCAGCTCAAGCTTAATCAAGATCAGGACTTCATCAACACCGGCTAGCTGCTGAACAAATCATCGTGTCTTTTTACAAGGGCAGCTGCTGAACGAGAGCATTCTAGAGCCGTCAGACTCTGTGCAGAACTCGACATGGAAAATTTCTTGGCATGCACTGTCAATTAGTGACCCGTTCCTCGATCTCCATCAGGCAGGCACTTATTTATGCCGTAGAATGTATCAACACGAACTCGCCATTGGCACCCATGATTGCTGCAAATAGAGCTATATATATACATGCAAGGCTGGCAAAGTTAGTCATTCTCGAAGCTTGCTGAGAAGGAATTAAACTTCTAAAACCAATTGCTGAATCTTGGCAACAAGGTTGAAGAAGACCGATCAATACAATGGCAGTGTACAACTCATCATCCGAGTTGAGCCGCGTATTCTCGTCACTGGACCGCGACGGCGACGGCAAGCTGTCGGCGTCCGAGCTTCGGCTGTGCATGAAGGCGGCGCTGGGCGAGGATGTGTCGGCGGAGGAGGCGGACCATCTGGTGGCGTCGGCGGACACCGACGGCGACGGGCTGCTGAGCCAGGAGGAGCTCCTGGCGCTGGTGCTGCCGGCGGCGGAGGAGGGCGAGCAGCGCCGGGAGCTCAGGGAGGCGTTCGGGATGTATGCTATGGAAGGCGAGGGTGCATCACGCCGATGAGCCTGAAACGGATGCTGAGTAGGCTTGGCTCGCACCAGGACGTTGATGAGTGCAGGGCCATGATCTGTAGGTTTGATCTCAATGGCGATGGGGTGCTCAGTTTTGAGGAATTCAAGGTCATGATGGATGCATAACTTATACTAGCTAACTAGTGTACTAGATAATTGTGTGATTTTACTTATTTTGGTTCTTGTTTTTGATTCGTTCATTGTGTCCTTATTCAAACGTTCATTTGTACGTACTAGTTTGTGTGTCAGATCATATATGAAACGAGTTTGTATTTGTTTGTTTCTATGTATATATATGACCATTTTTTAAAAATTATGTTTCTTTTTCTTTCATACATGATCTGACCCTGTCCCCTTCGTTCTCCTGAACTACTGATCCTGCTGCTTGTTGGGTTTAGATTAGATCTGGCGATTTTGGCTCCCGTTCTAGCTCAGCTTGTACTGATTGTTTCCGTAGGCTAGCACAAAGTTCTTGATTTCTCAAGGAATCCCTCCCTGTTCTTGTAGTTGACCGCTTCGAGTACCATGGATGAATCTGTTTCTTGTTGCTGGTTATTTCACTCAGAGCTACTGGATTTGCGCGCCTGCTTAGTTCAGCTGACTGCTGTTGGGATTGTTGACTTCATGTTGACCCATGCTGAATCTTGTTTAGTCCTAATATTATGTGTCAACTTAAGTGACACCAGAAATGATACAATTGTTTTAATTACTTGGATTGCGACACCATTGGGCTACACGTGTCCTGTCATTAGGCTGTTGTGTGTAACCCAGAAGGGGGAATCTATACTTTGCTTCTGCATCTCCGATGGTGTTGAAACTACATCGTGCACTACCACCTGATCTCACCTCATTTAAAAAAAAAAAAAATCTCCTTTTTGCATCTTTTCTTTTGAAGGAAGCTGAAGCAATCCAATAGTTTGCTGAATTTCAATAGTTTTGGCGTTTAGAGAGTTCTTTTTTTCCTTGCAGTGTTTATTGTGCATCCTGTGATGTAAATGTACCCATTTGCTGAAAAGTCAGTGATTATTTAAAACACCATCACCATCTTTTGTGTCAGATTCCGGCTAGATTGGACCGAATTGACACCTGATTATCGATCATCGGGAGGTGAGGATGGCGAAGGAGCCATAACGGAGGGGCGGTGGCGGCGGCAGCATGGCCGCTGCCGGTAATAGCGGCGCATCGGCCGGGCTGAGGAAGACGATCGGCGGCGTGATGACGAGATGACGCAGCCTGATGAAGAACGACGAGGTAGAAGACGATGAAGAAGACGCGGTAGCAGCTCCGGCGATGACGAGAGAGGAAGGTGGAGGAGGAGGCGGTGGCGGTGGGGGCAGCGGCGCTGCCGCCCGAGGAGGGCGGCGCTGCCGGGCGGGCGGCGCTTGGCGCCAGCCAGGGCGGCGGCGCTGCGTGGGCGGCCAAAGCGGCGGCGGCGGCGGGCTGACGGCGCACGTGCGCAGTGGAGGGAGAGAGAGAGCCGAGAGACAAGAGCTGTTGGGAGTTACCCCTTTAATTTATTTCTTCTCAAGATTCAACCGGCTACATGCCCCTTGTATTTATAGTCCGAGGGAGACTTGCACGCTAAGTAATCTCTAGGAGGTTTCCTTATAGATTGGAATATCTCTCTCACAAGCAACCTATTTATTCCCTATTTTATTTCTATCTTTATTCCTTAAATATTTCTTACTTTATTGCGAAGCAACCGGCGGCGCGATTCTGGCGGATGATGGCGGCGGCCGGCCAGGAGGCGCGCGCCCTGGCCTTGGGCCCTAGGGCGGCGGCGGTTCCCCCTTGTTGGGCCCTATTCCGGCGATCTCTTTTTGGGTCATGACATTTCTCCCCCTTTCGCCGACAAATAACGCCAACGCTACCGTCGCTCTCTCACCTGTTGTTGTTGTTGATGTGCCGGGCGAAGATGGAGGCGCTGACCTTTGCCGGGGCGCGCACCACCCCGTAGTACCTTTAATAAGGCCGGGACATAGTGGCGATGTTTGTCGAGGAAGACGATCTCCACCGCCGGGCGTCCCAAGCCGTTGCTCCCGGTTGGAGCGTGATGGTTCCAGCGATGCGAAGTAGGTTGTCGCCAATTTGTGTTGCCATTTGATGAAGGATGGGAGGTTGATGTGGGTGGTATGTACCTCTTGTCGCCGCCATTTGAAGCTCACAAGTCGAGGCTTGCTGAAGATGGAAGCGTCGAACTCCTTGACGAGTTGGTTCGTAGTGCTCCCTATGTAGGGCGTCTCCTAGTGCGGTGCAGCCCACGGTATGTTGGTGTAGTCGTACTGGGCATAAATGTCGTTGAGGAACATGGGAGCCAACCGATATGGCTCTGAGTCGCCCCTGCTGCCAGAGTCACGTAGTCGACGTCGCGATGGTTGTTGGTGTCGCCGTTGAAGGACGCCCCAAAACCGAGAGTGTGGCACCATGGTATGTTGTCTCCGCTTCTGCGGGCGCCTTGGGGATGCGAGGAGCCAAAGAAGGAGGAGGTCATTGTTGTTAGTTTGGCGCTTGTGTACCCGATGTTCTCGCTTGCGTGGTACCGATGATGTCGCCTTTGCCGAGCTGCAGCTTGAGAGATGGTGTTCTCCGTCATTATTGATGTTGGCCGAATGTCCAGCGAGGTGTAGTAGATCGTCGGCGAAGGTCGGGCGAGTGAATCACCGTCTCCTTGGCGGCGCCCGGGGGCGTCGGTGTTCTCATCGGCCCGTGGCGCCTATGTGTGGAACGTCGTGGGTTGCCAATGTCGAGGTTGGCCGCTAGGATGTCGCCGCGGGTTGATGCCCTTGTAGTTGTTGTTGATGGTAGGCATGGTGAAGATGTAGTCCACATCGGGGAACGCCATTGGCATTGGCATCCTTGAGGACGTCGTTGCCATTCATGTCACCCATGGTAGCGTCCTTGTCGTTATCGACGTCGCCGATGCCGCAAGCATTGTGGCTAGCGGTTAATGGCGATGTCGGGGATGTCGCCGACGCCGTCGGGGTGTCGTTGTTCGCCGATGATGCCGGTCGAAGACGTCTTGGTTGACGACGTCGGCGACATCGTTGGAGCATGGGTGATAGAGGTAGAAGCTCCTTGTTGAATGGGATTTACTTGCCCGGTGACTGTGGAGCGCGTGTGATGTCGTGGTCGGGCGGTTGTTGGCGTTGTTGTTCATGTCGCCGTTGTTGTCCAGATGTCATGGACGCCGGGGTTGAGATTGGCGACGCCGGTGCTTGCGTCGCGACGCCGTTGAGTCGCCCTTGTTGGCACTCGAGATGTTCCCAATGTCGAGGATGATGTTGGTAGTGACCGGGAACTTATCTCGGTGACATTGAAGTAGCCGTGAGACATTGGCCTAGTTGGGTAGGCTTTTCGTCGAATACCGATGGACGCCGGGTGGTAGCCTCCGGTTCGATCGATTTGGAGAGCAACAAATGGGGCGCCCATGGGGTATGCGTGGTCGCCGCTAGTAGCGTCGGTGGTCGTGGAGAGGACGACGTCGGCGGCGCCCGAGGCACCCTTGTCATCGGTGGCACCCGCGGGTAGGAGCGCCGCCGATGGGGTCGCCCAAATTGACATGGTTGCCGCCAATGTTGGCGTCGCCTATAGGGGTGTCGCCGCCGCCGGTGGCGCCCATGGCGGTGGACGGGTTGTCGACGGCAGTCGCTTTGTCGAACTTCTCCGTGAGGGCGGTGATAGTGGTTTGGATTACCTTCACCGAATCACGAATGTCGCAGATCCCCATCCCGAGCTCGGTGATGGTGTGGCTGTCCATATGATCTTGGCGCCGGTGGTGGTCGGAAGCCGCCGGTGGTGGGAATCGCCCCGTCTCCGGATACCACCGCCGATTCCGCCAGATTGACCGAATTGACACCCCATTGCCGATCGTCGGGAGGTGAGGATGGCGGCGAGCCATAACGAGGGGGGGTGGCGGCGGCAAAGATGGCCACGCCGGCAATAGCGGCGCCGCCGGCCGGCCGAGGAAGACGACGGGCGGCGTGATGACGATGACGCAGCCGATGAAGAACGACGAGGTAGAAGACGATGAAGAAGACGTGTACCAGATCCGGCGATGACGAGAGAGAAGGTGGAGGAGGAGCGAGCGGTGGTGGCGGCGGCTGCCGCCGCGAAGGGAAGGCGCGCGGGCGGCGGCGGTGCTGTGCGCCGCCGGGGCGCGCGCGGTGGGGCGGCCGGCGGCGGCGGCGGCGGACGGGAGACGCACGTGCGCAGTGGAGGGAGAGAGAGAGCCGTAGAGACAAGACCGGTTGGGAGTTACCCCTTTAATTTATTTCTTCTTAAGATTCAACGGCTACATGCCCCTTGTATTTATAGTCCGAGGGAGACTTGCACGCTAAGTAATCTCTAGGAGGTTTCCTTATAGATTGGAATACCTCTCTCACAAGCAACCTATTTATTCCCTATTTTATTCCTATCTTTATTCCTTAAATATTCCTTACTTTATTGTGAAGCAACTCACGTGGCGCTGTTACGGCGGACAATGGCGGCGGCACGGCCGAGCGCTAGGGCCTTGGGCCTAGGTGGCGGCGGTTCCCTCCTTGTTGGGCCCTATTCCGCGATCTCTTTTGGGTCATGACATTTTGGCCGACGTTGCATGCTTTTACTTAATGCATTGTTTTAATACCCGAGGCATCATTAGGGATTCTTCCAATTCCATTTAGTTTCGACACATGACTTTTTTTTTTTTGTTATATGCGGCTTAAAAAATGGCGAATAGTTAGCGAGAACGGATCATGCGACACCGGTTACTCGATTTAGCCTCCCGTTACCGGTACTCCCTCCGTCCCAAAAATAAATTAATTTCTAGAGTTGTCCTAATTCAATCATTTTATGTTTGACCAATTTTAGAGGAAATATGTCGATTCCAGCTAGATTGGGCCGGAATTGACACGTGGATTGGGGAAGATTGGGAGGAGGAAGATGATGGCGACGAGGGGAGGGGCGGCGGCGCCGCCGGGCGGGGGCGCCGGGCGCGCTGGCCCGAGGCAAATCTTGGCGGCGGCCCCGGGCGGCGGTGGTCGCGGGCGGGGGTGGGGCGGCGGGAGGGAGGAGAGGAGGCAGGAAGTTGGGATAAAATTCTTTATTTGCTTGTTGCCTACAGACCCCCTTACTTATATAGCCCGGCTAGTGGGACTTGTATCTCAAGCAATCTCTAAAGGTTTCCTTATAGATTGGAATACCTTTTACAAGCATATCCTATTTATTTATTCCTAATAATATTTATTTAATTCCTAATAAGGGTCTCCGTTATGAATGAGATAGCCCCTTGCACACCAAAACGCCTAAGGATAATCCTAGATAATTTCCTCCTTTAATCCTGAATTAATTGCCGAAAAATCCGCGGAAAGGGGGGACGGCGGGGCGGGGGGGCGAGCCTGAGCCCGGTGGGCGGCGCCGACGCTCCACGGGCCGACCGGGCCTGTCCTCCCGGGCCCTATTTCCTCGACATGACATCTCCCCCCCTTCTCCGACCGGCGCGTCCCCTCGCTACTGATGAAAGTTCATTCTCGTGACACCGGGATGAAGATCGCTTGCCCCCGTAATGATAAGCTGCACCTCCAGGGACGAGTCATCCCCGCACCGGTTCCCGAGGTTCATGTTCTCTCGGGTCCTCTTTGGGTCGCACTCCGTAAGGTAGTGGAGGTTGCCGATGTAGCCGTGGTAGATGTACCGGTGAACCCGCACGCCCCTCGCTGGGAAGTTGTCCGACGACGAGCTGCCAGAGAAGCTTCTTGAACGCCCACGCCGAGGTGCCGGTGCACCATATCACGGGTGGGCTCTCCAGAAACGTAAAACGCCATTGGGGGAGCGTTGACGGCGAGTGGAAGGAGTCTCCAAATGGTGATGTCGCTAGTAGGAGGAGTAGCAACCAAGTTCAGCATCGCATCATATGTGAAGGAACCGACATCGAACAGGGAGGGTGAAAGCCGGTGAACCGCCCCTCGCATCGTAGCCCGATGTGGACGTTGTCGATCGTGGAGGAAGAGGCGATCCATGCCGCCGAGGAAGACGACCGGCTGGGTCGACATGGTGGCGGCGGCGCGCCATATGCCACCCAACAGATGGCGGTTGGCGCCGCCGGCGACTCCGCTGTGTACGCGCCTGCTAGAAAGTTCGCCCCGCAACCCCGCCCGAAGCAAGGCCTCCAGCAGGTCCGTAGCAAAGGGAGATGAAGCCGAGGTAGAACCGCCCCATCGAAGAGTAAGAGGCCGCCTTCCAAATAAGCCGATACCGGAGCGGCATCGCCTGCGGTGACGCCGAGGGCGATGCGCGGCGAGATGCCGGTCCTCCAAGGTAGCCCGGGCGTAGCTGGATGAAGACCCGGTAGACGTCGTCGAGGTCCAAGCCGCTTGCATGCCTCAAACGCTTGCCAAGACGAGCTGGAGGAGTCCCGATGCCCGCGCGATGCCCGAACGGAGGAGGCCAGGCTGGGGCGCCCTCGCTGTGGTGGTGGCGCCGACGTGAAGGTACCGGGCGCCCATCGCGTAGTACCGCAGCTCATGTGTGGCGAAGTCCCACGCCATTCTTCCTGTGCTTGCCAACCAAGGCATGCCAAGGATGAAGTCGACGCCATCGCCCAAAGGCAACACGTAGGCATCGATCTCGAAGGTAGAGGCGCCAAGGCGAGGTACGCCGGGCGGTGGCGGTCCGCATGTAGTAGTGGCGCGCCGCGTGCCGTGGTGATCAAGATACACGCACTAGAACTGAGTTGGTTTTCTCACGAGGACTTTAGGGACCGAAGTTGTGGAAATATGGAACAAACCGCCAAAGGGGACGTAACGCCGCACAGCGGTGGAACGTAAAGATGGGGGCGCCGTAAAGCATCTCGGAGGACGGGCTGGTAACCAACATGGGGAGTATAAAATTCAAAAAGAAAATCTCCAATCGACGGTGACCCTTGGATACGGTAGCGTAAAACAGGCCTCTCACGTAGCGAAAGGAACAGCTCCAAGCTGCGCCGCGATGGCCCGAGCAAACTTTTTACGCGAAGAAGAGGTCAAATTCTATCACGGGCGAAAAGTTACCGATGTCCTCCTAGGGGATTCCAACACGCGATACTTTCGGATGGTTGCAAATGGCAAACATCGCAAGAAATGTATCTTCTCCCCGAACATGAAGGAGGCAAAGTAGAAGGGCAAAGCAACCTCAAAACCTATATAACCCAATTCTACAAAGAACTCTTTGGCCCCTGAGGATAATGCTTTCTTCTTTGATGAGTCTAGAATTGATGATATCCCCTCAAGTTAGCCATCTAGAAAATGAACTTCTCACGGCAATCGCATCGAAAATGAGGTTCGAGAAGCTATCTTTGACATGGAACACAATAAGGCACCTGCCCGTATGGATTCCCTGGTTGAGTTTTATCAACAATTCGGGATGTCATTAAAGGGGACATAATGCAAATGTTTCATGAGTTGCACACTCGGTGACCTTCCGGTGTTCAGTTTGAACTTCGAGTAATCACCCTATTACCTAAGACCCAAGACGCGAACAAAATTCAACAATATAGACCCATCTCGCTTACTAAATGTGAGCTTCAAAATTTTCACAAAGGTTGCGACCATACGCTTAAACTCGGTTGCGGAACAATTGATCAGTCCCTACGCAAACAGCGTTTTTGAGAGGACGTAACATCCTGAAGGAGTTGTTATCCTTCATGAAACGGTTCACGAAAATGCATCGCAAAAACCAAAGTGGAGTAATTTTTAAGATAGACTTTGAAAAGGCATATGACAAAGTACGCTGACTTCCTAAAGCAAACGCTTAGGATGAAGGGCTTTTCACCGAAGTGGATCGGGTGGATACTGATCCTTCATATCAGGCGGAGTGTAGCGATTAACATAAACGATGAAGTCGGACCTTATTTCCGCACCAAAAAGGATCACGACAAGGAGACCCATTGTCACACATTCTTTTTAATTTAGTTGCTGACATGCTCGCGCTATTTATAAAAAGAGCAAAAGCTGAGAATCGCCTAAGTGGGGTTGTGCCACACCTAGTCGAGGACGGCCTTTCAATCCTACAATATGCGGATGACACGATCCTCTTTTTGGAACACAACCTGGAGCATGCTCATAATATGAAGCTAATTCTATGTGCGTTTGAGAAGCTATCAGGGCTCAAAATAAATTTTCATAAAAGTGAGATCTTCTGTTTTGGAGAGGCAAAGGATTTTGAGAATCAAGACAGGGAGCCGTTTGGTTGCGACCATCGTAAATTCCCAATCCGATACTTAGGTATTCCGATACATCATCGGAGACTGTCAAACTCAGATTGGTTGAAGATACAAGAACGGTTCAAAAACGCCTTTTAGTAGCCGGAAAGGTAAAAACCACTCCAATCGGGGTCGCGTTTAACTCGATCAATTCCGTTCTCAACAGCTTACCATTGTACATGATGTCCTTCTTTGAGATTCCAAAAGGTATTCGAAAAAAGTTGGATTACTTTCGATCACGCTTCTTCGCGCAGGAGACGAACAAAAAAGGAAATACCGTCTAGCAAAATGGGATATCCTGTGCCAACCAAAGAACAAGGGGGTTTAGGGATACAAAATCTAGAACTAAAAAATATCGCCTTTACTCAAAGAAATGGTTGTATCGCTTTGTTGACAACAGACGGAACATGGCAAATGATCCTACGCAACAAGTATCTAGGGACTAAACCACTAGTGCAAGTCCATTGGAAAAGCGGTGATTCTCATTTTTGGGCAAGTCTGATGAAAGTTAAAAGGGATTTTCTCAAATTCGAATGTTCGTCATAAAAAATGGGTCACGAGATAAGATTTTGGGAAGACACGTGGATAGGTAATAGGCCCCTACGACAACAATACCCGCAACTATATAACATCGCTAGGAAAAAACAGGATACGGTGGCCGAGGTGCTTGCTTCACCAACGCCTAATCTATCCCCGGCGCTTGAGATTTGATTGGCAACAAATTAGCAATGTGGAATAATTTGGTCAATCGCCTTGCACAAATCAATCTTAGCCGGAGAATGATGAGTTCAGGTGGGACCTTGACCACAAAGGTGTCTTCTCGGTTAAATCACACTATCGGGGCTGATCAACCAAGACATACCTAATGTCAACAAGCGGTTATGGAAGTTAAAAATACCCCTCAAAATTAAAATATTCCTTTGGTATCTTAGGTGAGGCGTTGTCCTCACTAAAGATAATCTGCTAAACGAAACCGGCAAGGATCTCTAAAGTGTTGTTTCGCCAGAAAAAATGAGTCGATACAACATTTGTTCCTTGATTGTCGTTTCACAAGGATGGTATGGGCCACGGTCCACGCGGCTTGGGGTCTAAGGAAGCCAACTAGTATTAATAACCTTTTTGGGGATGGCTGAATGGAATACCAAAAGATTTTAAATCACTTGTTCTTGTTGGCGCAGCGGTCTTGTGTTGGTCCATCCGCTCTGCTAAATGCAAAGGGTTTTTGAAAACAAACATTCTTCTTCTTTTGCAGGTACTCTACTTGATCACGCATTGGCTCCGTGCACGTGGGCTATCCCGCAACGGCCTTCTTCCCGGGGAGGTGCTTGTAGCGGCCTCTCGGTTCTTGGAGCGGGTGGCCACGGACTTTTTTTTTCCCAAAGCGCGTGGGTGGCGGTCTAGTCTTAGGATTGACAAATATTAATGTGTGTGGTTATTTAAAACTTTCAAAGGCTGTGTGCCCATGGGCAGAGGCCGGGAATGTTTCAAGACATTGTATCACCTTGATGTAATCTCTTGAAATTAATAAAAATTCCCATTTCCAAAAAAAAAAAAAAGGGATTATTATTTGTATATGCTCATGTGTGTCATGCCGAAGGATTGTATTCTAGTACTATATCTATATGAAGAATATAGGAACTTATTATCTATCTATTGGCCTGTTTGGTTTCCCCCCTCTAAAGTTTAGTTACTCCTAAATTTTAGCAGCCTCTAAACATTAGTAGAGATGTTTGGTAATTTAGTCACTTAAGTAGCTAACTCATATGCACTTTAGTGACTTTTAGATACCTTTTCCTAACTAAAGGTCTGTAAACTCTAGTGGAGGTGCTTGGCATTTTAGTAAATAATATTTAGGGAGGTAAACCAAACAGGCCCTCTACCTGTCTATCCATCTATATATATAATATATATTACCTCCATTCCAAATTATAAACGGTTTTGGCTTTTCTAGATAACTAGGTGCATAGTAGGAGTAATGTATCTAGAAAAGCCAAAACTTCTTATAATTTGGAACGGAGGGAGTACATATTATGACAGAGAGTAACCCCATATAGAAGCACCAGCTAAACGCTGGCCCTAGGTATCCAAACAGCCTGGCGAAAAGATTTGCTAAAGTTTACCAGCTAAAGGCATCTAAAATTTATTCGAATGCAAACACCACATCTAAACATTTAGTTGCTAAAGTTTTACTTTGAAATTTTAACTAGCTAAACTTTTTAGTTATAATATGACACGATTTGCCGTATGTTGTTTCTATCTCTCTATTTCACTACAACATATATAGGATGTGGCACTATGATAAAATTCACTAGGTGGTAGCCTTAGGCACCTATATTTTCATTTAATTGAATTCATATGCTAATCATAAGGCATTTGATTCGTTGCATGGATATTGACTTATATGTTGTAGCCCGGGAAAAGGTAGCCGTAGCCCTAAGAAAAAGAACGTGGATGCGGATCGCAGGGCGTCACCTGCGACATCATCAGATGGTAAGTAACACTGCATCTTGAACTTCCATGATGATACTAAGACCTTTTCAATGTAGCCAAGTTTTGCGGTTTTCCATGAAAACACTACGTGCCAATATGGGGTTTTCTCCATAAGTTTCGCTGTACTAACAAAGAACGATAAATGGCCGAAGTTGTGCATTGTATTACAAATCTTCATGGTATATATCTAAAGAGATGGATAAAAATAAAGAGGGATGCATCTCTATATTTTTCAACATAAATTCATTCTTTCTTTGATGCACTCCTGGTTAGGTTGCAATCACCATTTGTTGTTTACTACTCTGCTCCTCCAAATTAACGCTACATGTATCTGTTGGCGTTACTGCCATCCTGTTATCACCTTGTGCAGGTAGCAACGGGCAGCGACGCGGAAAGACAAGCGGGAGTAAGAAGGTATATATGTGTAGACCACTTTTCGCGTTAAGTCCAGGCATGCATGCAACAACTATACTGCTGCTGTGACTTGCAGATTCCCTCTACTAACAAGACCAGCAGCAAGCCGGTCGAGCTAGTCCGTCCACTGCTGATCGGCTGTACCTGGGAATCACTGGAGAAATCTGTGGAGTGCGCAGTGATGACCCTAACCAACACTACGGACTCCTACATTGCCGTCTGCATTGACCCACCAAGAAATTGGCAATTTACTTGTCCAAGGTCACAAATGGTGGAGCCCAAGTCCACGTTGGCTCTTGCTGCGAAAACAGAGAAGATGCAGGAACCTCGACCTTCAGGAGACAGTCCAAAGTTTGTGGTGCGGATGATCGCCATAGAAACGAAGAAAGAGGTTGACAAATTGCGGTCAGCATCCATCGGTGGCAAGGTGACTATAGAAAGTGGCAAGTTTGAGGAGCTAGTCAAAAAGTCGCATGGTAAGGTGTTTACAGAGACCAGGTATAATATATAACGCAAGCTAGTACTACGACTCAATATACATAATATGCCGGAGACTACCGGAATCGGCTCCCTTCCGAAAGTGTTACATAATTTGCCGAGGGTAGGATATCGGGCACACGGCAAAGAACACCTAAGCCGAGTGCCTAAAACCCAATATATATGCCATATGTGCAGTGTTTAATTTGGACTCGTCTGTGTAAATATCATTACTCTGTGTTCCTTATATAAATTTTGAAGCAAATGCAGAGTGTAGTTGATCGACCATTCCCCTAATTAAATTAACTATATTTGCGTTAGTTATTAACTTGTTTTATCTGTTCATATATACCAGATCGTACCAACCATATTCGATACTGAGATCCCGATGAGATCCACTGACGTGCACCCCACAGAGCCATGGTGAGTAATCTTATATGGATTTGGCAAGGCCATTCCATCTCACAGGAGAGTTCAATTCACATTTCACAGTGTTGTTTCTAAGAATATAACAGGAGAGTTTAATTCACATTTCACAGTGTTGTTTCTAAGAATATAGAGATTACTATTCTTAATTACTGCAAAGATTCATTCTTTTCTTTCATACAGTATATAGAGATTGAATTTCATGATCCACCTAGAGTTGGAACCGAACTGAGAGAGATTCATCAACCATGAAACTTATTTTTTTATCCTCTCTTTTTTCAAAATTGCCATGTGCATTTATGTGACCTATTAACTGCAAATAAAACTTCCAGTGAAGCTAGACTGACATTACTTATGCGAAGATATATAACATATATTTCCTCTTGTTGATATATGTGCATGTACGCATCACAGGGTCGTGTTGGTGAGTAGGGATGGACGGTGTGTTTACATCTGGGACTACCAGAAGAAGGTACCAGTATATGTCTACATACATATATCTTACTATTAGAGGCACCAACAAAGCATCCACGTTAATTCTTATCAGAAGCTCTAGAAAAAGACACGTCTAGCCATTTGCCAATGCTAGAAATTCTCATATTAATTAATCAAATAAATCTAGCTGTTTATTGAGAAACTCCTATTATAATTAACCATTAGATCTATTTGATTTTAAAAAGTTATCCATCTCGATCACTTTGACTTCTGTAGTTCATCCATTCTTTTGTGTATCTGGTCATATTATGTATCTAGTCACAATTAGCCCACGTACGGTTGTTAATGGAATAAATAAATAAACATTATATTTGAAACTGGTGCACTCAAACTTAATCTGTTTGTGATTTTACAGAAAAAATTGATAGAGGTGCAGTCCAAAAACAAGGCTTGTTCGGCCAAATTTCTAGTTCAAAAAGAATGGTTGGCAGTGGGGACTGCAGATGGATACATATGTATCTACAGGTACAATTACAAATGCACTAAGCTAGGCGAGGTCTACAAGTTCAAAGCTGACGAGGACGGCAAAGCCATCAACTCGTTGGCTGTCCACCCAGGTGATCCGCAGTGCCTTCTTTTGTCCACCAAAGCCAGAATCACGCAGTGGTCATCATTGAAGGACGACGAGTGGAAGAAAAGTCGAACAATCCCACGGAACACTGTTGGCATTCACGGTCTCAAGTATAACCCATAGGATGGAGACACTTTTGTCGCCGTTACCGATGCAAACGAAGCAAGGGTTTGTTACCCCCTTCCTCTCCAATAATAAATGAGTAAATCATCTTTCATGGGGTCTTTGTTCGGAGGATAAACCCCAGCAAGGCCTACCTCTACCTGTGGATGTTCTAATTGCTGAATGTTTAGTAGACCACTAATTCGGTTATCACTATAGAGTCATTTATATATACGTCCATCTATATCTATCCGTTGTTATAAGATGCCTTCTCTCTGTAACTTGTAGATCTATACCACTGAATTTTCCAGAAAAGATATCACCATCCTGAAGGGATCATCCAGTGCCGACTATTACCCTACAGAAAGTAACCAGCACTTGATGGTTACTTGTCTAAATGCATCATCTTACTGCAAGGTGAAAAAGAATGTTGCCAAGCACTAATTATTCTAACGATGCTCTTTTCTCACTGTTTTGTTTTTGCAAATATCAGATATGCATTTTGGAGACTGAAAAAGTTGTACACAAACTTGAGGTGACTGGGCGCAAATGAACCAGGTAGCTTGCCACACAAAGCACCCAATATTGGCTACCTCCACCTTCAAAGAAAATAAGGTATGAATATCCAAAATTCATTTGAAATTATAAGGTTGCATTGCTCAACATCATCCAGACGTGTGCCTGCCTGTAAGACCCCATCTATGCATATATATACATGCCATTCAATCAACATCATAAATAAAATGACTCATGTAATTGGTACACGAAGTCAGTGACATGAATGCGTGTGTTTCTAAACTATGCCTTATTTAGAAATTAACCAAGTTAAGTATCGAGGGGCAAGTTATTCTTTTCCTACAGACTAAACTTGCTGAGATACATTGCATTTCAGGAAAATGGGTGTACTACCACTTTAGACGACGTGACTATTGATTTGTGGATTGCCAATACCTACAGGTAACTATATTTGATTTGATTCTGCATGCTTGTACTCCCTCCACTTTTTTTTTTTAAAAAAAAAGATTCACAAGTATTCCGTGATTCAAACATAGTAGGGTCATAATTGGTAGAGGTTCTCCGAACCATTCTCTCAAAAAAATAAGAGATATTTACCAAACAAAAGCTATTTCTAGAGTTGACTAGAAGAATCACTACCATAGGGTCGTGAGATTCAGAGTTGAAACCACAAACATTTCAAGATTGTCCTAGAGACTAGAATAACAAGTTGCATATATAAGAGTATTAAATTAGTTTCTTTATTGGAAGAAACAGTACCATGCGACAAAAACACAAAAAAGTAGCTGCTCCGGTCGTTGGTTCGGGCACATGTACATAGTTGGTCTAATCAATAAAAAAACAGAAGCCATGTCTTTTTAGCATTGTGTGCATTTCTTTATTGTGCGAATGCGGGAGGCTTGGCCCGCAATGCATCTTTTATTCTAGTGACATGTAAGATTTCTATTTGCTCTTGAAAACAATAGATATAACTAATGCAGTTCTCCTAATTAATTATCAGGCATGATAGAACGGTTCGCATTCCAGGCATGGGCAGAAGCCACTCTATGGTATTCGCCACAGACAAAAATGGTTTAACAAGGTACTCCTTAGTCTTCAGAGTGAATGTTATAATTTATCTACTCCTATTTCAGAATATGGCTAACTTTAGATAGTATATCCTATATAGATACAACCCTCGATTTTGCATTCAAATTTTTAAAATTTACATACTCAAACAAAATAAAAAGAGATTTTAAGGGACAACATATAGTTTTACATTAAGTAATAGCAAAAATTTGCTAGGTATTGTCTTGCAATTTATAAACCAATGTCCATTAACCATGCTGAAGAATTGTCTGGTAAGGATATGAAGGGTATATATGTCTTCTGTAAATTCTTTCTTAATTTGTCCCAAGATCATTAGAATGTGCTATACAGGACAAAGCGAGTAGATCATCCTGTAGAGAGATTGAAGGTGTAATCAGCCAAACATTAAGATAGTCATTAAACGTTCAAGAAAGATGCGTGTGAAATATGACAAGCATTGCTTGTCATATATGTATGCATGCCACCGAGTTTGAAACTCCACCAAAGATTTACAAAGGCAGTGGTTGAGTAACTTTGAGAAAAACACATATTGAGATCCTCAAGAAACTAAAAAACAGCGGTATTTGAGGATAGATTTCGTACAGATTTCGTATGTCATAAATAGTTACTCTGTTACTAATTGTAAGATGTTCTGGCTTTTGTACATCCATAACTTTAACTATGTGTCTACACATATATAGTTAATATTTAGGTGCATATCAATAGCTATATATGTCTATAAAAGCCAAACAACATATAATTTTAAAAATAGGGATTACGTTATTCTAGGATGGAGAGAATACTCTAATACTCATTGGTGTGGCTTTCATATCTAAATCTAATGACATGTACCCTGCATGTTGGGGCGGCATTTATAGGAAGCACCATCTCAAAGAATGAATGGAATGGAGCGTTTGATGCATGTACATTTTGATAGAACTTATTACTAGTCATTTCGATTCTTGGCATTAACAAGAATACAATGGTTTCCAATGAATTATATATGAATTATTATTAATAAAAAGCAAAGTCATATGTTAATAGTTTTATACAATTCTTTTGCAATTTCACAATGCTGGACTCTGATCATGGAATCTATTTACACAGGCTCTTTGTAATGTTTGGGACTAAAATAGCAATTGTGGAAGTTAATTCGGCAGCGGCCAATACAAGCCGACGGACTGGTGGTCATGGGTAATACGGGTGACATCCCCAGGATGCCAGGAGACCAAATGAAAAGACAATCATTGAGATTATCACTATATTACTCGAATAATACCATTTTGCTTTGAACTGCAATTATTTGACTTGTAATACCTGATTGTGTTCTTATGATGGAATTCATTTGGAAAACACGTGGAAGTAGAGATATTTGGTTCCTGGGGCAATATAGTTACCATTGTATATTCTCAACTGTCCGCAAGTATATCTGGATCATGTATTTCTTGTATGATTCCTTGTCTTGTGTGGCTATGTAGAAGTAAAACAATATCGATTCACGTACTCCATTATGATGCTGAGTGCACTGCACTATATGATTCATAGGCTACACTTATTCTACAGAGTAATTATTATTAAGAAATAACACACTAACACGGCACAGTTTGACGTTGTTTTATTTGTCCGTACGTGTCATGGGCTTTTAGTTAAGTAACTGGGCCTGAAAACTCTGGGTGCTTTGACCTTTGGGGAGGCCCCCGTTGGTAACCATCCCTGGACAACTTTTATTGAAAGGAGCAGCCTTTGTAAATCTAGTCGACCACAAGCAGGAATGGAGAGGGTCAGCCGGCAAGGTCAATTTTACAAAACCTACCTAACCCTACCACCAGTCATCGCCCTAGCTACACAGTGATCAGAAAACCAGATATGTCCACATGGAGGTCGGATGCTAACAGAGAGAAGTCCCATCGACACAGTAGGCAACTTACCTGTTGCATCGAGGAAGATCAGCCAGCAAGCAGGTTCGCCACTGCCCCAATAGGTGCCGAGGTCAATCGGCGGCGCCGTCAGGTGGTCAGGCCTAGGCACGCGCTGGGTTTTTTCTGAACCACATGCATGTTTTCAATCGGCTGTGTCGCCTCATATGTTCACCCGAGCTAGCTTCTTTTTCTATTCGAATATATGCTGTATCAAAGTTTCAGTCTAGAGGCTTAAGCCATACCAGAGAGCATACAGTTGTTAAATGTAAAAAGTGATTTGTTTTGGACCTCTCTGACAAGACATAAACGACACCCGTCTGCTGGCACCATGGCTGCACTCTCTTGTGAGCCCAAATGCGTCCTCACACAAAGCCTCCACAAACTTTCGCACAACATAAATTTGTTCCATGCTTATTAGAATGTACACGAACCACTGAAAGGAACAAAAACTAATAATACGAGCCAGGATTTCAGCACAAAGAAAAATGATGCAGGTTCTAATAGAAGCCGAGTTCTTATTAAATGAAGACAGGAGAGTAGAAAACAGGGTATTGACTTGTACGGAGGCCAGAAGCAGAGTCGAAAACAGAGTATTCACTGAGCAGCCAGAAGCAGAGTGGAAAACAGAGTACTTATATCTGTTAAACTATAGGATATGCTCATTATTTCCAGTTAGGGGTAAACCCAATTTTTTACTCCAGAACAACCACTGTGAGACCGGAAAATATACTACTCGGATTTTTCAACTTGCATTGATTCCTTCTCCAGTCTACTTCAATTTGTATTGCACGTTGTATAGAAGATTCATACATGATCAGCAAGGCCGCCAATGGGCCTGTGCTTCTGATCATGAGGGCCCACCAGATTTGTTAATGGACTGTCAGCCCACGAGAAGAAAACAATGGCTGTATTGCACCTCCGTGTCTCATCTCGTCCCCGCGGCCTCTCTGCAATCGAGATTCGAGCGAATTAGCTTCTGCATATGCATTATTGTGACGCTCCCAGACGGCTTGCGTCTATTACTCTATTGAGGGGAATACGAAATTTACAGACGATATTTTTTACTCAATTCTGGTCTTTCCCAATTCTTTTGACCAACCCGGTAGATACGTCTTGTGGAAACCAGGCAGCGGCAATGCAAAAAGGCACCATGTGGCAAAGCAAGCAACACATAAAGCCTCATCAAACTTTTGCACAACATAAATTCGTTCCAAGCTTATTTGAATGTAAGAACCAACCACAGAAAGGTCCAAAATCTAAATAAATAGTTAATACAAACCAGGAGTACGTTCTGAATGAAGAAAAATGTTGCAGGTCTAAGCAGAAGCAGAGTATATTGAAACTTTGATACAACATATTCGAATAGAAAATAGTTCGGGTGAACATAAGAGCCGATACAGTCTGGCAGGCTCACAAATCGACTGAACTTGTGGTGATGGGCTGCTGTAGTCTCGCACGCACTGACGCTAGCACCATTTGTGCTGCGGCACGGTTCAAGCTGAAACTTGGATCAGGATAACTGATCTGCGAGAGGAAGAAAGTTTGTCAGTAATCCTACTTAACCTTCTGGAGATATTATGCTTACATCCATATGACCATATATTATCAGATGACCAGTTAAAATGCTAACTTCGTGGTGAATAATCATAGAAGGATGTGTCATATACTTGTGTATAAAACAAACGAAGGAACCAACCTTCACAGTACATGTTATATCAAGATATAGTTGACTAGAAAACAGAGTATGGACTGGTACCGTGGCCAGAACCAGAGTGGGTGCAGCCAATGGGAATTTAGAAGTTACACACGGCTGACAGTTCAGTGAGTATACCTAGATCCGATGTATAATGGATTCAACGGAAAAACAGTGACTATACCTACATCGTAACTGATGCGAGATGTGATGCTCAAAAAAAAAAATTTTTTTCTCAAGATCGGGCCATTCACCTGTTTTTCATTAAGAGGAAAATGACATTCTAACAGCCCGACAAAGGACCTGTTTTTCATTAAGAGGAAAAGGAAGTTCAAACAAGAAAATGAGTGGCCCAAGCGAGCAGCCAACTGAGGTGGCCGGAAACCTACCTACTTACTGATGCGAGATGCGAGCTGCAGTGCTGCACCACGGTTCAGGCAGAAACTTGGATCAGAAACACGATGCGAGCTGCAGGGCCTCAGCATGTTCGTCAATAATTCTTCTTAGTCTTCTATATATACATACTATGCTTACAGCCATAAATTGTCCGATGACCAAAGTGATTATATCGTAGTGAAGAATCAAAGATGGATGTGTCTGGCAGCAGTGCAGCACAAGATAGGAGAGTGGAAAACAGAGTATTGATTGGGTGGCCAGAAACAGAATTGGTGCAACCACTGGGATTATAACACACACGGCTGACGGTTCAGCAACCACTGTGATGCCAATACTAGAATTCATCGGCTAAAACAGAAGACGTACAGTGTATGCAGGCGTGCTTTGGTTCCAAATTTGGATGTCTTTAAGAACTTGCTAGGTTTAGTTTGCCTAAATCAATATCAGCAGTTTGCAAGACCACCTCCTCCTCCTCCTCCTCCTGCTTTTCAACAAATCATTAATTGGGCAAGACAAGCAAAATGATGTATAGATGCTAAAAAGGAAACAGAAAAAAATAAAGAGATTAATTTGATCGGAACTACAAAATACGTGCCGTACCTAATTATTAATTTTAGACATGAAAAGCGTCGGATCATTTGGATGCAAAATACGCGCCATACCTTATTATCTTCATGCATGCGACATGCGAAGCGTCAGATTATTTGGATGCAGCTTGCATGCGTTTCTCAGCGCATCCATCGCAGCATCGCTCTCCGCAACAGTCGTGTCTTGACAGTTAAACCACCCAGTGACATCCCGAAGCGAAGGCAAGTACTCGAAGCCAACATTACCACCGTCACTGTTGCTATCTTTTAAGGCCCGCACAGGGACATGAAAACTAAGCACTTCAAGATTTGGCATCACACCAGAGGCTACAATTTTTCCGGAGTCATTGTATCTTTTACAAGCAAAGGGCATAGCATCTTTTCCATTCCACATATGCAATGAAATGCAGGCGTCCTCCTTGTCCGATTGCTCAAACTGGACCATTGCATTGGTCGTAAAATGCCTCAACTTCTGGAAGAAGCAGCCATCACCGGGTTTAATATTACGTGCGGTCACTGTGGACTCTGTTCTCAGGTAGAGATAACATAGCGCTGGTAAACTAGCAAGAAGTTTCAGATCCTGCTCATCTAAAGTGGTCAACCCCAGCTGCAAGTGGTACAGGTTGGGAAGACGTGAGGGATTAATGCACGACGGCAATTTAGACATCTCAATACAATACCAATTCAAAAACCGGAGAGGTCGTGGAAGCAAAAAGCCTGCTGCTTCCCACATGGCTGTTTCCACATCCCAACCTACACCGTGCACACTTATATGCTGGATCTTTTGAAGATTTCTTAAAGACTCCACAAAATCGCACTGCATGCTCCGGTCCGTCCCATGAGTGCCGAACATGAGCGTTCTCAATTCTCGTAGGCTGCCTAACTCCTTCAAAAATCTCCTTGTCTTATCACTGCAACCATTTGATATTATTAGCTCCTCTAGGTAAACCAGATTTCCAATCCCATCCAGCTCATTCCATACCCGTAGCCGGAGCAGCTCAGTTAGGTGGACAATGCTTCCTGGCAACAATAATGATCCGGATGCATCAATTATTTGCAGTAACTTGAGATTCCCTATTTGGTATGGTAGCTCACGAGCATAACTGCCACAACATGTGATCCCAAGATACCTCAAGTGAAGCAAGTCACCAAGATGCTCAAGGTGACAACCTTCCTTAATCTTGCAATCCACTATGTCCAGCACGCGTAAAAGTTTAAATCTCAAAAACTGGTCTCGGCTATCAATACAACACATGAATGTAGTATATGACCTCAGTTTTGGCATTGCAGGAACCATTGCTTCAGAATTAATGTGTTCTTCAACATTGTAACGTAATATAGCAAGAAAGTATTCTTCTGGCCTTGCAGTAACCATTGCTTCAGAATTAATGTGTTTTGCTATTTTATTGTGGTGGGCTAACCGACGAGCATTGCTTAGTGCAGGTGTTCCTTCAACATTGTAACCTAATATAGCAACAAAGTTTTCTTCAGATGCAAGCATGCGCATCGGATCAAGAACCATATCATGAACACGACAACTTGATACTATTCCATCCCAATCGATCCCCACCGCCTGGATCAAGCTTCTATTAATGAGATCATTGAAGTATCTTTCTCCAATCTCAAATGGTCTTGTACCTTCTTTCCCCTTGATAAATCCTTCGGCTGTCCACTTCCATATCAAAGAATTCTTACTTATCACATAATCTTCTGGATATGTACTTAGATATAGTAAGCATGTCCTCAAATGTGGAGGCAGATCATAATAGCTATACGAAAAGTATTGTCATAGTGTCTTCAGCTTCCCTATTTCCTTTAGATCCAAAACCAATAGAGTTCAAGACATCCAACCATTCATACTTTTGTTTGCCAGCCATCAAACTTGCCATTGTCATGATTGCTAATGGTATACCTCCACATTTCTTTAGAATTTTATTGATGACATCTTTTGGTTGGTTATCATGGTACTTCCCTTCTGCACCAAATATCCTTGTACAAAATAACTTCATAGAGTCATCATCAGAAAGTGATTTTAACTTGTAAACATCACCAAATTTCATTGGCCACATCAAACTTACGAGTAGTTGTGATTACATTGCCTCCACAATTATTCTCCACAAGTGACAATTTGATTGTTTCCCAAGTGGGTACATCCCATACATCATCAATAACAATAAAATACCTATCAACATGACAGTGTAATAACAATTACTTTGCTTCTCAGAGAAACAAAAAAAAAATACTAACATTAAAAAAAAATTGGCATGACACATCAAACACTTGATCATGATAGTAAAAAGAAATCATATCTTGATGTTTTGGAATCTTTAGGGCTAACAATTGGCACTATAGGTAATTATTGTAGTGGGAAAATAAAAAAAATTAAGCCAACAACTTTTGGATTACTTATGGAAACTACACACCAATTCAAGGGGCTATTTGAAAAGTCTACATATTTAAGGCATGTTGCAATACAAGCTGATCGCCTGACCGAAACTGTGTTCTTTCACCTAAAATTTATAGTTTGAGGAGAAAAAAATATTCTGAAAATCTAAGCTCAATTAATAAATACATTATATATAGTGTATTACCCTTTTATACAAGGAGTGAAGTACATCTTCTGGCATTCGAAAAAAACGAGCTAAAAGCGGTTATGTTAGAGACCACTGAAAAAATGGATTTCTTCTTAAATGTGTGGAGTCGAGAAAATCAATCTTGAGAAGCAATGTGGCACAATTTATTTTGCTACCCTCCAGCATAGCGAAAACTAGTAGTATCGACTAATACAATTGGGTTGCTCATGTGTACCTCTTGTTCTCCAGGAATTCTTGGACCTCACGAATTAGGAGTGCCACACCTCTTCTAGTGTTATGAATGTTCTCATACTTTTTTTCTTGTTAAGATTAAAGAGGATGTCCTTGAAAACTTTTACCAAGTTAAGATCCCGTCCAACTGAAACGAAAGCCGCACAGTCATACTGCGATTTTAGGTTGTCATACACCACTTTGGCAAGAGTGGTTTTGCCTAGTCCGCCAACTCCTACAATAGAAACCTTTTTGGTGATCTTCTTGTCAGGTGCAATAACATCATCTGGTTGGGATGGATTCAGCATAGCTATGAGCTCGTCCCTTGACTTGTCGACCCCAATAAGTTCTGCCACTTGTTTGCACATAGCTTTCATGCAAGGATCAATAGTTGACGATGTTGGGAGCGGCTTGTACAGATTGTCACCAAGTTTGTAATCCTGGCGCCTTTTAGCTAGCTCCTCAAGATGATTCTTGATGTCTTGGATGGCACTAGAAATACTACGGCGAGCCTTGGCCTTGGTGAATACTTTACCCATCTTCTTCATGGCACGTTTGAGCCTGCTCGGGTCAGTAGTCTCCCCACCATCGACATGCACGAGGTAGGCGTCGAGGACATCCTCCATGTCATAGGATGCCTCCCTGACCTGGCATGCCCACACCTTGACTTGCCCGTTGAGCCGATCCCATGGCACCTCCGCGACCTCGCCGAGGAAGGCATAGATGCTCTCCAGCTCGCTATGCAGCCATTGCACTTGCTTCTTCACGCCCTTCTGGAGCTTGTATTCACCGTGGAGTAGCCGCGCAAGCTTGGGAGCGAGGCTTGCCAGCGGCCCTGCCAGCACACTCACACTCATAGCTGTTCTCTTGGTTGGTTGAGATCTGAGTGCAGTGGATTCATAGCAGTACTCTCCTTCTTGCTAGTAGCAAGGCGTCTACTCAGAGTCATGCAGCAGCTGAAGAGTTAACCAGGAAACAACCAGGAAGCCGGGATTCCATCGCTGTCATCCACTACACGGGTAGCACATGGGTCCACTGCACGTCTCACGCCCTCACTGTCCCCTGATAGCTCACGCCAGCTTCCTTCCTGCCAGCTTCCTGGACCTGCCGCGTAGTTTTGTATAAATTTTATCATTCTTTACGATGACCAAAGACTGTGCCAAGAAGCGTGCATCACTTACCAACGGCTACCACATCTCTCTGGCGGCTCAAAATGTTTGATGACACCAAAAAAATCCAATATAATGCACAGCTATGTATTATACTCGAATTTTTTTTAAAGAGTTAAAAACATGCCCAAAATTTTCATGGATCAAATAATCTGGAAAAAAGATTATCAAATAATGCACGACCTAGGCCGGCACGGCACGGCCCGTTGGAAAACTAAGTAGACAGTAGGTGAAAACTTTTTCTTATAAGACAGTAGGTAAAGACCTGCCAAGAAGTGGCCACGGCAGCCGGCCACCGATGGCTTTTAAAAAACCTCGTGATGTTTTCCTTGATGCATGACAGGCGGCACTACAAAACACATGTCTCCACTCAACCCAAAAAAAGATGTGTTCATTTTTACGTCCAGTTGCTCCTTTTAAAACAGTTGTTGCTGCTTTCTTCAGAGACCAGCACCACGCTAATACGTCGACCCGCACCTAAAAGGCTAATTCTTCTGCCGATGAACACGTCATTGTAGCAGTAGGACTTGCAACTTTCTTCCTAAAGAACACTGCAGGCACAATCACGGGTAACCATATTCATGTTGCATCTCGCCAAGAAGGGAATCTTGTTACGACCTAATACTTGGATAGGAAATTTTGGCACCAATCTCTAGAGTTGGGTATTTATATTCCTGGTAGGAAAATAAATCCAAAACAAATGAATTATTGAACCGTGTTATTGCTTTCTTGTCCACCTTTTTCGGTCTGCCTTCGGTCTGCCTCCGTTGTGTCAATTCTGTCCGCCTCTACGTATATGTCTTTTTGACGGACTTTTTCGTAGTACGCTGACCGTATTTCTTTTGAGTCCTGGTTTTGCCGTAATCTTCATCTGCAGTAGTTTTCATTTGGCCTACTCTCCCTCTCCGTGCTTTGATCGTTCTCCATCTCCTTTGGCAACAAAACCAACTAGGATACACAGGCCAAAAGAGAAATCTCAAGGAAAGGGAAGGTAGTCTGCCCGACATACCCATCTCGTGGAGAGCCGCTCCGTCGCTGCTCCTCGCCGGTGGCTGCGTGGCGCCACGCGTGACAGGCCACAAGGCCCACAACGCGCCTCCGCCGCCGCCTGTCTTGCTACTGGCTTGGTCTAGACATGCCTCGCTGCAGTGTGCCTCACGGCGCTCGGCAAAGAACGGGGAGTGGGGTTGCGCAGAGCGGACCAGAGCCGCCGTCTCTGGTTGGGTGGGTGCGGTCCTGTGAGGTGCGTGACTGGTGACTACACCTGGGTGGATGCGGACGAGGGCTGATTTGAGAGAGGCTCACATTATTTTTGGATTTTGGTTAACCAGCAAAGAGAAACGAAGATGCTTGGTTGCACTTGTGAGCTCCAGATATTGCCTACCACATAGCAAACGGGAAAGAGAGGAAGCCACCAAGGAACAAAGGATAACGGACAGAGTCACTCGAACAGGAATCACGGACCATAGGTGATAGGTCCCATGAAGAGTAATAAAGTTGCAAACATCTCTTATGTCTAATTATTTATTTATTCATGCACAAGATATAAAACCCATTATTTCTTATTATGTTTACGATACCCATTTCATATTTTTTTCTATTGCAAATACACTATACAATGTCTTATCCTTTCACTGGCGGAGCCAAAGTTCATATGTGTTTTGGCTCGGCGTGTGCTGATGTATAGTTTGATTTTCATATTTGTCAATATTAGAATAGGTGGATATAATAGTCTCTTGTGATGTTTAATAATTTATTTAACAAAAATAAGGTTAGCCCAATTAAAATAAACAAAGATAGATAACTTAGGTGACCACACAATAATATGTCCTGTTGTGACACATATAGACAGTTAACTATATTCGCACCAGTGTCGGGCTTCACGCTTGAACTGATTAACCCTGTGCTTATTAGTCATAATACATTATTTTTCCCTCATAAGAAAACAACATGAGCCGACTTATCAGCTGCAAAAACCATCAACCAAACACCGACGTCTTGGTGCAACGCATGTGCGCCCAGTTGAAATGCGTGGATAAATTTACATGCACAAGTAATAGACAACAATTGTACGTCCCGTGCAACGCGACGGGCATCAGGGCATGTTTTGCTAGTACTAACACGGCACTGTTTGACGTTGTTTTATTTGTCCGTACGTGTCATGGGCTTTTAGTTAAGTAACTGGGCCGGAGAACTCTGGGTGCTTTGACATTTTGGGAGGCCCCCCCCCTTGGTACCATCCGTGGACAACTTTTATTGAAAGGAGCAGCTCGCACAGATGGATCGGTGGATCGTATGGCCGGATATTTTTCATCAACCTAGTCGACCACAAGCAGGAATGGAGAGGGTCAGCCGGCAAGGTCAATTTTACAAAACCTACCTAACCCTACCATCAGTCATCGCCTTAGCTACACAGTGATCAGAAAATCAGATATGTCCACATGGAGGTCGGATGCTAACAGAGAGAAGTCCCATCGACACAGTAGGCAACTTACCTGTTGCATCGAGGAAGATCAGCCAGCAAGCAGGTTCACCACTCTCCCAATAGGTGCCGAGGTCAATCGGCGGCGCCGTCGCTGGCGGGCGTAGGCACGCCGCGCGCTGGTTTTTTCTGAACCACATGCATGTTTTCAATCGGCTGTGTCGCCTCATATGTTCACCGAGATAGCTACCTTTCTATTCGAATATATGCTGTATCAAAGTTTCAGTCTAAAAGTTTGAAACGAATGAAAAGGGATATGCCACTAGGATGCCCAAGATGACCGTTGGGTGGCTCGCAAGGCGACTTCGCGGGGCGGTCGCCATGACCCACCCGCCGCCACCGCCGGCTGCTCCCTCCGCCGGCGTCCCCCACCTCCCCTCCCCTCCCCCTTCCCCATCCCCATCCCCCTCCCCACTCCCTCCGCTCCGGCTGGCCCCCGTCGGGATGTGCCTCGCCGGGCGCGCGTCCCTTCCGTCGTCGCCCCGTCACCCTCCCTGCCAGCCGCGCATCGGCGATGGCGCCGGTGTCGGCGACGGCGCCCGCCCCTGCACTGTCTCGGGCTCCCCGGCCCCTGCCCGCCCGTCGTGGGCTGGGAGGCCACCGTCCCTCCAAGTTCCAGCGTGTGGGGGGATTCGCGGGGGGCGCCCGCTCCACCGTCCGCCCGCCCCCTCGCCGGCCCGGGCCCACGGTGCTGGGGGAGGACGCCCGCCGCCGCAGGCCGCCCCACCGCGCAGTCGTTGTCGGGGCCACCGCCCGGGCTGCTCGGGGCCTTCCCCGCCGGACTGGCGCGTCTCCTGCCCTCAGCGCATCCCCTCGCCGCCGCCACCGCCGCGCCGTAGGCAGCGGCCCGTCTTCGGCGACCTCGCGCGGCCGTGGTACGACGGGGCCGCGGGCCCTCAACCAGCGGCTTCAATATCGCCGTCTTCTCCCACCCCTCCCTCGTCCGCCGCCACGCGCGGGGTGGGCGCGCCCCAACACCGCCGCCACCCGCGCCGACGCGCCGGACCTCAGCCGTGGCTGGCTGGTGCGCCTCCGGCGCGGCGGTCGACGACGGGTCTCGCCCCTCGGGCCCCCTCGCCGCCATCGCGGATGTCGAGGAGGGCGAGATTGAGGATGACTTTCGCCCCCACCACCACGCCGCCCGACGCTGCGCGGCCGCCCGCTCAGCGATACGGTGGTCGTGCGCGGAGGTTGTGCTCGTGTGATGTCACGCCCACTTTTAATGGGACTTTTTAATCTCGCGTATTGGCGCCGGGGATCACGCTACCAATACGTTACCGAGTCACAGTAATGGAAATCAGTTATAGATGAACTATTCCGAGCATATATTGACATAGGATAGAAGGACTTACAGCGGTGATGAAGACACCACCCTGGATTATATTAATCAGAGTAGCCAACTGTGAAGCAGTGGTTTATCTGTGATGGGTCGCTAAGGTGCTAGACCGTCTGGGCACTACTCCATGTTCCACGTGCAACTTGAGCGCGGATGGAATTTACGGACTTCTACGTCTTTCTCCTAAGCAATGTCTCATAAACTCCTACGTCGTTGGTCTCCTACTTCGACGGCGGTCTTACCTTCGGATATGCCGATGTCTGTAAAAACAGAGGGGTGAGTACAAAGGTACTCAGCAAGTCCAAACCAGGGGTGGTTTGGTATATTAAGGGTTTGGGCCCTAGCAGAGTCTCTAAAACTGCTCTTACTAGTTCCCGGGGTTATCTCATCTGGTTATCACCTTCACATCATCACAAACGTTAGTTATTTCTAATCATAGATGTTCTTGCCTAGCATTCGCCCGGTCCAAGGACGTGGCTATTCGAATAGATTCAATAAACTCTGCAGAGGTTGTACAAATTTCCCCACACGATGGACACATCCTCTTCCATGATCGGTGGTCGACGAGGTCCAACGAGATCCGTACCAGCTTGAGTGCTACTCTAGGTATATTGGTATAATCTTCACCCGCGACTTCTCGGGGGTTGGAAGGACAACACGCCACCACGAGGATGACGCATCACCCTAGACAATATGGTGATGCCAAATCACCCGCGGCTTTACAGGTAATACCTAATTACCCAACCTATACTGTCAACACCACTATCAATCTCAAATCATCAATATGTGCCTCTAGCACTGCGCCACTGCGCCCAAACACTTCCGTGGAAGACCACTCAGCATCCACGCCAACCGGACCATGGGGCCACTCTCCCCACGTCTGCTCCCAATAGGTCGTTTGCCTGCTCCGGCCACCTTGGATCCCAATTATACCTCAACCCAACGGGGTGTGAATCAAGCCGTCCCATATACGACGTGTGGCTGTACGAAATATCTCACTAGGTAGAAGGTCTTATGAACCGGTCCTTAGGGAGGCGAGTATCTCTCCGCAGGAATCCCCTCACGGCGATTCCCGTAGCAATCCATCTCACAATGAATTACTATCACCCACCTCTTTTGTTGATTAGGGTTCATTAAACAATCTTAGGTTATACTTGATTACAACGTATAAGCGTAGATAACGTGGATGATTACGTCATCCGGCTTAGCTCCATAGCTACGTTATCGGGGCCCATACCACTATATACTAATCCACTTATCATCATCATTATTATCTCATCACATTATTATGGTCATGATTGGGTGGGTAAGGACTTGCCTGGGATGTTCTTACGAATCGGCACGGCGTCGAACGATCCTAGCTCGCTTTTGGACGGAAGCTCCTAATCGGGTCGCCGATTCTAATTGCGATCAAGCGGTAAACCCTAGCTTGAACTATGACATATAAAACAAACATAGAACATTATAGTGGCAATGGGTTAGATGCATAGAGCTAGATTTTAGATGGATTATGGAAGTCGTTTCACGCGAAACGGAGTTAGTATGCATGAGATATGGATTTTATAATATTAATCCCTAATTAAATCATTAGGGTAATATTATAATATAATTTTTTCATGTAACAAAATTGAACTAATTACATGATAAAATTCTATAAATCAAATAATGAATTTACAAATTTTCTAGGATTTTTTCGACACCGAAAGTATACTTATAAACATCTGTGTACAATAGCCGGGTAGTCAGTAGCAATTAAATAAGTGTACACGAAACGTCCCATTCGCACGCGTGCGCCACGTGGGTCCACGGTGGCCGCCGCGCAGGCGCCCATGTGTATTACGAGTCCACGGTGGCACAGGATGGCGTCGTGACGGAGGGAAAACGGAAGGGCGGCGGTCGCCGTCTGATTGGTGCAAACCGTGGCGCCCGTCGCGGTCGACGCCGGCCCGGACTGGGCTCCCGTCCGTCGAGTCCCGCCGGGCGGCGCCGCCGGAACCCCGCCGGAGTGGCGCCCCTTGTTCAAACCTCGCCGCGAAGGTCCCTCGACTCCTCGATGCCCCGAAGCGGTCGAGGTGACCGGTGGCAACGGCGCGGCGCCTCCGCTAGGCGGGCGGCGTGGGCGGCGGCCCGACGGCGGTGACGCTTCACCATGGCTCTAGGCTACGCAATAGCGAGAACCGGGTGGGGGAAGAAAGAGCTAGCACGGAGGGGCTTCACTGACCACACCAGTGCGACCACCGTTGACTACACCGGGCGGGGACACCCAACCCTAACTATGGCGGCGGCGACTGATTTGGGGGAAATCGCGTGGGCGAGGAGGAGGGGTGGAACGGGAGGGAGAGGGCGAGCACCTCACGTTCTAGAGTGAGGCGGAGCTCGGGGAAGTGGTGCGAGGGTGAATGGAGCACCGGAGGGGTATTTATAGGCGCGCTGCGAGAGCGCCACCGGTGAGATCCTTTCCGCCGTCTCCGGATATTTTTCCCGACCCGTGCGCCTTGTGCGCGTGGACCGCGAGCCGGTGCTCCATGAGCCGGCACACGCCGTGGCTCGCCTTCGGGGGGTGAGCTGGGCTGTCCGTCGCGTCGTCCGGTGATGCGGGCCGCCGGGCGGTCATGGCGGCAAGGCGGCCGTGGCGCGGCTGTAGGAGTTGACCCGGCGTCCCGCGGCGTCGTGGCTCGGCGCGGAGGTTAGTGAGCCCCTCGTGCCCCGGTCTCCGCCATCGCGACGGTTTGGCTGGCTCGCGCTACGTCGGGCTCGCCCGACTTTCCCCGTGCGGCGGCAGGGGCGATGAGTCGGCGAGTCGCGGTTGCCGAGGCATGGATGGCGCTGTGGCGTGGTCGTCGGAGCGGAGGGGTGCACCGATGGCGGAACATCCCGGAGGAAACGTCCGACTTGCTCCCTGTGCCCTGGTCGTCGACAGCGGGGTGGGCGGGACATGGTGTCCTCGCGTCGGCGAGAGGAAGACGACGGAGGGGTGGGTCCCGTCTGTCGGTGGGGAGGAGGAAAGTGGAGCGGCCTCGCTTCGCTGGGCTGGACTCGTCCTCGCCCGTTGGGCCGGCCCGTGCGCGCGCGTAGGGAAGAGGAGGGAGGGAAGAGGCCAGCTGGGCTGGGCCGGTGAGAAGGGAGGGAAGGAAAATGCGGGAGTGCTGCTGGGCCAGATGGAATATAAGCCCACGAGCGATTCCCATTCTATTCCCCTTTCTCCTTTTTTCTTTCTTTATTTCTTTCTCTCATTTCCTTGCCTATTATTCCATGGGTGTCACTTATATATATTTTGGTTATAATTATTTATACCAGTACATGTATATTCCCATGTTTTATATTCATGAAAATATCTATCCAATTGTACTTATATAAATAATTACATATATAGGTGCACACACTTTATTCCCCAATTCTATCATTTCATGTGTAATTTATATATTACAAATATTCTCACAAGCACACCTATATTCCCATGACTTTTATTGTCGAGAATAATTATTTATTGTGCTCATAAAAATATTCATAAATATTTTTGGTACACATTTCGTTTCGGTATTTTATTCCCGGAGAAAAAATTGTAAATCATTCTCATGCAACTTCTTCCATAAAATCTAGATCTTACCTTGCACCTTTGGTCACCATAAGGTTCACAAGCAACAAACAAGATTTTCTATTTTCTATATGATGAGAGTTTTGAAATGCGTGGTTTTTGAAAACGGGGTTTTGGTTTTGGCGGAAAATAAATCAAGTTTTAGTTGTAATTATAAAAAGTTCAAATTTTTAGTGAATTTTAAAATGGTGCAAAAACACGGGTGTTACATGTGACCCTCTGCACCGTCTTCGTCACCGCCTCCGTCACCTCCTGGGCCGCATCGGGTCGCTCAGTCGCAGGCCAGGGTCGCCCCCGCCCCCCACCGTGCCGCCGCCAGGTCCGTTGCGGCGGCGCCCTCGCCACCCTTGTTGTCCGCCATGGAGGTTGTCAATAGCGGCTGTTTCA
This sequence comes from Hyparrhenia diplandra, assembly GCA_015847255.1. NCBI lineage: Eukaryota > Viridiplantae > Streptophyta > Magnoliopsida > Poales > Poaceae > Hyparrhenia > Hyparrhenia diplandra. The sequence continues at coordinate 55,683 of JADLZK010001126.1, read as the reverse complement.
TGGGCCTCTCCCGGATGCGCCCCCCTCGTCCCCTCCGCTGGGAGACCCAAGGGGATGCGATGGGTGGACGGCTCCTTCTCCGACTGCTCGGACAACGAGGATGAGTTCGTCGAACCGGAGGCCCCCCACCGTCGTGCGGCGCGCTTGTCCATCCCCTCTTCGCCGGAGTGCTCACGGGTTACGTCGTGGACCCCGCGGACAGACGGTTGAGTCCACCGACACCGGGAGTGGGGGACGCGACCGCCGGTGCTAGGACCAGCCGACCATGGCGCAGCGGCGGCGCCCGTCGTCGTCGGCCAAGCTTCTCGGACCTCTCCAACTCGCGGGCTCGCGGCTCTCCGTGGGCGGAGCGGCACCGCGCCCGTTGACTCGCCATGGGCATTGAGTCAGCCGACGGTCCTCTGTAGCCTTGGCGTCGGCGTCGACGGGCGCGTGCACGCGCTTAGCTGCACTCGCAAGTGCCACGAATCACGGCGCCGCCCGAGGCGGCGCACCATGGGGGACACCGGCGGGGCTTCCGTGGTCCTGCCGTTCCTTCGGCGCCAGGCCGCGTCCCGGCTCACCTTCATCTCGCCCACGCCGCTTACCCGCCCACCAGCCTCGGGGCCCAACCGCCGGGCAACCTTGCCGGATGCTCGATGGGCGGCAACGCGTCCTCCACCACGCCGAGCACGCCGCGTCCCCGCCAAACAGCCTCGTCTCGCGGCGCCGCCGCCCTCTGTCCCGCCTACCTCAGGCGGTTGTGCTTCAAGCGCCCGCGGAAGATCACATCGCTGCGGTTTGTCGTCTACCATCACGTTGCCTCCGGGCCGCGAGCTACGGGTCACCGGGGCCGTGATCGCACCAGGCGGGCGTGGGATGCGGCTCGTCCGGACAGCCCCTTCCATGCCTCCTCGGCCGCCGCAGCGGTTCGCTCGGTACGGCTGCCCCGGCGCCGCCGCCGAGCCTCACGCCGCCCCTTCGTTGTTGGGCTTGCGTGGGCACCATCCGGCGGAGGATTTGTGTGGCCTCCACCGGGATGTCGCCGACTCGGACCGCGGGACCATCGTGTCCGGCGCTTCCGCCTTGGCGCTACCCAGCCCGACCGGGTCACCTCCTTCACGGACCCGCTTCGCGCTGGGGCCGTCCGTGGCCTTGTTGACCCCTACCGGGTGGACCCCATGCTTGACGAGCTTGTGGCCTACCTCGTTGTGCCACCGTCGAGCCGGATGCCACCTCTGCTGCGCGCAGCTTCGAGCCGCCTTCGCCTCGCGCGCATGGTCGCGCTCGATTCGTAGGGGCGGAGGCTTCGAGGATCCGGGGTTGGCGGCAAACCTGCCCCTCGACATCCGGGTGCGGGTCAGCCCTTGGTGGACGGGCCGAGCGTGTCCGCGGCGCAGATGCGCCGGGGTACACCACTTCGCCGGCTGCGTCCACGCTATCCCAACCGCGGAGGTGTCGGAGGTGGCAGCGGTTTGCGGCCTTCATCGACTTCGCCGACATCGACATTGGCACGGCCTTCCAAGGCCCCAATGCGCAAGCGAAGAACGAGGGTCGCCGACGACAACCGGGTACCGCACCCGCAGCGACCGGGCTGGCTGCCAAAACTACCTTCCGCGAAGATCGGCCGGAGAAGCAAGCGTGGCGTGTCCATCCCAACAAATGGGCCAAGCGCCCGGCACGCGGGCGCCTACCCTGGTCCCCTCACCAGCCGCGAGGTTCCACGCGCCTTCGGGATGCCGAGCCATCCTCCGGGCAGGAGAATGTGCGCAAAATTCTTCCCCTCGGCATCCGGCCAAGGGGATGAGTCGGAAGTTCCCAACACATGGGACACCCAACTGCCACCGGACCCGGTCGCCTCGGGGTTCAGCTCGAGAGCACGCAGTCGCGCCCACTGCTGCTTCCGTCCGGGACTTCATCGCGTCGATCACCCTCCCGCCGACGAGCCCATCCTCGGCGGCCAGCCCACCCTCCGCTCGTCCAAGGTCCCTGTCGAAGATTGGAAAGCACGATGTGCTCGTCTCCATCTTGGCAATCGAAGCACGACCCCCTCGGAGCACCGGGAGCGGACGACGTTGCTAGAGATGCTCAACAAGCTGGAGGGACGCCAGGTCGAGGCGGCGCCTGTCCCCGAGCTACAGCATAAGCTCCGGGAGCACTTTCGTGATGCCGCTTCATCCGACAAGCGTAAGTGTTTGCGCGAGATCTTCCCCTTGATGTGGCCTGGTGCTTTGCTAGCACCAGGGGGAGATTCTGACTTGGAGCTGTAGCCGCGGACACTTCGCCCTCCAACACTCATCGCGCATTAGTTTAACTTTTTAGTACAACCGTAACGCACCACCGTTGAAACCGGTGATTCTTGTATGTGTGTTTTCGTGCGCTTCGGCCAATTCTTTTGGCTAAAGTGTGCGACGTGTAAAACTCTATTTTCCCTTAATGAAGTACGTGCCAATGGGTGCGCTTTCGAAAAAAAAAAGTTTCAGTCTAGAGGCTTAAGCCATATCAGAGAGAATACAGTTGTTCAATTTAAAAAGTGATTTGTTTTGGACCTCTCTGACAAGACATAAACGACACCCGTCTGCTGGCACCATGGCTGCACTCTCTTGTGAGCGCAGATGCGTCCTGTGTAAACCAGGTGGCGGGAATGCAAGCAACACACAAAGCCTCCACAAACTTTCGCACAACATAAATTTGTTCCATGCTTATTAGAATGTACACGAACCACTGAAAGGAACAAAAACTAATAATATTAGCCAGGATTTCAGCACAAAGAAAAATGTTGCAGGTTCTAATAGAAGCAGAGTTCTTATTATATGAAGATAGGAGAGTAGAAAAACATAGTATTGACTTGTACGGTTGCCAGAAGCAGAGTCGAAAACAGAGTATTCACTGAGCAGCCAAAAGCAGAGTGGAAAATAGAGTACTTATATCCCATAAACTATGGGATATGCTCTTTATTTCCAGTTCAGTAATGCGGGTAAACCCAATTTTTACTCCAGAACAACCATTGTGAGACTGGAAAATATACTACTCTTATTTTTCAACTTGCATTGATTCCTTCTCCAGTCCACTTCAATTTGTATTGCACGTTGTATAGAAGATTCATACATGATCAGCAAGGCCGCCAACGGGCCTGTGGTTCTGATCATGAGGGCCCACCAGATTTGTTAATGGACTGTCGGCCCACGAGAAGATGACAACAACTGTATTTGCACTTCCGTGTCTTATCTCATCGTCGCGGCCTCTCTGCAATCGAGATTGCAGCGAATTAGCTTCTGCAGGTGTAAACTTGTGCACATGCATTATTGTGACGCTCCCAGAGGGCTTGTGTCTATTACTCTATGGAGGGGAATACGAAATTTACAGACGATTTTGTTTACGGAATTCTGGTCTTTCCCAATTCTTTTGACCAGCCTGGTAGATACGTCTTGTGGAAACCAGGCAGCGGCAATGCAAAAGGCACCATGTGGCAAAGCAAGTAACACATAAAGCCTCCTCAAACTTTTGCACAACATAAATTCGTTCCAAGCTTATTTGAATGTAAGAGCAAACCACAGAAAGGTCCAGAATCTAGATAAATATTTAATACAAACCAGGAGTACGTTCTGAATGAAGAAAAATGTTGCAGGTCTAAGCAGCAGCAGAGTACACTGAAACTTTGATACAACATGTCCGAATAGAAAATAGCTTGGGTGAACATAAGAGCTGATACAGTCTGGCAGGCTCAGTCGAAAGTGAGCTTGTGGTGATGTGCTCATGTAGTCTCGCATGCATTGACGCCAGCACCATTTGAGCTGCGCCACTGTTCAATCTGGAACTTGGATAAGTGATCTGCGAGAGGAAGAAAGTTTGTCAATAATTTTTCTTAACCTTCTGCAGATATAATCATAGAAGCATGTGTCATAGACTTGTGTATAAATCAAACGAAGGAACCAACCTTCACAGTACATGTTATATCAAGATAGGAAACTAGAAAACAGAGTATGGACAGGTACGGTGGTCAGAACCTGAGTGGGTGCGGCCACGGGGAAGGAGTTTTTTTAGGAGACCTGGGACTTAGGAGCAACACACACGATTGACGGTTTATTTACAAGGTAAGCATCACAAAATGATATGTCCTAACTGACAGGTTAAACACAGAGAAACCAAACATCAAGCCAGCACTGCATATACTGATAGGAAAGTAGGAAACAGAGTGTCGACTTGTGGGCAGAAACGGAGTTGATTCAGATGAAAAAAAAACTGCTGAAAATACGTTGGATAATTTCATAATTGCTATAAAAGGATAGTTATTATTCTTGCCACGCAAAGCAACAAAAAGATCATGCACATACGTGCATCAATTTGTTTCATAAAAAAGCAACGTTGCTATAGAGACAGCATGGTTTCATATAACGTTCTATATAGTGAGGAATCATAGCGTTATTAGTTTGATGGAAATTGGTTAACAGATGTTGAAAGTCTCAGAAGTTGCCAGAACTGAAAACTAGAACGACAGGCATGTAAGAGCAGAAACACCATCAGTTGAGACAGAACAGGGTGTGGAGAGTACGTACCTGTGCGTCAACGAATGGTTCGGATTCACATTTGAATAATCACTTTAACAGCATGCTATAGGCTTAGTTTGCCCAAATCAATATCAGCCATCTCCGTGGCCAGCTCGGCCTCCTCCTGCTGCTTCTCATCTTCTTCTTCGTCTTCATCTTCCATGGACACCTTCTCTTCTGTGAACGAGTGCTTTGGGTTTTGATTGAAAAATCAGATTAATAAATCAATAATTAATTGAGTGGAGACAAACAACTGGTGGACATATACATGCTCAAAAGGATAAAAATTCTAACAAGGAGGAACCAATAAATAAATAAAGAGATAATAACTTGATTGGAACTAGTACAAATACTCGTCATACCACATTCAATATATACACGTCAAGCTTCGGGTGGTTGGGATGGACTTTGCATGTGTTTCTCAGTTCAGCCAAAGCAGCATCAGCCTCCTCATAGGACATGCCCTCACTGTCGACATTCACTTCAAGTTCATGAATAGAAGGCAGGTATTCTAGGCCAATATTGCCGCAATCATCGTTGTTATCCTTTAGGGTCCGCAAAGGAACTTCAAAATGAAGCACTACAAGATTTGGCATCATGGCAGAGTTGACTATTTTGCTGCAGTTGCTTTTCCCAGAGCCAAAGGGCAGATCACCTTCTCTGTTCCATATATGCAATGAAATGCTAGAGACCTCTTTGTTGTGCCGTTGAATCTGGACCATTGCATTGATCTTGAAGTACCTCAGCTTCTGGAAGCAGCCATCGCTGCCAGAATGAATAATACTTGCTGTTACTGTGTACTTAATTATCAGTTGGAGATAACTGAGTGCGGGCAATCTAGAAAGGTGTTTCATGTCCTGCTCATCCATACTCTCCACCCAGAGTGTCAAGTAGGATAGGTTGGGCAGACATGAGGGATTGATGCATGATGGCAGCTTCGAGAATGTTACTACCACTACACATGTGCCACAGCAGGAAGTCCCGAGAGGAGGCCGAGCCCAGTCTGAGGCCCAGATCGTCACGGCCCGTGAAGAAGAATATAAAGGCACGCTGGAGAGGATTGGGTTTGATTAGCACTTGCATGTGCGGAGTCGAGGCTGAGTCCTCTGTAATACTTAAGCAGGAGAGTCTGCTAGCTACGGTATCTTCATGTATTCGCACATTGAACTCTTGAATAGAATTCATCTGGTCGTCGTCTCGTGCTTTTCCTGCTTCCTCGCCTCTGATCCCCTTCTTCCTCCTTCGATTCCTGCAATACTCAATCCCCTACCCTAACAAGTGGTATCAGAGACTACGGTCCTCGGATTCCATCCTTCTCTTCCCCAATTTCTTCGATTCCGTGCGTAATCCTGTGTCCCATCGGTCGCTAGAACTCACGCGAGGTCGGTTGGTCGAGATTCGATTCAAGGCCTGTGGACTGCAGCTTGGATCGGATTTCCCGTGATTCCCCCTCAGAGTCGCGATTTGTGGAGGATTCATCGCTGGATTCATACTCTGCATCTCACCACCACTTCACCCGTCGCCAACGATCGCTGGGAGCCATGGATCCGAACTACAAGCTCCTCTACGACGAGGTGGTGAAGCGCTTCGACGACATCAACACACGCCTCGACGGGATGGACAGCAAGCTCGACTCCAACAACTCCTCCGCGTCCGCACGCATCGGCGTCCTCGAGTCCACCGTCCAGGTGCTCGACGCATGGCGTCCCCGCGCGGATGGCAAGCTGGACGACCTGCGTACGGAGGTGGGCAAGCTGTCGACGCTGAAGTTGGAGGTCGGTAAGATTTCCAAGTACATGGAGCGTTCCTTGATGGAGGGACCGTCTTCATCCTCTGGTGTCTTCGCGCCCAAGCCGGAGGGACCGTCTTCATCCTCTGGTGTCTTCGCGCCCAAGCCGGAGGGCAAGTCCCTGTCTGCACCATCGTCGCCCCGCGAGCCGTTCTTCGTCATTCGCCCGGCAACTCCGCTGAAGTCCGGCGCGCGCAGCGCCATCCCGGCCACCGCCCGGCGCATCGACGACTTCGAGGCCGTCCCGCGCCCATCTGCGGGGGTACACGGCCACACCGCCCAACGGGCACCACGTCGAGCAAGGTGGCTTCGGGGTGGTTACCACCCAGTTGCCACCATCAAATCATGGTATGTCACCCCGTCATACATCTCAGCATCATCCCCTACCCATGCCTCCTCCGCGCCCACCACCTACCTTCAATCACACCAACCACTGGGAGTCAGGGTACCAGGGCGGTCACGGGGGTGGCAATCCTGGAAGGTTACCCAAGTTTGATTTTCCCCGTTTCGATGGGGATCATCCTAAGCTTTGGATCAAGCAGGCCGAGCACTACTTTAGGCTGTATCGTGTTGAGAATGATGTTTGGGTGGATTCAGCAACCATGCATTTCTCTGACAAGGCCAAACGCTGGCTGTCGTCTATTGAGGATCAGATTGATCGTATGCCATGGGGGGATTTCTGTGCTAAGCTGCTGCTGCGTTTTGCACGTGATGAGCACGAAATGTTGCTGCGCCGGTTCTTCCAAATTTCTCGATGCGGGCGGTTGATGACTACATAGAACAGTTTGTGGGACTCGTTGATGATCGACGACCTATGGTCGCCACCTGGACCCATTATACTATGTGCAGCGTTTCATTGATGGGCTCAAAGATGAACTTAAAGCCGCCGTGTACATGCATCGTCCTTCTTCGCTCGATACTGCTTGTATTTTGGCTCAATTGCAGGAGGCGAACGCCGGGATGGCTCAGAAGACTGCTCGACGGTGGAATATGACGACCCGGCCAGCCTGGAATGGGCGGCAGCGGCTCCTCCTCCACCTGTTCGTGCCTCTGATGCTGACAAGCGTGCGGGCGGGTTTCCGGTGGCCAATGTTGAAGACAAATACCGTGCCCTTCGCGCTTCTCGTCGGGCACAAGGTCTCTGTGTTCGCTGCGGTGCCAAGTGGAGCCGCGAACACAAATGTGCTGAGGCAGTACAGTTACACGTCGTACAGGAACTGCTTGATATTTTTCCTGAAGAGGATGACAGTCCAGACCTCTATGAGCCACCTCCTGATTCTCAGATTATGATGCACCTCTCAGTTGCAGCTTCAGTTGGGACTGCTTCACCCAAGACATTCTCTATTACTGGAATGATTCAGGGTCGACACATTGCTATTCTGCTTGACTCTGGGAGCACCCACACGTTTATCAGTGCTTCATTGGCTTCAGAGTTACAAGGGGTATCTGTTTTCAGTCCTCCTATATCGGTACAAGTGGCAAATGGGGCAGTACTGTCTTGCTCTTCCTTTCTCCCTCAAGCTGTTTGGAGTTCTCAGGGTTATGATTTTGCAACAAACCTGAAGGTTTTACCTCTTACTACTCATGACATGATTTTTTGGTCCGGGCGCTATCCGGTTTTAGTCCGATGTATGTTGATTGGGCTCGGCGGTGGATCTCTATCCCTTACAATGGTACTATGGCGTGTTGATGGGTAATGCGGCGAGATTTGCGATGGGTTACGTAAATCTGACTTTCCATGATACAGGAAGAAGATTCTGTTGTTCGAGTTGCTCAAGACAACCCAGACCTCCAGGCCCTGCTTGTTCAATTCAGTGGTCTGTTTGACCCTCCATCAGTGCGCCTCCAAGGCGTGCTTGTGACCACTCTATTCCACGATCTCGGGCGCGCAGCCGGTGTTTGCCAGACCTTATCGCTATGCTCCAGTCTTGAAGACCGAGATCGAAAGGCAAGTACAGGACATGCTTCAGCAGGGAATTATTCAGCCCAGTGCCAGTCCTTTTGCTTCGCCCGTGCTCCTTGTCAAGAAGAAGGACAATACTTGGCGTTTTTGCGTCGATTACCGCCAACTCAATGCTGTCACATCCAAGTGTAAGTACCCGGTGCCGGTGATTGAGGAACTCTTGGATGAGCTATCCGGGGCTGCTTATTTTTCCACACTTGACCTTCAAGCGGGTTTCCATCAGATTCGTATGAAGGAGGGTGAAGAGTATAAAACCGCCTTTCAGACACACTGTGGGCAATACGAGTTCCGAGTCATGTCATTCGGGCTCACCGGGGCACCCGGTACATTCCAAGGCGCCATGAACTCCACCCTGGCCAGTGGCCTGAGGAAGTTCCTGTTGGTTTTCTTCGATGATATACTGGTATACAGCCGTACACTGACTGAACATCTTGAGCATCTGAAGACAGTGTTTCAGTTGCTAGAAGCGGAGGGCTGGAAACTGAAGCGTTCCAAGTGTTCTTTTGTTCAGACAAAGATTGCCTACTTAGGCCATGTGATTTCCTCTGAGGGCGTGGCCCATGATCCCTCAAGCTTTCAGCAATTGCTTGCTGGCCCAATTCCTCGTTCGCCAAAGAACTTCGCTCATTTTTTGGGTCCGGCGGGCTACTATCGCCGCTTTGTCGTCACTTCGAGTCTTTGGCTCGTCCCCTCAACGACTTGCTCAAGAAAAACACCCTGTTCATTTGGACTGCAGCCCATGCTTCTGCATTTGATGCTCTCAAGTCAGCTCTGTGTCACTCCCCGGTGCTCGCACTGCCCAATTTCGACCGGCCATTCATAATTGAGACAGACGCATCTGATGCGGGTGTCGGGGCAGTTTTGATGCAAGACGGCCATCCACTCGCCTTCCTCAGCAAGGCTCTCGGTCCGAAATCCCGTGGCTTGTCCACGTACGAGAAGGAATTTATGGCAATCCTGTTGGCAATTCAGCAATGGCGGCCTTATTTGCAATTCCGCGAGTTTACGATTCTCACTGATCAGCGCAGTCTGGCCCAGCTTGATGAGCAGCGTCTCCACACACCATGGCAACAACGGGTTTTCTCTAAGTTGTTGGGTCTGCAGTACCGTATCCTATACCGTTCTGGTACATCCAACAGGGCGGCTGACGCGCTGTCTCGTCATCCTTCTCCCCCAGCACAGTGCGCTGTCCTCTCTTCGGCAGTGCCATCCTGGTCGGCGTCGGTGGTCTCTAGTTACCAGGGAGATCAGTTTGCTACAGAGTTATTGCAGAAACTGTCATTACAGCCTGATGCGGTGCCCAACTATACTCTGAATCAGGGACTACTGCGGTATCGTAATCGTATTTGGGTGGGTTCAGATGCGGACTTACGTCAGCTCCTTATCACTGAGTTTCACTCCACTGCTTGGGCTGGACACTCGGGCATTCCGGTCACTTACAGCCGCCTGAAGCAATGCTTTGCCTGGACAGGTATGAAGTCTGATGTGCAGTCATTCGTCCGATCATGTACTATTTGTCAGCAGGCCAAGTACGATCGATCGAAGTCCCCTGGCTTACTGCAGCCCTTGCCTGTCCCTAAGTCAGCTTGGCAAGTTATTTCTATGGATTTCATTACTGGGCTACCCTTGTCTGACTCTTTCTCCTGCATCTTGGTGGTGGTTGACCTCTTCACTAAGTACAGTCATTTTATAGCTCTACAACATCCTTACACAGCCTTGAGTGTTGCTACGGCCTTCATTCAGCAGGTGTACCGGTATCATGGGCTACCCAGTTCTATTGTGTCGGATAGGGACACCATCTTCACTTCTCTCCTCTGGTCTGAGCTATTCAAACGTGCTGATGTCAATCATTGTCGCGAAGACATCCTATCATCCGAGTCGGACGGCCCGGGCAACGAGTGAATCAGTGCCTCGAGACATACCTGAGGTGTTTCGTTCATGCATGCCCCAAGCATTGGCACCGGTGGTTACCCTCAGCTGAGTACTGGTATAACTCTTCTCCCCACACAGCTATTGGTCGATCTCCATTTGAAGCACTCTATGGGTATCCTCCTCGATCCCTGGTACTTGATCCATCGTTGCCAGTTAATCCTGCAATTCTGCATTGGTCTGAGGGTCGACAATGGATGGATGACTTACTCAAGCAACATCTGAATCGGGCCAAGCTCCGGATGAAGAAGCAAGTCGACCAGAAACGTTCTGAACGATCATTTGTGATTGGTGATATGGTATTCTTGAAGTTGCAGCCATATGTTCAGACATCGCTCGCTCCTCGAGCTCATCAGAAATTGGCTTTCCGCTTCTTTGGCCCCTACAAAGTTCTGTCCAAGATTGGAACAGTGGCTTACAAACTTGACTTGCCGCCGCATTCATCCATCCATCCAGTGTTTCATGTGTCCCAGCTGAAACAAGCGGTCGGCAACAAGCATCAGGTAACACCGTTACTGCCAACTGATTTCGCCTTTCATCTAGCTCCAGGCGTGTCTTGGATACTCGGTTGGTGGCTCGTGGTTTGTCTCAAGTCAAGCAGGTCCTTGTGAAGTGGAACAACCTGCCGGCTTCACTAGCTACATGGGAAGATTATGTTGCTGTTCGCCAAGAGTTTCCAAAATCAGCTGCTTGGGGGACAAGCAGTTTCCCCAAGGGGAGGGGATGTTACTACCACTACACATGTGCCACAGCAGGAAGTCCCGAGGAGGCCGGAGCCCAAGATCACGAGGCCCGGATCGTCACGGCCCGTGAAGAAGAATACGGCACGCGCTGGAGAGGATTGGGTTTGATTAGCACTTGCATGTGCGGAGTCGAGGCTGAGTCCTCTGTAATACTTAAGCAGGAGAGTCTGCTAGCTACGGTATCTTTCATGTATTCGCACATTGAACTCTTGAATAGAATTCATCTGGTCGTCGCCTCTCGTGCTTTTCCTGCTTCCTCGCCTCTGATCCCCTTCTTCCTCCTTCGATTCCTGCAATACTCAATCCCCTACCCTAACAGAGAAGCAAATGAACATTGCCAAATGACAGAGAGATCGTGGAAGCACAAAGCCTGCTTCTTCCCACATGGCTGTGTCAGCATATAATGCATCCACACTGTTTATATCTATCTTCTGGATCTTTTCCAGCTTGCTTAGAGAAAGGATGAAATCTCTCGGCATGCTAATGTCCATGCTACATGTATTAAAAATTCTGAGCACCCTCAGTTCTCGCAGGCTGCCCATGTCCTTTACGAACATCTTGGGGTGACCAGCTATTGTTAGCTGCTCTAGGATTGTAAGCTTTCCAATACCACTAGGTACACTCAGTGTAGCACGTAGGCACAACAGCTGTGTTGGTAGGACGATGCTTACTGGCAAGGTTCCATACAGAACAAGTGTCTCGAGTAACTTTAGATTTGATATTTGTTTTGAGAGCTTAGGAGTACTACCTTCACAATCTATCCCAAGATACCTCAAGTGCAGTAAATCACCAAGATGCTCAAGAAGGCAACCATCCTTGAATCTGCATTCTATTAAATCAAGCATGCGCAGAAGCCTAAAGCTAGGAAAGTACACCCAGTTATTATTAATATCACACTCGAATGCAGTATATGACCTCACTTTTGGCATCTCATTGACTTTAGCTTTCGAACTAACTTGCTCAGCTGTTCTATTATGGAGAGCAAACCGACGAACATTGCTTGGTGGGAATATTGCTTCAGCATTACCATCTAGTATAGCAACAAAGTTTTCTTGAAATGAAAACTTGCGCAGCAGGTCAAGAACAATGTCATGAACACGACAAGCATCCACACCGTCATCAAACTTGTTGTGCACTTTGCTGAATCATGCTTCTGTTAATGAGATCACTGAAGTATCTTTCTCCCGAGCTCAAATAATCTTTCTCCTTGATCTCCATTGACAAATCCTTCAGCTATCCACTTCCATATCAACTTATCCTTGTCTATGTGGCTATCTTACGGGTAGGTACTTAGGTACAATAAGCATGTCTGCGCAGATGTGGCGGCATATCATAGTAGCTGAATGAAAGTATTGTCATAGTATCTTCTACATCCCTGTTATCTTTATGCCTAAAACCAATAGACCTGTACACCTCGGACCATTCTTCCTTTGGTTTACCCGCTAACAAGCTAGTCACTGCGATTATCGCTAATGGTATACCAGCACATCTCTCTATAATTTGATCGGATACATCATCTACTTTGTTATCATGATATTCTCCATCGGCACCAAATACCCTTGTATAGAATAACTTCTTGGAGTTTTCATAAGAGAGTGGTTTTTGCTTGTAAACCTCACCAGCTTCTTCAGCAAACATCAAACTTACGAGTAGTTGTGATTAATTTACTTCCACAACAATTCTCAATAAGTGCCAATTTGATTGTTTTGCACGTCTCTACATCCCATACATCATCAACAACAATAAAATACCTATGCACATGAATTTGCAAGAAACATTGGTTAATAATAATTCTGGGACCTTCTATAGAAGGAAGAAATTTGTATTGCTAACATTAAAAAAAAGTCACAATATAGACCAAATGCATTATGATACACTAATAACTATGTAGATACATGTAGATAATTTGCATAGATGACAGGTAGATAATTTGCATTTTTATTGTATGTGAGAAATTCACTCTCAAGAAGTCTTCCATAGGTGAATCAAGACAATATTTTTGGTATAACCTACTTTGGATAATGCAAAATAGTATGGGCTACCTGTCACTGCAGTATCTTTAATGGCACTAACAAATTAGGATTTGCAAACGGGTGGCTCAGGCGTACCTCTTATTTTCTAAGAATTCTCGTAGTTCAACAATGAGGAGATCAACACCTCTTCCCCGTGGTATGAATATTGCAATACTTGTCTTTGTCAAGATGAAACAGGATGTCCTTGAAAAATCAGAACCAAGTCACGATCGCGACCAACCGACACAAAAGCTCTACATTCATACTCTGAACTTAGCTTGTCATACACCGCTTTGGCCAGAGTGGTTTTTCCCAATCCCCCAACTCCAACAATAGAAACCTTCTTCATGATCCCCATGTCCAACACATTGTGATCTGGATGGGATGGACTCAGCATGGACATGACCTCCTCCCTTGACTTGTCAATGCCAATAAGTTGCGCCACTTCTTTGTACATTGCAGTGAGGCGGGGATCAATAGTGGACTTCAACATGTCATGCTTGGAGACACTCTCATCAAGCTTGTACTTCTGGCGCCTTTCGGCCACCTCCTCAAGATACTTCTTGATGTCTTCGATGGCACCAGCAATATCACGCCGAGCCTTGGCCTTGCTGAAGACCTTGCCCATCTTCTTCATGGTGCGTTTGAGCCTGCTCGGGTCGGCAGGCTCATCGCCTTCAACACGCACAAGGAAGGTGTCGAGGACATCCTCCATGTCATAGGATGCCTCCCTGACCTCTCGTACCCACACCTTGACCTGCTCGTCGAGCCGGTTCCATGGAACATCCGAGACCTTGCGGAGGAAGGCGTAGATACTGTTCAGCTCCCGGGAGAGCCACTCCACCTGCTTCTTCACGGCCTTCTGGAGCTTGTATTCATCATGGAGCAGCCGAAGAAGCTTTGGGGCGAGGCTTCCCAGCGCCCCGGTGACCACACTCATGCTTCTTCACCTGTTTGGTTCAGATCTGAGTGCAGTGGATTCATAGCACTACTCTCCTTGTTGCTAGTGGCAAGGCGTCTACTTAGAGGCATGCAGTAGCTGAAGAGTTAACAAGGAAGCAACCAGGAAGCCGGGATACTGCGGCAGCCACCCACTACGCGTGTAGCACATGGGTCCCCTCATGGCTCAAGCCAGCATCCTCGACCTCAATGGCAAGCACGCCGCGCACTTTTGTATAAATTGTGTCATTCTTTACGATGACCAAAGCCTGGTTGGTCAAGCGTGTTACTTTTGTTCTGAATGCCAAGCACGCCGCACACTTTTGTACAAGAAGCGTGCATCACTTATTAACGCCTAACACATCTGTCAGGGCACAAAATGTTTTTTTGATGAAAATAGGAGGGAAAAATCCCTACTGTGCTTTTATTGAAATAAAACTGAGTAAAAATAACAAAGTTACATCATGAATAAAAATAAAAATGTTTGATGAGACAAAAAAATCCAATATAATACACAGTTGTAAAATAATGTTTTAATGTCAAACAAGATTTTAGAGAGTTAAGAAACATGCCCAAAATTTCCATGGATCAAATAATGCAGTACAGCGTTCTGGCAATTGTTTGGTTCACTACTGCAGGTGCGGCATGCCATACCCTGCTTTTAGGCGCCGACTGTTCATTTTAGGCGCCTGCAGACTTGTTCTTTTAGAGCTCATGCTAACACAGCGTGATCAGTCCAAAGGAAAGTTGAAGATCCCACTTATTGTATTGAGAGATTGAAAGCTCCACGGCACCACACACACTCCCAGCGGTGTGCGTGGTCTAGTCCCTGGGGAGTGGCTTTGGAGGCGGCGATGCTTCGTGAGCTCAACCGGATAGGCTTGCTAGTCTTGTCCACGGGTTTTAATTTTTTTTTTCTTTATTTAGTATACAATGGCGGGCATTTAAAAAAACCTAGGTGGTGGCAATGCATCCAGTGGGAGGCAGTAGTAGACGTACAGTAGGTAAAGGCCTCTGCCAACACGTGGCCACGGCAGGCAACCGGCCACCGATGGCTTTTAAAAACCCTTGTGTTGTTTTGCTTGATGGATGACAGGCACTACGCAACACAAGTCTCCACTTAACCCAAAAAAAGGTGTTCACTCTTTACGTCCAGTTGCTCCTTATAAAACAGTTGCTGCTTTCGTTGTACGTATATATATTCTCCCCACCCCCGGCCGCGCGTGTGAAAAGACGGGGAACCCGGTAGTGGTAGCAGTTGGACTTGCAACTTTCATCTAAAATACTGCAGACACCATGCATGATGGGTAACCATATTCATGATGAGATAGACTGACAAGTGCTCAACATTTGTTTTATTTAAGCCTCAGATGGACAAACAACCAGGAGGTGAATCTTGTTACGATCTAATACTTTTCATCTATCCAAATGAACCAATGTGGATCCAATCTCTGCAGTTGGGTATATATATTCTTGATAGGATAGGAAGAAATAAATCCCAAACAAATGAATTATTGAACCATGTTATTTTTTTAGAGAATGGATAAGTTATATCCGGTTTCATCTATCAATTGATAGAATGACGCCAATTATTACAAAGTTCCACACTTTGTGGGCAAGCAAAAGTGCTGCGACGTGCAACTCGGACACCAGCGGCGCGCCGGCGACGGTCGGTCCATGGAGGCACCACTGCCCACGAAAGCCGACGGGGATGGCGGCGACCGGGCGGTTGGGCACGGCGTCGTCGAAGTCGATCAATCTTGGGGATGGAGAAGATGACCCGTGCGATGATGACGGCACCATCTCGGCGATGTAGAAGGCCGACACGACGACAGCGTGGAACCCGTGATGCCTCCACCTCTGGCGATGCCTCAATCCGGGGCGCGGCCACCACCCACCACTCCACATCCCTTCTCCTCGTACTAGAAGAGGCGCGCGAGGTGTTCTTGGGCAGGTGGAGTCAATCTCTTGCCCGGCGAAGGCGAGGGCAAGGCGGCGGCTCCACATCCCGAGATTCTAGATCGGGTGCCCAAGATAGATGGCCGATCGCCTCCAACGTACCAGCCCTAGGTTGACTTGTTATAGGGTGAGTAATTTGGGTCCACAAACTTTAAGCTCATCACCATCAATCGAGTGGTGTAATCTTGTGAAATGTTTCATTAAATTCTGACCCATTCACAAACGAGGCTCTTCTTGCGCCGCCGCCCCAAACCCTAGGGGCGCAGCTGCCGGCTCCCGCTTTCCACCACCGCTGGTCCCCGTCCCTTCTCCTCTAGCATCACGCCGGGGTTGAAGGGAGTGGGGATCCATCGTTTTTAATAATTTTTTTCCTAGTAGATCGAGTCTTCAAGGTTCAAGGTTTCTCCAGAGATCCAATTGAAGAGGTTGGCCACGGCATAAGGCATCGTCAAGATCATCGAATGAGCAAAGGAGCATGTCATTCCTCAGCGGTGATGGCAAGACAAAGATATCACTATTGATGGAGAATAAGGTACTCCGGCCCTTTCTTTATCTCGCTGTGGTTCTATGCAGCCATGGCGATGAGCTAGTGAGATTTAATTTTCTAACGATATCTATCCGGATGTTGGTTGGACTTGTGTTCTCTCATGACGAATCTGGTGAAGGCAACGACGATGAGTTCGATGACGTGTCGGCGGCGACAATTTCATTATGTTCACATGTGGAGTTTTAGCAGTTTATTCCTCTTTTGCAAAAGTGATGGGTATGAGGATGACAAAGGTGGATGGTGAGATGGCCCTGTTAGTTCAAATCGGAGCTTGCGTCCGTGGCATATCTGTTTGAGATGGTGATCCTAGATGTTGGAATTTATGGCTTTTTCAAGGTTTGTTGTCTCCCATTAATGGAGGTGGCGTATTTTGGTTTACTTTTGTAATGAGAGGATGTAAGCAGCTTGAAGTGGGACAGGTTAGGAAGGCATGAGGGAATTATGATTGATAGCAATTTAGAGAAGCAAATACTGCACAAATCCAAATAACGGAGAGGACGTGGGAGCACAAAGCCTCCTGCTTCCCACAAGGCTGTATCTACGTCCCACCAGGTACCTTTCACATATATATGCTGGATCTTTTGCAGATTCCTTATAGACTCCAAAAATATCTCTGCATGCTCTCGTCCATCCCATAAGTGCCAAATTCAAGCACCCTCAGCTCTCGCATGGTGCCTATTTCTTTGAAAATTCTGTAGTGGTTATAATGGCTACCATTTACTATGCTTAGCTCCTCCAGTGAAACCAGCCTCCCAATTTGATGAGGGATGTTTTCTGTACGGCCATGCTGAGTTTGACTGGAACCTGTAGCCTTTTGGTTTATCATGTTGTAATGTTTGCCGGCCTCTTCTCTGGCTAGAGAGAGTGCCTGGGAAATTGAACTGTAAACGCTTTAAATTCTGTGGTCTTTTATATCAATGAAAGGCCGGGGCCATATTGCTCCTGAACTCTAATGAAAAAAACTAACCTCACAAAGCCATCAGGTATATATCTCTCAGCACGTAGCCCGACCAGCAATGTTAGGCTATCCGCACTGTCATACTTTTATATCTCTACTCTATACTAGTGGGACCAATATTTCAGTTTTTTTTTTTTTTTCCTTTTTTCCGGTCTCTCTCCCATTCTCCTCCCTTGCCGGTGTGTTCGCCCGCTCCACCCACCCACTAGTGCTCGCTCACCGTGACCCCTAGCGAGCGGACCGGTGTAACACCCGTGTTTTTGCATCATTTTAAAAATCACTAAAAATTTGAACTTTTTATAATTACAACTAAAACTTGATTTAATTTCTCCAAACCGAAACCCTAATTTCAAAAACCGGCATTTAAACCCCCACCATATAGAAAATTAGGAAATCTTGTTTGTTACTTGTTGAGCTTTATGGTGACCAATGATGCAAGGTAAGCCCTAGATTCGAATTATAGAAAATATCGCATGAGAATGATTTATGAATTTTCTCTGGGAATCAAATACGAAAACCCGTGTGTACCAAATATATATTAAATATTTTTATGAGCACAATAAATAAATATTCTCGGAAATAAAAGTTAGAGAAATATAAATATGCTCGTATAAATATTTATAATATATCCATTACACATGCAATAATAGAATGGAAAATGTGTGTACACAAATACATTTATATTGGTATGAGCGCAATTAAATAAATATTCTCCCAAATGAAATCCAAGAGAACATAATGAGCTTGTACCAATATTTACAAAATATATAATTACACACATAAGAGAAACGGGAGAGAAAGAAATGAGAAAAGGGTAAATAAGAAGAAATAAGAAAAAGAAAGGGAAATCAAGAAACAGCTCTCGGGCTCCATTCCTTCCCCCCTCTTTCGCCCAGCCCACAGGCCGCCTTCCTCCCCTCCTCTTTCTCATTCCTACGAGCAGGTCGGCCCAGCTAGCTAACACGTGGGCCCAGTTCAGCGACCCAGCAAACACTTCCCACTCCTTTCCTTCTTGTCGCCGACGGATGGGACCAAGGCCCGTCGTCTTCCTCCATCCCCTCCCCGAGACGAGGACCGCACACGATGCCGCACGAGCTGCTGCCCCACGCATACCAACCCGCGCCCGAGCTGTCCCATGATCACTCCGCCGCCAGGACAGCACATGCGCACACGCGCGGCCCTGTTCCGCCGTCAACCACGGCACGGACGAGCAGCAAACAACGGAAGCGCAGGGCCAGCTGTCGATGTCGATGACAACTCCACGGCGAGTCGTCCGACCGGAGCTAGAACACGACGCCAGCAGCCGCCGAAACGGACTGGCACCCACGTTCGAGGGTCAACAGACATAGCATCGCTGCGGACCAAAGCTTGGCGTTACCGCCATGGCGGCCGGCAGCCAGCGCTGTGGATGAGGCGACCAAGCGGCCAGCTGGCGACGACGAGGCACGAGGAGCGCGCTGGCACAAACACGACGAAGCCTGGCCTGGTTGGGAGTCGACGCTGCTCGGGAATCCTGCCGGAAAAGATCTTAGCGGCGAGGAAATATCCGAACGACGAGCTTCCCCATGGCATGGCTATAAAGGGCACCCCGGAGGGCACAATCGACAGCGCCACCACCATCCAGCCCCGCATGAACCTAGAACGCCGTGGTGCTCCTCTCGCCTTACTCTCCCTCTCCCCCCTTTGCGTGAGTCCAACATTCCCCAAGTCGGAGCTCCACCGTCGCCGCTGCTAGGCCACGCGAACGCCGCCGCTGCAGTCGTCCCTCGGGTCAAATCGTCCCAACCGGTACACACCCTCAACCTCCCCTCTTCCTCCTACAATACTCACCCTGCCCTATTATGTTGTAGTGGTCGGTGTCCGCGCCCGCCGCCGTCGGGAGTCCGCCGCGGTTGCCGCCGTCGAGGGGGACGATCTACCCCCGTCGCCCCGACCTACGCCATGAGGTTCGGGCTCACCACCACGGATGCCAACGGGCCCCTCGTGGCGAGGAATAGGCCAAGACCGGCCACTCCGTGAAATCTCCAGCGAACCGCCGCCGTTGGAAACGGCGACGGGAGAACCCACGACGCCGTCACTTCCGTTTAACGCCATCACAAGCCGGCAAATGGGAAGTCGCCACATCGCCGTCTGTTTCCCCTCCCGTCGATCGCCGTTAGGGGCCACACTTGTAACCCACATGGCGTCCACCGTGGTGTCCACCGGACCCACGTGGCGCCCACGCCAGATGGTGATGTTCCCGTGTACCGCGTAATCAAATGCTATGTCTACCCGATACTGTATTACGGAATGATATAAGTCCCATTTCGATGTCGTGTAAAAATTCTCGAAAAATTTGTAAATTCATTATTTGATTTATAGAATTTTATCATGTAATTAGTTCTATTTTTGTTACATGATAAAATTATATTACCCTAATGATTTAATTAGAGATCAATATTATAAAATCCATATCTCATGCATTTTAACCGTTTCACGTGAAACGACTTCCATAATTCATCTAAAATCTAGCTCTATGCATCTAACCATTGCCACCATAATGTTCTATGTTTGTTTTGTGTGCTATAGTTCAAGCTAGGTTTATCAACCCGCCGCAAGTAGCTTTCGACGACCCAATTAGGAGTATCCGTCCGAAGTACGCTAGAAGACGTTTGACGCCGTGCCGATTTGTAAGAACCTCCCAGGCAAGTCCTTACCCCTCCTTTAATCATGACCTTAATAATATGATGAGATAATGTTGATGATAATGATAATTGGATTAGTATATAGTGGTATGAGCCTGATGACGTAGCTATGGAGCTAAGCCGGATTACGTAATCATCCACGTTGTCTACGCTCATACATGATAACTAAGTATAACACGAGAACACCTAATGAACCCTAACCAACAAAAGAGGTGGGTAGTAATCCATTGTGAGATGGATTGCTACGGGGAATTGCCGTGAGGGATTCTCGCGGAGAGATACTCGCCTCCCTAAGGACCGGTTCATAGACCTTCTACCTAGTGAGATATTGCGTCTGACCACACGCCAATATGGGCGGCTAGATTTCACACCTCGTTGGGTTGAGGTATAGTTTGGAGCCGAGGTGGCCGGAGTAGGCAAACGACCTATTGGGAGCGGACATGGGGAGAGTGGCCCCATGGTCCGTGGGCGTGGATGCCGAGTGATCTTCCACGTAAAGTGTTTGGGCGCGATGGGCGCAGTTCGGGAGGCACATATTGATGATTGTGTGTAGTGTTGACAAAGATAGGTTGAGTAATAAGGTATTACCTGCAAAGCCGCGGGTGATTTGGTATCACCATATTGTCTAGGATGATGCGTCATCCTTCCAACCCCTGAGAAGTCGTGGTGAAGATTATACCAATACACCTAGAGTAGCACTCAAGCGGGTACAGAATCTCGTTAGGCCTATCTAAGCCAAGTCATGATGGTGAAGACAACGCCTATCGTGTGGGAAAATTTGTACAACCTCTGCTGAGTTTATTTAAATCTATTCGAATAGCCACGTCCTTGGAATGGGCGAATGCTAGGCAAAGAACATCTATGATTAGATATAACTAACCTTTTGCGACATGTGAAGGTGATCACGAGATAAGATAACCTCAAGAACTAGCGAGAGCAGTTTTAGAGACTCCGCTAGGGCCCAAACCCTTAATAATTACAACCCCCTGGTTGGGACTTGCTGAGTACGTTTGTACTCACCCCTCTATTTTTACAGATATCGGCACATGTGAAGGTAAGATCGACAACGAAGTAGAGGACCAGCGTATCGTAGGAGTCGTAAGATGTTTGCTTAGGAGAAGGACATTGAAGCCCAGATTTCATCCATGCACAAGTCTACCTGTGGAGTACAGGGCAGTGTCATAGTTAATCCACCGCTTCTCGGTTGGCCAACTCTGATATTGTAACCCGGCTTAGTGACCCTTCGTCGCCACTGTAAGCCCTTCTATCCTATATTTAATAAGCTCGGATTACTATTATTTCTGTTTACCATTATCTGTTAATAACAGGCGTGTTTGTGGCATGATCCTGGCGTAAACACGTGTGATTAACGACCCATTAAAAGTGGGCCGAGACAACCGGCAAGGCCGCTGGCGTGACCCGAGGCGCTCAGCGCGGCCGGCAAGGCGCGCAGTCCTGCACGGGCCTCGATGGCCTCCCCCTCCCCTGCTCCGGCGGCAGCGCGAGATCCGGGCGGGCTGCGGGTTCCGACCACGAGGGCCCCTACACCCTATCGTGCTCCTCCACGGCAGGCGCTTCCGGCTCCATCGACGAGCGGTCCGTCCCCCGCGCTTCCGGCCTCGCTATGAGCCGGGGCGTGAGGCCGCCCAGTGCATGTGCCCTGTTGCCGCCACCGGGCGGCGCGCACGCGGAGGCGGAGGTCGCGAGGGCCGAGAGACGTCGCCGCTGCGCGCACGGAGGCAAGGCGGTGATCTTGTCCCTCTTGGTCGGTGGCGGCGTCGGGGTCTTGGCTGGTGGGGCGAGGACATGGTGGCGCGCGGATGCCGGCGCACCTACCTCCCTCTTCGACGCCGTCGATCAGGTCCGGCAGTGGGCGAGGCCGGGCGCGAGCAGACCCTCTGCTCTACGGCACGGCCGGATCCACGGCTGCGGCCTCCTTGTCGGACGAGCTCCGTCCAACATTGGGCGCTCTCCGCCCTCCACGCCATGTCTTGGAGAACCAACGCAAAGACGCTGTGAATAAAGGGAACGGGCTGGCAGCGTACCACTCCCAGTACAGCGGTGCAGCGCGATTTCCTCTAAATCGCTCCTAGAGGAACTGATCCAGTTCTGCGGTGTAGACAGACTTAGGTGCACGATACGATACTTGCTGGCAATCTTGCCCACACATCAAGTGTTTGCAGTAAATTTAGATTCCCTAGTTGATTCAGGAGCGCAAGCTGCCAATTGTCTCGACCTAGTATCCCAAGATATCTCAAGTACCAAGATGCTCAATGTGACAACCTTCCTCAAAGTTGCAATCTACTATGTCCAAAACACGCAAAGGTTTAAATCTCAAAAACTGATGGTCCGGCTATCAATAAAACTCATGAATACAGTATATGATCTCAGCTTTGGCATCATAGTAACCATTGCTTCATCAGAATTAATGTGCTCGGATTTTCTATTTCGGTGGCCTAACCTACGGACATAGCTTAGTGCATCTGGTCCTTCAACATTATCATGTAATATAGCAATAAAGTTTTCTTCAGATGAAAGCTTACACATCATATCAAGAATCGTATCATGAACACAACAGTTCAATTGTATTCTGTTGTTTGTGCAATTTCAAGATTGGAAAAATGAACTTTTCTCTCTAACTACTCTTTGTTAACACATTTCTTGATCGCTGTGGCATGCCGTCTTCATGGTGAGGAACCAGATCAAGGTTCAAACACGGAACTAATGGTCCAAACGATGCTGCTGGGAACCAACGATGTCCCCTGTCATATCATTATTTCGAATGGCACAATGCTAGTAGTTTAGATATGTTGGTCGTTGTCGTGATATATGCTACACGTGGGGAATTGGTATACCCAACGCTTGAATAATATTTGAGTGGTATATATACATCGATAAGGTCACGGGAGCAGGTGAAGTGGGCCAAACGCGCACATGCATCTACACTGTAGTGCAGCACGCGAAGACGAAGGACCTTAATTAAAGATTAATCAGTCCGCTTGACCAACTGTCCATGGTGCTATTCTTCCCCCTCATTCAGACTAAGATCCACACAAGCGATGCGCTTCGCTAGCCGGCCGGCAGGTTAGACCTCTAGCTCTACTTCCCTGCTTTCCCTCTTTATTAATTGCTTGATTTGGGATCGGATCGAGAGCAGTTTTGGATTACTAGTAATCGCTCTACTCCTTGATATATACACGGAGTAGTATGATCGAAGAAGACTTCCTGGGCTGCTGATCGATCGTCTGGGCAAAACGAACAAGACAAACAAGGAAGACATGCATTACCGCTTAGTCTGTGCCGGTTTGAAGTAATAGGAATCCAAGAGGAGATAATAAGCACGGAAAAATACAAGAACCCGCCATATTAAGGTATCAGTGCCTCTTGAATCATTACGTTGATCAATCGCTAAACTTTTTTATGACAAGTATGCGGAATGCATGGTTTTCCCCCAATCTCATCCGGTCATAGATCTCGATCAGCTGCAAGCGCAAGATGGCGGATATTGCGTTGGGCAGCGTGGGCAAGATCATCGATATCGGGCTCAAGATCAACGAGGCTGTGCAGGACGTGAAGCAGAATGAGAAAGAGTGCCGTGATATCGAGAAGTGCGTGGCAAGAGTCACAAGAATCATCGATTGCTTCAGTCAGACAGTCAAGCGCTTCGACGAGGTGAGTCCGGCAACGGAGGCGATTCATAAGGATAACAATATTTCGATGCACGATGCTCTGGAAGATTTGGCAGAGAGCCTGGAAGGCGCCCTGGAGCTGGTCATAAAGTGCCAGCAGAAGCATGTCGTGCGGCGCTTCATCGGGGCCAGGAACATGGCGAAGCAGCTGCGTCTTGTGCAGGACGACATCTTGCGCAAAGTCACAGTTGGCTCCTTCGCAAGTAGTGCACTGCAGATAGGAATTACGTTGAGGAGCATCATCGCACAAGCTGCTCCACCTCTGCAGCCTCAAAACAGGTAATGCTAAGCACTATTCGTTTATTTTTAATCTTCTCGGAGATGTAAATTAATAATTATTAAAGTTCCGACCCTAGAAAGCTATTACTGCTTTTTTACATCAGCGCTGGCCGGTAGCATAAAGATGTCAAATGATGACCACAACCAACTCAAGCACAACTTGTTAGCCTGTAAATTATTATACCTCGAGCCATGGCGCCTTAACCTTGCATCTGTTACATAACTAGTAACTAGAGTAAAACATGTTTATATGGCGTTCCTTTAACTTCGAATGGAATGGATATAGTCTACTTGAGTATACCCAGCTTTTCTATTTAAAATCAGTGTACATGGAAAATTACGTTTGAAGTTCTCATATTTTCAATTTTAATTTTTCAAATTTGCTCCGATAGAAAAACTTGATAAAACAAAAATTGTAGATCTTAAAAAGTTACAAAACTTTACAGTTGACAATGTTTTTATTTTAAAAATCATATATTCATTGTATTCACTAAAAAGTTGTGTAACTTTGTAGTTGATAGCTTTTTTAATTTAGAATGCGTGATAACTAAACACAGGGTGTTGCACCTTTCAACAGTTATCTTGTACCTATGTTGATAGACTATTGGATACTATCAATAGTCAACTTAACTATTGACATTTCTCAATGGCAATGATGGCAGATCTCAGATAGATGAAATTAATAGGGCAGCAGAAGGCGTAGCAATACAATCTGATCCCTTATCTGGTAAGATATCTGGCATTACAATCTCACTTTGCAACATTACTCCTACTTCTGTGTCACCATCCTACACTATTATTCATATGTCCCGTTTGGTTAAATAGACAGGCTAACCAATACCATATCGACCATTTATCAGTGAATGTTATTTGCCTCCTTTAAATTGCAAGGCGTAGCAATTTACAATTTTCTGTATAGTTTCATCAATTACATGTCTTCTTATATTTTATCCTTGTGACAGGGTTAACAAAGTTTAATTTCACTGAACTGCAAGATGCCACAAATGACTTTTCTTACGATTCTAATCTTCCCACCGGACACTTCAAATTGCGCATGAGTAATGTTTTCAAGGTGCTCCATATGCTTTACCTTCTACTTCTTCTTTAGCATTCTTTTATGACTGCCCACAAGTTCTTGAACTAATGCTCATGCATGACCCATACTTGAATTTTGTAATTTGTAGAGAAATGTAGGGCCCGTAAACCATATGCTAGTAGAATAGTAAAATAGGTACCTTTTTATCCTCCCGTTACAATACAATTTATATATTGGCTACTCTATACGTTCTTTCCTTCCCATTTATAGTTTTGTGTCCTCTACATGACACCACAATGTGGGTTTTGACCTTTTTTAAGTTTATTAAGCCTTGGCTTGAAATATATGTGTTGACAGGAGAATCTAGTTGCTGATTGCTTGGTATATTTCATGAATATATAAATTCAGTTAGATTTATTTTGCTTATTAAGAATGTGCCATAAACCTTGGTATATTAAGAATGTGCCATAGACCTAGTACTGGTCTGCTCGTACTCGAAGACACCAAATCGACTGAGTGGAAGGACTGACAAATGCACGAACTGAACACAAAAGAACAGAAGAACACACAAGGTAAGAATCAAATAAATCCACTCAAAATCTCCATGAAACGAGCTCAAAATTTAATCAGCCGAAATTGACCCTACAACGAACCAAATCCCAAAAACCAACATCTGAGATCAACTCAAGCCCCGGGAAATACAGATCGAAAAACAAACCTGAAAAACAAGAACCCTATCCTAAACTTGCTTCGATCTGCGATTTCGCGAGGAATCACTCGAAATCTTTCAGTGATTCTCTTAGGTTCACAACATAGCACAAATCAATGCAAGAGAAATGGGCTCAAACGATTGAAAATCGAAGGAAATTGAGACTACAGAGCAGGGGAGAAATGGGTGACGAAAATAGCTCAGGAACACATGTCAGAACAAAATCACAACGCCAAAGATGATCCCAAAAGCCTAGGGGGCATGCACACACTAAGGAGTGTGCTTCCTACGAACACAAATCACAATAGTTGTCTAGACCTCTGCCACTCAGATCAACTACGGACTAGGAAAACCTAAGGACAAACTATAAACTGGAGAGACGACCTGAGATGGAGTGCTGCCCTGTCTATTTATAGTCTTGGTCCGGATAATCATCCTACACCTATTGATACAATTAATTGCCAAAACCACTTAGCCAGGGATGGTCAGACATGGATATCTTTTTTGATCCGACGGCCACCACGCCATCTCACCGGTAGCCGACCCGATGCAAACTCCCCTATGCCGTGGCGTGCTGTCCTTCCGCCGACGGAACCTTCACCTAGGTTTTGAGGAGAAAACCCTAGGAAATCCGAGCCCGTGGTTTTGAGGCCCAAACCACAAAACCATCCACCGGTGGTTTTAAGGCCCAAACCATCAAACCTCCTCAACACATGTCATCGCCGTCTTGACCACCCTCCGCCAAGTCAACCCGAGCCGCCCGCTCGTCTTGAACGTCTGCGCTGTTGACCCGATCGACCACGGTCCCGCCCACGTCCTCTTGCATTCGCCGATGTCCCGGATGTCGGCCAACATGGCTTAGCCACCCAACCATTCAGTCCCTCGGTCCAAGCCTCATGTCTGTCCTTCACGTCCGTGGTCCGTCGGCCCGCACGCGTCCCCGCTTGGCCCCTTCACATCGCTATCATCTACCAACTCTGAGTTCCACACCTATAAAACACGAACCAAGAGATACGTCTTCGACACACTCCATGTGTGCCGGTGAACATATCGGAAGCATAAAAATAGAAGTAAAATGGTGACCGTTGACAATCACTCAATCACACAACTAAACACATTTGATCTAAATCAACCATGTGTTCGCACATTTAATACTTCATGCATACGTCAAGAGATTCGATATGACGTGTACTATAGCATTTTTGGCTATTTTTCATGAACTAAACAAAGCCCAATATTTGTCGAGACAGTTAATATTTTGTGATTCTCTTGTAAATAAAAGTGGAGAGACTCCTAAAATCAGTTTCCATAGTAGTGCGATGGAGGA
This sequence comes from Hyparrhenia diplandra, assembly GCA_015847255.1. NCBI lineage: Eukaryota > Viridiplantae > Streptophyta > Magnoliopsida > Poales > Poaceae > Hyparrhenia > Hyparrhenia diplandra. The sequence goes on along the minus strand of JADLZK010001126.1, from coordinate 28,594 downwards.
AGTGGTAAAGATACTATATTATAACGAAACTTTTAATATTACTAGTATAATGCCCGTGCTAACACAACAGCGGTATTTTAGGATGTTCATGAAAAACAAAAATGGGGAAAATATGTTACGCACAATATTTCCAAATTGTGATTGATCCATTGCAAATAATTTGGATAAAAATGTTCGTTTATCGGGGCTACTTCCTTACTTCTAGTGTTTGCCACTATTCTATTACATAGATCTAATGAATTTCGGTGTTTCTCCACTTGTCCTCAAATCAGCTTGCGAGATATAGCAGTGTGTGATATTATTTGTTTCCAACAAGAGATCACAGATGAAAATGAACAAATACTGAGTAATAGTTCTCAAGTCAGAACCACTAACAAGTGACTACACCTTGTACAAAAAATTTTATCAGTAATTCTCTTTTGTACATAATCTACCAGCTAATGCCTTAATCTAAACAAAAGATCTCTGTCATGGCCCCAATCACAAATCATAGGCATAATAATTGTATATGGTAATCAACTGAATCTTGAAGTTCACCACAACACCACGCTTCTGGTAAAGCCAATGTATGTGAACCTGAACACCATGGGAATTAGCTTGACCAGAATTTAGAGGTCACAAAATTAGTTAGGGCCGGCACTCATATTACTTGATTCTCTCTAAATTTAGCCAAGAACGGTACCTGCAGATCAGGGGGTGATAGGGGCCACCTGAAGTGCATAATTTTCAGCATTAGTTGTATCTCATGAAACCAGCACTGGGGTAGTCATGCCAGCACTGGGGTAGTCATGCCAACGCCTAGCCACATGAAAATCAGGGCGCCCAGCAACATAGCACTCCGAGAAAAACAAGATGGGTCACAGTTAGTATCATTGTTAGTATAATCAGACAGGGTAAAACAACGAACTAAAGGCAATGGGGATATTACCTGAAGATGTGGACCAGCCACGACAACTCAGAGTTTGCATTCAAAAGTGATCTCTGAGTGCATCAAAATCATGCCAAAAATGCTTCCAATAGACCATATGTCAACTGGCATGTAGTGTGGATCAAGAAGAATCTCGGTGGCCTGGCCTGTACCACGGGGCAAGGATCTGAACTCCCAGGTGCGTGCGTGAACACCTCCGCTCATTACAGCATAATTGGCAGTGTACACAATATAATGTTAAGAAATAATAACAAATTCACAAGTATAGTAGGGAACACTTAACAGACCATACATTCACACTAATTGTGGATTAAAGAAATCATGGGAAATATGTGATAGAATGAGTTTTCACATCATACCACATAGTGGAATCATAGCAAACTACTCCCACATAAAGCTAACAACCCAAGTTAAACCAAAAGAACAATTATATAGGATCTCTAGATTCAATTTTATGCCAACACCCCAAATTAAAACCAAAAGAACAATTATATAGGATTTCTGGATTCAATTTTATGCCAACTAAATTTCAACACCATTCATGAGCTGATAACCAGAAGGATAATTACAACATGGGAACTGGGAAAGGAAACTCCAAGTAGTACCTGGCAAAGTTGAAATGAATCCAGCCAACTTCTGATGGTTGCATGCAACAAGTCACCGAAACAGGACCTGTACCAAAGCCAAAACGTGACACCATGACTTGCAGGTTTCAGTTCAATGTATCACCATGATAACAACAAACAATGTTCTCGAAATAAAGAAGGCATAATATATAGCAAGGTAGGAGGTCTGGTGCTCTTGCAGCGCCACTATGCTAGGGACTCTACTTGATTCTCCTGCCCTTATCCTTGTTGATCAGGGATGTTCCGGCTGATCCACTAAACCGATTGTCCTCATGCCTGATTTGCAGGGTTTACTTGCGTAATGGACAAGTCGTTGCCATCAAAGATTTAGATCATGATAGTGATAATTATGAGTTGTCGGACATGCTGTTTAGCAACGAACTGTTTACTGGCGTAAAACTTCAGCACAAAAAATGTAGTTAAAACTCTGGGATATTGCATCGACGACCATGCGGTGTCATTTCCGAACCAAGAAGAAGAAGAAATATTGCCACGTCACATTCTGGTCATTGGATACCTGCCGAACGGAACCTTGAAGGACATGTTAGAAGGTGTGGATCAATGTTGTCTTGTTCGGAGTAATTAGTGTATATGGTCTGACCTAATATTCCTTGGCAGTGCGTAGACAATTTCATTGGCCCTTCCACTTCCGGACAATTCTGGGGATAGCGCAGGGCCTACACTACCTGCATGAGCAAAATGTGGTTCATCGAGACCTAAAACCAGAAAACATCATGTACGATTGGGACATGAATCCTGTGATCATTGATTTTGGACTATCTGTTGTGCTGGATAACGGAGTTGACATGATGACTACTGACCAAATAGATGGCACAGTGTAAGCTCTTTTTTATTTATTTATTTATTTATTAAATTTTCTACCTTATAAGATCCCATTTTCACTAACATCCAGGGGACATATGGCTCCTGAATTTATTGGCGACGGTGTAGTTTCAAAGAAGAACGATCTGTTTGCTTTCGGGGCCATCCTCCAAAAGTGTGTCGAAGCATGCGCTAATTTTGAATATGGCTCGGATTGTGAAAGTGTAAGTAACATATTTACACGCATACTATTGCAATGGAAAACACATTCATAGTTCCATACTGTTATGGACACTGCAATTTCAGGAGCTCGAAAATGTGGACTATATGAGGGCGATGTTTGATCCCACACACGTTGAAGAATCTGAGCTAATGAACGTTGCGAGGTGCCTAAAGTTAGCGCTCATGTGCATGGAGTTTGAACCGGCGGACCGTCCGACCATGGTTGACGTTCTTGACATGCTAAACGGCGAGAAAGAGGTGCCAGCACGAAAGAACAAACCCCCAATAGACTCAAGTTCAGGAGAGGAATGATTGGACGAGATCCTTATATTTTTTAGACACCGGTTTGGATTATCTGTGTTTTTCCTTATATAAATAGTGTTGAAGAGTACTTATATTCGTCCTGTTTAACTACAGGATACGCTTATTAATTGTGTTTCCAGTTCTGTAATTGAGGGCAAACCTTTCTTTTGGTGAACCAGTAAGAACCAATATGAAAGCCAGAAAAACAGTGCATATATATTTTTTTTTTTTTTTTTTTCATTGCTTAATTCTCCAGTGCCGTTCAATTCCTTAATTCCTGCAGTTCTCACCGTGGGGGCCTATGTTGGCCCATGGGCTGTAGGCCCACGACCTCAAGAACCACACGACACGAACACAACGGCTGTATTCCACCGGTGTCTCATCTTGTTTGTATTGTTGCCACGGCTCCTCTGGAATCAACATCCCAGAGATAATTAACCTAGCTCCACAAAAAATAAAAAAGGTAATAACCTGCGGCGTCGCTATGCTAAGGCATGAGCATGACGCAGCGGAGCTTTGGATCACTTCTCCACAAAGTTTGAAGTAAAAGTTACCATCATCTTCTGCGTATATCGTCGTTCCCTTCCCCTATATATTACGGGAGCGTGCTGGGCGGGGGACGGAAGCGCCACCGATGAAGCTCGAAGGTTGTGTTGAGATATTAGGTAATTTCCAGATTAATTTCATAATATAAATCATGACAAACAGATCTACTAGATAAAGTATGTGAAGCATATTAGCATAGCATAAAAGCACATCACGGATCATAGTATGATTCAATACCAAATAACATAGCATGATCATATAAACAAGTGTAACCACAACCAGGGACGGAGCCAGCGGGGGGGCTACCCGGGCTCCAGCCCCCCCTACGGCTGGTAATCAAGTGGAGCCCTCCCTCAGCCCCTCCTTATTTCTAGACATGGGAAAGCTAATTTTTAGGCATAGATTAAGCTATTTTTAGATATGAATTAAGCTATAATAGAAGTTGCTAGAGCTAGAAGATGATCTTCAGCCCTCCCTTTGATTATTTTCTGGCTCCGTCACTGACCACAACTAGCACACCAAATAGATTGGATAGACTAAACATGACTAACACAAAGATTAGATCTTCGGATTACCTGTTTGAGCGTTGAGGACAACTCACACCCCAAAATTTCTGATTTTGGGCTGTGAATAGAAAACACTAGATTAAATCTTAATCTCTCCCAATTCGATTGGTTGTTACTTGTTTTGATGATTTTGAGTGGGTATAAAGTTTTTGAAACGTGGTTAGTGCAACGGTCTTGTCTCTCCAACCTGTTTTCGACTATTTCCACCATCAACTCCCTTTAATCTTAGTTTAGCCCTTTGTTGAAACATTCTCAAATCCTTTGTCTCCTATTCTAAACCATTCCTTAATGATCAAGTTTCATAAATCCATCTCCAAAAATATTCTAAGGACTTTTTCGTATTTTTGGAGCCTTTTCACAATTTTCTTTGGGCATTTCTATTTTCCCTAGATCCTCTCCAATATCTTTCCATGAGTTCCAAATACCTTATTTTGGATCACCATGATCAAAAGTGTCTCTGGGAATTTTCCTAGAATTTTCGGAGGCTTCGAGTATTTTTCGTGGCTTAAATACCAATTCTAGATTTTCTGGAATTGTTTAATTCGCGAAATTAAATAAATCCCGAAATTATAAAATATCTCGTTTTTCCATCTACTCCAAACCCTACATATAAATACGTGCGGCGAAGCCCTCGACGCACTGGTTTCAGAAGTACGGCCCGTTTCGCGAGCCGTCGCTCCAAAAATTTCAGCCATGGCTGCCCTCCACGTGAGGAAGAAGGTGACAAGGAAGAAGAAGGACCTCTTGGTAATTATTTATTTTCGGAAATCACACATTAGTCCTTAATCTTTAAACGTCCGCCGTTTAGGTCGTTTTAAGTCGGAATCGAGTCGTTCAAGATGCGTTAGAATCGTATCGTCGTGCTCTTCGCAGTAGTGCTGATGTTATTCATGAAAATTATTTTTAAATTTATTTAACTAAATGCAATTTGATTAATGCTTTATGTAAATGGGTTTACAATTAAAAGTAATATAGGTTCCATACTTGGTGATTTCGAATCAAATGTCAATGTGATTAATTGCTAATATAAATATATTTATAAATAATAATTTGTTTAGTTTAAACACATTGCATGTCCTATATCTTTTAGTTGCATTCACATATATATTATTATTTTGCAAAAGATAAAGTTTAACTTGATTAATTTATATGCTATGTTCATAAATAAAATATGACTAAGTCTAACTTTGTTTTGAATTCAAATATGATGTGACCAATCTGAATTAATTTTATTCACATGATTTTCTTAATTAAAATGAATAAAGCATGTAGTCTTTTATCTCCTTCCATAATATAAAATCATCGGTAGTCGTTCCTTTCTATCGATAGCTTCGTTATCGGCGTTTCTAGCGTTCTCTCGACCGTAGCAACGAGTTCTCTCTTAGCATGTTGTTTTTGAACTCTTGCTCTCTTGTTCTTAAATGTTTTTATTTGTTGCTTGTATGTTGCCTGTGTGTGGTGCTTGCTACGAGTAGAACGAGGACCACTTGTGAGCGTTGAAGATCGAAAGATGATAACCGGAAGCAACAGATGACAAAGTTAGAGCAACTATAAAAGGCAAGTATAGTTTTGAAATATGCTAGCTTTAAACCATAATCTTATAGCTTGCTTAATGTTTATGCAATGAACGTTAAAAAATAAACATTTGGCAATGTGATGATTTGTCCGTATTAGAGGGCGGGATTTACAGTACAACTCTGAGGGTTATATGGCTCTCACATTAGTTCCCTAGAGATCATTTTTCTAGTGACTTGGAGGAATTGCCGAATTGGACATAGTATGCTCCCTATCCCGTTAATATGTGAGTATAGGCTGCGAGTTATGTGCCACATAGGAAGGGGGTTCTATGTCTGACGACTTACCTGCCCCAACTTGTTAGACGAACCTTTGGGGAACTTCTTAGTGGTTTCCGGTGTTCAGGCCTTGCAAACCCTTGCATTTGGGATCACGACTCGTAGTGAAAGTGTACACCTTTGTGCAGAGTTTATCAAACTACTATACTAGCCTTGTCCAAGGACATGGGCGGCCTTGGAACTCTTTGCATCAACGATGATGACTCTATTTGCTAACTGGTTCATAGTTATCATTTTATGATATTCATTACTTATGTTATAATGATCATGGGTTTAGGGTAAGATGTTGCCTTGCTATTCTGGGGGAGTTCGACATGGACTCACTCTTGCTATTTCCCACCCAAACCAGAATGGTGTTGACGGTCGTTATGGCATATATTTTGACCGTCAAAGTAAACAAAAATGACAACATTTCATGCTATATCCTAAACAAATATTATTTATATAACGAGTTCCACGAGTTTTGGTGTCTCCAACTATTTTGCAGAAATTCTCAACTTATCATCAAAAGAAAGTATCTCAAATAATAAAACGGAGTACACCATTGTGGAGGGCTCGTCGCGCTGATCAAAATAGACATATCATTTGTTATGTTTGGACTCCAAAGTGAAAAGATATTAGAGAAATTAGAATCAACATGAAGTGTGGGTCCCACACGTCAGCATAGTTACATGCATGGCCAACGATAGACGGACGCTGCGTGGCGACAAATTGGCAAGCGGCGGTACCCGGCCGCGGCGGGAGCCCCGCGCTCACGAGGGAGGCAGACGCAGCGGCGGTAACCGACAAATGGGACAATGCGGGCCGGCGGTGCGGCGTTGTCGCCGGGTGAGGGAACCGACGACCCGGCCATCCACTCAGTCAAAGACACGCGTGGCATCCTGTCCCCATCGCCAGGCGCGACGCCGCGAGTCCGCATAGTCGGCGGCCGGCCGAGAGGGCCCACGCGCAGCACCGGTAGCCCCCCACGCGCTGCGAGAAACGCGTTAATCGCCCGCCGGCCGAACCCCGCAGAGCACGTGGCGACCTGTGAATGGATCCCGTGAGGCGGTAAGCCAGTCCACTCAGCCAGGCGCGGTCCAGCCCCCTGGTTCAGCCGGTTCAGCTGCTCTAGAGCCGGATTACTTTCCAGAAACGCAGAACAGCGCGTGTGTCACCGGTTCACCTCTGGTTCACCGCCTTAGAGGCCGGTTTTGCTCCGGTTTTCGGCACTGCTCGGATGGAAACAATGTTACCGACGTTGCTAGGATGGTTGCATGGCCTGGAGGCGGCAGGAATAGTTTCCATGTATAGAGATGGCCCTCTCCACCTCTCTCCTATATAAAGAGGCCATCTCCCTCTATTCTAACACACATTCTACACAATAAAGCTTCATCTTCATATTATATACATTGTTGTAGTGTCCCTCTAGGTGCTCCCCACCTAGTTGTATCAATTAGAAAAGAGGAAGAGAGGAGAGGGAAGAGCGGAGGAGAAGCCGAGTTCACCGGAGTTCGTCCCGAGTTCGTCAGTTTCGCCCTCAACTTGTACCTCTACGGAGACGACTACTTCATGAGTAAGATCCATGGTATTTCTTCATAATTCCGAGTTATCTATTCAACTAAAGTTTAGCGTTCACTTACTTGCTTGCGGGATCTCCGTTCGACCGAAGGTTCTAGTTATAAATTGTGACTAGAATCGTAATCATTAGTGTAGACGTGGTGTCTAGACTACCGGTTACCTGAGTTTGCGCCCAACCTTACAGATAGTTTGTGGTAGCCCCGGGGGTGACAGCTCCGACTTGGCCTTTGTATTCCACCACGTGCTAGGTTGGTGTTTTCGTAGAGCTTTAGGCGGCATTCCCCGATTACTTTTTCCCAGTCTTTTCGAGAATCGGAAAGGTCGTTGCACCGAAGTAAGAAAGTACAGTAAGCCTAAACCTAGGTTATCTAGTGATCTTGGGAAAGACTTAGAAAACCCCCACTAGTACCTAAACACTTTTGCGTGACCGGCGAAATATATATTTTGGGTGGCGGGCAAGTGTGCCCGCACCAAGTAAAGGTCACGGAAAACAATTTTTTTCTGATTCGCGCAGTGCCCGCCACGGTTAATCAAGCTTGCGTGGCGGGGCGAAGTTATATGTGCCCGCCACGGTAAAGATTTCAAAAAAAAAAAAAACAAACCCCTAGATAGGCCCGCCGAGCCCATCCATGGGCCCGCCGAGCCCATCTAGGGTTAGGGATGCGCCCGGCCGCCTCCTCGGCCGTGTGGATCCGCCCCCTGCAGCCTCCTCGTCACCTCTGCCATGCTGGAGAAGAGGACCGCCGCGCCCTGGTGAAGAGGACCGCCGCGCCGGTGAAGAGGACCGCCGCCACGCCACGCGCTGGATCCGCCGTGGAGGGAGGCGGCCGCCGCCGGATCCGCCATGGTGGAGGTCGCCGCCGCCGGATCCGCGTGGTGGAGGCCGCCGTCGCCGGATCCACCGTGGAGGAGGCTGCCCGCCGCCGGATCTGTCATGGAGGAGGCCGCGGCGGCGAATCCGCCGTCGTGGATGACCCGCCCGCGCGCCGGGATCTTGCGGGGAAGGTAGGACGCCGCCACGGAGGAGCCAGCGCGCCGAGGCCGGAGGAGCCGCGCGGATCCACCCGCATGGTCACCGGATCCATCGGAGAAGCCCCATGGCCGCCGCCGGCGCCGCCGGCTGCCGCCGCGCCCCATGGCCGCCGTCGGAGAAGCCACAACGCCGCCGCCGCCGCCCCCATAGCTCGTCCCGCCGTGGAGAGGAGGATGGACCTTGTGACCATCGGGCCGAGAGAGGGAGAGGGGAAGGGTCTCGGTGGGGAAGGGAGAGAGCAGTTCGGCTGTGGAAAAGTGAGAAGTGAGGTGAGAGGGTCTCGGTGAGGCCTAGGGTTTCATCGTCGTATATATACCAAAATACGCGTGCGGGCTGAAATGGGCTGTTGGGCTTCGAGTTTTTTATGTGGCGGGCGTTTTTTAGATGCCCGCCACGGAAATTTATTTTGGCGTGGCGGGCACCTTAACGCGCCCGCCATGGAAGATAGTTTTTTCCGTGGCGGGCGCGTTAAGGTGCTCACCACGCAAAAATCTTTCCCCTTGGCGGGCAAAAACACGTCCGCCCACGTAAAAAGAAAACAGGATGTGGCGGGTATTTTCCGTGACGGGCAAAAATTGCCCGCCACGGGAAAAGATTGTGCCGATGCTCGCAAAATCATTTCGTTACTAGTGCCCTCTCATCCTACAAAAATACCTTTCTACCTTATCTCTTGGACGATCTTGTTTCTTCTCTAGTTCACTTCTCGTTCCCCGTGGAAATCGATACCCTTAATACTCCGGGTGAAAGCTACAACGGTATTCCGTGCGCTTGCGGAATTATCTACTTACGCTAAGAATCACCAACAAGCTTTCTGGCGCCGTTGCCGGGGAACGGTAGCTGTTCTAGGATCGAACCAAGTCGTCCGAGTATCCTTTTTATTTTTATCACCATTTTTATGCACCTCATCACCACTACCACCCATTCCACATGGACTCAACGCCTATCAATAAATTTTTGGCTCTAAAGGGCGATTCGTTGGAGCCTCCACCATCTTCACACCCCATTACTACAAATGGCTATGAAATACGCCCCGCTTTCATAGCCATGGTTCGGGCATTACCCTTCTCTGGGCACGACAATGAAAATCCATATAGCCACCTTCGAGAATTTGAGCACTTGTGTTCTTGCCTCGTTTTACCTGGCCTGACACAAGAGACCATTAAGTGGAAACTGTTTCCGTTCTCCTTTTTGGGTAGAGCGAAACAATGGTATACTCATACCGTTGGAGGTGTTCACGGAAACTGGGTTGAACTTCGAGGCAAATTTTGTCTTGCTTTCTTCCCTAATTCCCAAGTCGCCGCCCTACGTATAGAAATTCTGAAATTTCAACAGAAAGAGAAGGAGACTCTAGGAGCATCCTGGGCCAGGTTCTTGAGTCTTTTAAATACAGGCCCAGACCTCTCCTTGCCTGACCATGTTCTTCTTAGCCACTTCCATAACGGTCTTTGCAAGGAGGATGCTTTCCAACTCGACCTATGTTTGGGAGGCTCGTTCGTACATAAATCCATTAGTGAGGGGAAAGCCATTCTAGAGAAAATCCTAGAGAACACCCCATACACTAGCATATATAACGAGTTTCCCGTAGAAACAGTAGAGTCAAGCCCCGACCATCGAGAGGAGGTACCTACAACCGAATTTGAAGTTTCTTCAAATTCTTTTCATAATTCAGTTGTTGAGGAACCTCGCATTAAGGGAGCATGCAATCACAATTCTTGGGATGATGAATCCCATCCTTATGCATGCCCCTTTGGATTCGAGGATGACCTTTTTCTTGATGATGATTTTGGGAATGCTTTAGAAATTCCCAGATCAGAATCATCATATACCTCGAATTCCTATATGAGACATCAAGAACACTCACAACACATAGAGGGTGAACCAATTCTTATAGAAGACATTTCTATACCTTCTCCCTCTATGCCCACACATGATGTCTCATCAGACTTCGTTCCTGATCAGTGGGGAGAGCATGAGACAGTCTCCGCATTAACAATATTTGATCCATGTTTTGCGGATGACTTGATCTATCATGAAAAAGAAAGTGCTCCCCCAGAAATGGAAGATTTCATCAATGAACATGGAAGTTACATTTTAAATGTTACATCCATTCAATGCTCATATGAAAAATCTCCCGAGTCGATCTTTAACCAAGCCACTTGCAAAATCTACAACCCATATGTTCTCTCTGTTCATAAGATCTTTGAAAGGGTTGTCGTAGATACTTTTGTCTACCACAAATTTTGCAAATTTCGTGGTGCCTTGGCTTGAGTTTTGCAGATCGACCCGCAAAGGTTGGTGTTGGAGGGGAAACCACTTCACCAACACTGGTTTCAAATTCAAAGGTTTCCCAAGGACAAGCTTTCGTCTTTAAATAAAGCACTTCCGGGAGATAACCCGTGTTGTTGTCTTTTACTGTTGATAAAAAGAACCTTTCTTATTAATAAAAGCAAGAATAAGTTATCAAGCTAGTATGCACCTTCGGGATTCTTGTTGCTAACCATTTCAGGTGGAGACAAAGAAGAACGAAGAAGCATATGATGCTCAAAAACATGAGGCTACACCAACTACAAAATTCTGATGCTCGTGGGTGATGGAATACACTCAAAAGGAGACCCTGACCTTGCACACTTGAATTTTACCCAAAAGTTCAAGTGTGGGGGAGGAAGGTGTGAATTGAGTTCCACACACACCAAGGAGTCATTCAGAAAAAAAAAAGAGAATAAAAAGATGATGTCAGCCTAGCCTTGCTATAAAAAAAAAAAAAAGAGGAAAAAAAAAAGAAGGATTGAAAAGAAAAGAAAAATATATAAAAAAATGATGATGAAAAAAAAAAAAAAAGAAAAAGAAAAACAATATGAAAAAAAAAGAAGAGACAGAGAAGGAGGATTCCCTTCTACACCTTTGCTATCATCAAAGCTTATGAACTATACACACCATACATGTGTGTGGCTCAAAGCATTGATGGTTGCCTGAGTTGGACCGTGTACAACAAAATCACCGGTGCAGCAACTTCGAAACTCCATCCACATATGCTGGTAAAATGCACTCAGGTAATGCAAAGGTAATAATTGTTTGCCAACTCATTTACTCATTCTTGTCTCCAAATGATCATGAAAATTCATGCTTCCTTTGTTTATGTCATATGCTCTGGTTTTGAGTGTATTCATATATGGTACATTCATAGGCTTTTCAAATTAAGCATGGTGCTTAGGTTGAAATGACCTTCTTTGATCAAAATTTGACATGGTGTTGAATCTTGGTCAATGAACTTAGAGTAAATTTTTATAAGCAATGAGAAGTAATCTATGTTGGAGACAAATCAAGACTATGTTTATGTTGTGAGCTTTGTCTTGGTCTTGCTTGAGCTTTAATGAAGTTGGATGAACATGTCTGGTAATAATAAGATAAATAAATAATTTTGCATAATAAACTTGTTCTATCTTGTTCTATCTTATTCTTGTTTTGGAATAAAGATCTGACCTCTCTCTCTAAAAAAACATAAAAATACAACTATTATCCAAAAAAAAATAATATTTGGTGCTGCCCTTCGGGTATTCTATATCACTAACATCTACAGAAACGAAGGGTGAACGTTATCGAAAAAAAAAAAAAGCACCAAGCCACATCATGAACTGGTGGAGGAACATGTACACAACTCGGTTTGATCACTTCCTTCCCACCTGTTCATATGCATGCTCCTAGTTCTACACTTCTTGCAAATTTAAAAAGAACCAAGTCCACACTTAGATTTGAAATTTGAAAGTAAATATGAATATAGCTCTTTGAGTATGGCCTGCATAAGTTTTGTTCTTTACATATCCTTAATGCTTGTGGGAAATATATATATAGGAAAAACATATTGCCTAGGTTGTTGTGAAATGTGATATGGCACCGGCATGGAAATCCAACCTTTTCTATTCAAAGTACTTGGAGAATTTCTTTTGACAAAATGCTAAAATCCATAGCTTTACTTGCTCCTCAATGGTGAGAAATTCCTACCAAGGCCAAATATCATTATATAGTTTGAAAAGCCTTCTACATATGCTACTTGTTATTGCATTGAGCTCACAAACTTTGTCGACCCTTGTTGAGAAATTTATCATGCTCTTAAATCAAGATCACGTACATGCCACCAAATAAATACACTACTCCTACACTGGGAGTAGGCACAAAACATGCCTTCCATTTAGATCCACTAGAAAATGTTCTACTCCTACACTTTGGGAGTGAACAAAAATATCTTTGTTAGGCTCTTTCAAAATAAATGCTCCATCTACTTGTTCATCTCTCTCGCTCTCTCTCAAAAGTTCAAAAAAAAAAAGAGACATGTGGCTATCATTAAAATAAAAAAAGGGGGAAAGAAAGAAAGAGATATAGATCAAAAAAAAAAAAAAAAAAAAAAAAAAGAGAAAGATGAGAATAAAAGACAGCCCATGTTCTCACAAATATTTTTTTTCCAAAGTCTCAATAAAGAGAGAGATGTTTCAAGGAGCATAGTAGAAATAGGTTAGCCACTTTATATATCCACACACTTGCACATCTTGATTTGATTGTATGACATTTTTCTCCATGGATCCATCGTTTGACTCAGCAAAATATGCATTGCAAGTATGCCCACAAAATATTTCCTACCTGAGCTCCACATAAGCCTTTTAGAAGTAGGAACAAAAAGAAGGCAATGCTAAAATGCCTTGGTGAGGAAAATATACACCATTGAGAGATTTGAGAGTGCCATTTGAGGAGTGCTTGTGAACTATGCTTTATTTTCAAAATATTATAAAAACCTCCAAGTTACTCAGATGTGAAACTGGGATGAGATGACTTTGTTTCAGAGCCGTTCCATTTCTCAACCGCTCAAGAATATATGTTAGACACTCCACATATCCTGCGGGTATGAGGTATGTTTTGGGATGATTTTTATGTTGGGATCATATCTTGAATTGCTATGTTTATGTTTACTTTATCTTTATCCTTTACTCAAGATGAGCAAAGATCCACGTGTGGGGAAGCTTGTTGACGGTCGTTATGGCATATATTTTGACCATCAAAGTAAACTAAAATGACAACATTTCATGCTATATCCTAAACAAATATTATTTATATAACGAGTTCCACGAGTTTTGGTGTCTCCAACTATTTTACGTAAATTCTCAACTTATCATCAAAAGAAAGTATCTCAAATAATAAAACGGAGTACACCATTGTGGAGGGCTCGTTGTCCGATCAAAATAGACATATCATTTGTATGTTTAGACTCCAAAGTGAAAAGATATTAGAGAAATTAGAATCAACATGAAGTGGGTCCCACACGTCGCATAGTTACATGCATGGCCAACGATAGACGGACGCGTGGTAGCAAGATTGCAAGCGGCGACTGCCGCCATAGCGCGCCGCCACGCGGGAGGCGCTGACGCAGCGCCAAATGACAATGACCATGCGGGCCGGCCATTGCGGCGTTGTGACTCGGTGTGCTAACACATGGCGTCCCGTCCTCACGCACGACGCGACGCGCGAGTCCGCATAGTCGTAGCCTCACCGGAGGGCCCACGCTGGCAGGCACCGGGGCCGCCCTCACGCTCACGCGCTGGAAACGCGTGTCGCCCGCCGACCGGCCCCCGGGCACGCACGGGCGACCAGAATGGATCCCGCGAGGCGGTAAGCCGGTCCACCCAAACTAGGTGCGGTCCAGCCCCGGTTCAAATTCCGGTTCACCGCCGAGCCGATTACTTTCCGGCGTCAGGTGTCACCGGTTCACCTCCGGTTCACCGCCTTAGAGGCCGGTTTTGCTCCGGTTTTCGGCACTGCTCGGAAGGAAACAATGTTACCGATGTTGCTAGGACGGTTGCATGGCCTGGAGGCGGCAGGAATAGTTTCCATGTATAGAGATGGCCCTCTCCACCTCTCTCCTATATAAAGAGGCCATCTTCCTCTATTGTAACACACATTCTACACAATAAAGCTTCATCTTCATATTGTATACATTGTTGTAGTGTCCCTCACTAGTAGAAATTTGAGCATGGATGACGTTCACCTTTGGTCAGTGTATGTGTCAGGAACGTCACACAGTTTAGCCTGTGACGACCTTGTGACCAAAATAATATCGTCGCAGGGGTCGCGTCACATTTGATAATGTGTGACGAAATGTTAAATTTGGTCACGATGTTGTTTCATTCGATGACGATTAGTCCATCGTCAAAGTTGTGCAAGCATTCTCGTGACGAGCTGGTTTGGTCATGTATATGACGCTGTGGTCGTCACAATACGCCGCTTGACGGCGCCTTGACGGCACCGTTAACGGCGTCGCTCGGCCCTATGACGCTAGGAATTGGTCACCAATTGCTTTATTGTATCATCATTAGTGGTTGTGTTTGCCACGTAGGATGCCGACGTGGTGATGATGTGTCACGTTACGCGGCGCGCAACTACCGGGTGTTCATTGGTCCACGTGGAGCAATTAGGATCCGCCATGTGGTCGGTTATAATTGGTTCATTTATCGTCATGGTAGCACTTTAAAATCGTCAATAAAGGTTGCATCATTTTGGTCACAGATTATAGTTTTGACATAAAAAATTTTGGTCAGGTTGCGGATAAATAAATAAATTGCAATTTGCAATTGGGAGTAGGAAGACCACATAATTCCATTGTTCAAATAAAACCGCATTTGCACCGAGTGCCCAAACCACCACTTGAGCATAAACTCAGTTCACAAAGACACATTTAAATATGTTTGCACAAAGAAAAACAGGAAATACTAAAAGTTCACACCACAGGTTTGTCACTAGCCAAAATGAGCAGGCCAAACATACCAACACCGATCTAGCCTTCATGTAGAAGGAGGATCAAGACTTTCGAACGAGGAGCTTGGAGGTTCAAGATCCGCCCGAGCAACCTATTCTCCTCCATCTCCTTCCTATTCGCTCTCTATTCTCCTCCATCTCCTTCCTATTCTCGCTCTGTTTCTTGTACTCGTCCAATTCATTTTGTTGCCCGAAGCAGCCTTTCTTCAAAGATCTTCACTTTTCTTCTTGAGTTCCTCGAGTTCACCTTGAACAGCAGCCCTTGCTTCAAGGGTAAGTTGTTCCCGAAGCTCGCTTTCATTTGATGTTGCTGAATTGGAGGGATGTGGTGTTTTGATGCCAACACTCTTCAGAAATGTTGAGAGCTGGTTTTGGAGAGCACAATGGACACCACAATCACGCTGCCTCTAGGTTGCATAACCTGCACCCCTAAGGTCCTGGCTCATAGACTCCATTTCAGGACTGAAAAACATGGGCAAAAACCAGTTAGATGTTTTGCTAAGACTGCTATAGAGTAAACACAAGACATGGCAAAGCAATTTTTGACACAAAGTAAAGTGTAAACCAATCAAGTACTATATATGGTTAACCATGTAGCAGCACAAGGAACATTCACCACTCTAGAAATATTACCTGTGGGAGTGTATCTGCCATACTGTAGTATGTGCAGCAAATTGGCACATGCTGTAGTATCTGCCATACTGTATTATCTGCCATACTGTAGTATGTTAAGTTCTAGAATAGTAATGCAAATTGGCACATACTGTAGTATGTGCAGCAAACACAATTGACCAAGAGTTTCCAGTATGTCTGAACATCATCAAACAAAATTAAATAAACGAATTACTTTTCTGCCTCCCTGGATATGAATATCCTGACAAATCAAGCTTGGTTGCTACCTTTGAATTTACACATCCAAAGATTCCTGTATCTGACAGATCCAAATCAGCTCAGGAAAATTATTGTATTCTCTTATAAACATCAAGAGTAGAACTATAAACTCCAGTCAAGCTACTACAACATAACTTCAAGATTGACACCATTTGAATAAGTACCTTTCTGTTTCTATTATTTTCAAATACCAAGTTGATGCAACACAAGACTCCATCAGGCTTATGCATTTAGAGTACAAGAAATATATTGATTCAGAGCAGTAGCAAATGCAGACAAAATCTTCATTCAAAGAAATATATACAGATGATAACCGTAAAAGATGCACAGGCGACACTATATCCAAATTGAGAGAAATGATAATCAGTTCATGCAGACATTGTTTCCCGAGCAGTACCACATGCGTCATTGTTTTGACATTGACAGGAATGAAAATTAGGCCACAACAAAGTGGCCAGCAAAACAAACAGTGCCAATGAACATCATATGATATGATAAAATTGCATTGAATAAATCAAACTAATGATCTTACAAGTGCTTCTCTTGCAGGTTCACTCATGCCACATTTGGAGCTGGTGTGGCAGGTCTTGAAGGCCTCCACCGCATCTAATTCTTCGGAAGCTGGGTTCTTCCCTTTTTTCTCTTACGCTTCCCATGCATAAACATTGACATAAAAGTTGTCTCAAATCTAGTGCAAAGGCAGCTTTCATGGAAACGTAATCGTACAAGGAAATTTACACTTACATAATCATATAGGTGTGCCTCGTAAGCGGAACCAGTAGTCTCTGATATTTCACCCTATTGCGGTTACGCTTGTTCTTTTCACATGTTTCCTACAACAGAAACTAGATGTCGATGGGATCATAGATTGAAAATGAGAAGATCCTGTGCAAACTGAATGTGATATAATAATATATGACAAGATACCCATACCATGTTTTTTGGATCAGTCCACTTTGCAACTAGTGCCTTCCACTGTTTATCAGTCATGTAAGAAACAGGTGAAGTTGTCGGGACCTCATTTGCAGGTACACCATTGAAGTATTTTGCCTTGAGCCTATATCGCTGGTTCTTTATTACAGTGCGCATCAGATCAGTACAAGCTTCTTTTGTTGGGTTGTCTTTAGTCTTAATGGCCAAGCGCCCCTATGCATTTGTGAACTCCATAGTTAGTTAGACAATTAAGGTGAAGTAGTATAAAAGTTTACATTACAAATAGCACTTACATATCGCCTGATCGCCATCACTAATATTAAATAATAAAATTTGAAACTAATGAATTATGGACCGGAGATGCCAGGATCACCTTCAACAAATAATCACCGATCGGCTGCACGTGAGTTTGAACGTTCTTCAGCGATGAGATGGCGATGTCGATGCTGATCAGTCCTGACGCTGATGGCCGGCGTCAGCGAGATCAGGTGGCGATGGCCGGCGTCCACGATGAGATGGCGATGGCGGCGTCCGCGAGATGGCGATGGCCGGCGTCCGCGATCAGGTGACGCCGAGAAGAACCACTTCCTCGATCAGGTGACGCGCGCGATCACGTCGACGCACGGCCAGGTGCTGCCGAGAACACGATCCTGCGCCGAGGCCGACAAAACGATTGTGCGCCGCCGAATAGCGTGGAGTACCCTACGTGACCCAGCATCAATCTAAGGGCCACGATCACTAATCCATTTAGTTTAGGGCCCAACGTACCAAAGCATTATCAAGTTAGACACTTCCATATATGTACATTAATTGCATTGGTCCTTCAAAAACGGTGGACTAGTCTAGTGGTAACTCAGGCTTACGAGCTGCGTTAGGTCGCAGGGTCGAACCATTGCGGCTGTATATTTTTGCACAAACAAATATTTTCCTGTGGTCTCAAAAAAAAAATATTTTCCTGTGGCGCGGCACTGCAGGCCCACTTTTGAGAACATTAAAATTTGAGCATTCATCATGAGGTGCGACAAACGATGGCTTCCCTAAAAAAAAAAACACCAAAGGTTTCAAATCTATATCTATCTATACCTACTAATAAAGAGAAAAATTTCAGTCCCACCTTTTTTTTCACCGGGCTTTTCACCTCCTTTTTCTGCCGGACCTTTAATAAAGAGAAAAAATTTCAGTCCCACCATTTTTTTCACCTCCTTTTCTACCGGGCTTTTCACCTTTTCACCTTTTTCTTCTGCCTTTTAATAAAGAGAGAAAATTTCAGTCCAACGTTTTTTTTTTCATTTTTTTCCGCATTTTTTCCGCCTACGACGTCTTCTTGCAGCCGGACTCTTCTTTCTTCCGCGCCTCGTGCGTATACTCCTATGTGCACTCCCTTCCGTCTGCCTTGCCTTCCGCGCGGACAACGTGGGCCTGCGCCCAGCCCAGGCGCCCACGCGTGCGACGTTGTAAATCCCATGTCTCGTGCGGCCCGCTCTTGGCCGCAAGTTGCGCATTGAACCCCTGACGAAGCGGCCCAACCTGCAGATGAGAAGAAGCGGAACAGATTTCGCTTTCAACTGATAATGACGGATGCGTCCAGGAAGTCCCAGCCAAACGACACCACAGGTATATGTACGTATTATATATCAACCATCACTCAAGCTCGACGGGAGGGAACATATATTTTTGTAGCACACACACGTCTGAGTTCTGACTTGTTTCTTATTACGTTCATCTAAGCCACAAGTCTTATGTTTTGCCTAAAAAGAATCTAAGCCAAGCCACATGTTTTTTTAACAACAAAAGTCGTGGGTGAGATCCACACATTGACGGTCATTTTCATTAATTTTAAGAGAGGAAAAGGTTCTTATATACAAAGCTTAACTGAAAGCATCTTGCTATATACACGAAAGATTACCAAAGATCAACTACGACTCTAACCGATTGTAATAAATATTAGCTTTTGAAATTAGCCAAGCCACGAAAAGTTTGAGATCACGTGTGCAATGCACAAATATGTAGTATAATAGAAATTACAGAATTTAATATAATATATTGTGAGATAATAAACTATAACAAAAAATAATTAAAAGTTAACAAATATCTTTGGAGTGAGCGGCGAGCGCCTCTCAAGCAGCCTTGAGCATGATGAGCGTGCACTCGGTGACGCGTTGAGAAGAGCTCCATGAGAATGTAGACATCGTTTACGTGAAGTTCCACAAAAAGCATGTTGTGATACATACAATCTTTTTTTTTCCGTAGCAACGCACGGGCACTTTTTCTAGTAAAAAATGCATCAAACGATGCCATGGGAATCACAATCTATGACGATGATATTCTGTTGTTCTCGTGGACGTTCCCGTCATTTTCGTCATGAAACTTTAAGTCAAATCTTGGTCACTTGTAATTTATGACGAAGAATACAATTTGGTCATAGCATGTTATCCTTCCATGACCAAAATAACCCGGCGTCACTAGAAAAATGTCACAGATGAGCATTTTTCTACTAGTGCCTCTAGGTGCTCCCCACCTAGTTGTATCAATTAGAAAAGAGGAAGAGAGGAGAGGGAAGAGCGGAGGAGAAGCCGAGTTCACCGGAGTTCATCCCGAGTTCGTCAGTTTCGCCCTCAACTTGTACCTCTACGGAGACGACTACTTCGTGAGTAAGATCCATGGTATTTCTTCGTAATTCCGAGTTATCTATTCAACTAAATTTTATCGTTCACTTACTTGCTTGCGGGATCTCTGTTCGACCGAAGGTTCTACTTATAAATTGTGACTAGAATCGTAATCGTTAGTGTAGACATGGTGTCTAGACTACCGGTTACCTGAGTTTGCGCCCAACCTTACGGATAGTTTGTGGTAGCCCCGGGGGTGACAGCTCCGACCAGGCCTTTGTATTCCACCACGTGCTAGGTTGGTGTCTTCGTAGAGGTTTAGGCGGCATTCCCCGATTACTTTTTCCCAGTCTTTTTGAGAATCGAAAAGGTCATTGCTCTGAAGTAAGCAAGTACAGTAAGCCTAAACATAGGTTATCTAGTGATCTTGGGAAAGACTTAGAAAACCCCTCTCAACCTACAAAAATACCTTTCTACCTTATCTCTTGGACGATCTTGTTTCTTCTCTAGTTCACTTCTCGTTCCCCGTGGAAATCGATACCCTGAATACTCCGGGTGAAAGCTACAACGGTATTCCGTGCGCTTGCGGAATTATCTGCTTACGCTAAGAATCACCAACAAATGGCTGCCAGGTTGCTAGAGTGTTGAAGATGTCAGGCTTGTGATCAACCAGTCAGTCGGTCCCAGTGGAGTCCACCCAGAAGATCAAAGTGATTTTCCGCTGTCTGCTAGCTGAGGTTACTTTCTTTTGTATTATGTTCGTTATAATTTGAGCATTGTTGGCTTGATACTACCCTTTACTTGTGCCTATATGTGAGATTTGACTTCCAGGGCTCACATATGGTGTTCATTCGGTTTTGCTCTTAAAACAGGGTGTTACAACAACGTAATGGAGAGGTCCCCAAAAGTGAAACTGAGGTCCTCTAGGTCGTTGTCATTGTCATGGATCAGCAGCATCGGAAGAAGTCTAAGAAGTTGACGATGAAGATGACGATGAGACAGTCCTCCGCGTGTCCTTCCCGGAAGATGAGCCGTGACGAAGATCGAGAGCAGTAGCGCGCAGAGCGCTTCCCAAAAACCTTATTCGCCTTCTCCCGGTGCAGGACCGCAAAGACGATGGTTCCGGAGACCTGCTCGCCCGGTCGCCGGTGCACGCGAACGATTGGGCTGGAGACTTGGCGATGGCGGTGCAGCAATGAGAAGAGGCAAAACCCAAAGCTTTCGATTGGATGCGTTTAGCGTTGCCGGTGGTCTGCTTATATAGTCCGGGTAGGCCGACCTCGTGACATAGTCACAATCTAAACCGGTTAGGACTCTGTTGTTCATATTCATTTAGAACTCTGCAAACCAAAAGACCAAAAACAAAAACTGCAAAACGAGACCGCACACCTGCAAGGTGAGGAGCCGGATTTTGGCGAACCATCCACGCGCATGTCATGCGCCCGCGCCTTTCGCCACTCCACGCCCGCCGAGGCAAGGTGAACGAGCACGCGTGTGGAGTTCCCTTTCTCCTTCTCACACTAGACTTGAGAAGGTAGGAACAACTTCCATATTTAAGTTGGTCCTCTCCACCTTCCACTAGCAATGTGGTACTAAAGGATTCCACCACTCCCTCCTTTCCATTTTATGAATGGGCCTTTGAGACTTATTTAGAAATTTCATAATTCGTTATTGGGTCAAGCCCATTAACTATATAAATTTTAACAGTTTGTTGTGTTGCCGTGGACGCCGCCGATGGAGGACGACGACCTTATTGACTCCTAGGTGGATCTTAACGACGTGCGCAGATTAACTCGAGAGGTCGGAGCAGAGCATGTCCTCGACGCCGGCCACACGAGCATGACCTCGCGCTTGTTAACGTGCGTCTCCGAACATATCGCGAGTTTGTTAACGCGCGAATTTGTCCTTCGCGCGCGTCCGAGGGACATGGATGGGCACACACGAAGGCCTCATTTGGCTGCCTATGTTTTGGGGTGGATTAGGCCGGGAACCACGCCACCCATGGATACAAACCCACTCCGGGGTGAGGTTCCACGACCGCCCCAAATCTGCATTTGGCTGAACGAGTGTTGGAGTGGGTCGCAAACTAATACACGTCAATACACATGAATACACCGGTGCCAAAAAAATCTCCATCCTAGCCGTGGAAACACCAAGCTCGTGTGCGAGCCGCGAGCGGCCAAGCGCCGACACAAAGCACAATCGTCGTCGCCGATGCAGGTCCGCCTCCGACCACGTCCGCACCGGTGCTGTTCCGGCCACCTCCGCTCCGGGGCCCTGCCCCTCGTGCACCATCCCACCCCTCGTCGCCGCACCGCCCGTCATCGTCACCAGTCACCACCGCACCCGTCAATCGTCGTCATTGGCCACTCCACTCCTGTAGTTCTTGGTAAATCCTCTCTAGTGAGCCTCTCTTTTCTCCTCCCCATGTCCTCTGCTCTGTAGTCTATGTTTCCATTCTTTTTTGGCCTAGGGTTTCCATTTCACCTTTCTTTTCCCTCAGATCCAGTAGATTCAGATATTCTAAAGTTGTAAAGCATTTCAATTCTATTGGAAGATGATTTTGTAGAGCAGTTGTTTGAAAACTAATAGAGGAAATGATTTTACAGAAAAAATTATTCTCACTTTGGTCATCGACTTCCTGTGCAGAAGAAGGAATCAAGAAGCAGTGACAAAAGAAATGTTGGTCCTGCTACTAGTGCTACGGACAAGAGACCCAGGGTCAGTGCTTTCTTCTATTTGATTGTCACTAAGAGCTGTTGAACTGCTAATTAACTATGGCCCAGTGTTGCATTTTGATTGGTAGTAACTTTCATTTTCATAGACCAAATCAGTGAGCTATATTCTTCCTTGTTTAGTGACTTATTCTTGTTTGACTAATTAATTAGTTCATCCCAAATCTCCTTTTTAGATGAGGAGGGAAAGGCTTGTGGATAGAATCGTAGGTCTGTAGCATCTGGTTTTACATTCAGTAAAGGAAGTAAAAAGGGCAAAAAGAAAAAAAAAACTTAAGATTTTTGGTAATATGCCCTTGCTCGCTAATTGTTTTTTGGCATTTTTTGCCATGCATACATGTTAGAAGCATGTATATGTTATTAAATTGCTTCCTCATCACACCATGTAGCAACAACTGTGAAAAAAGTTCTATGTATGTATGAGTTAAACACACATTGTTACAAAGACTAGCTTAATTAATTTGTCTCTGGAACTTGAGACTGAATGCTATAGGACCTATACTGTAGATGTACCTGTACCCCTATTAGTTGTTCCTGGGTCCTTTCTAATATGTTAAATTGTGATGATATTTTGCCTATTAGGATGCTGTAAAACTGAATTTATTGAATAAATAAAGCTTTGTACTTCTATCTTATAGACAAGCTGTTAAAGTGTGATATGTTAAAACTGAATTATTTTTTCCTTCTTCCTCTAGGCTGTAGCAAGTTGTTTGCTGAAACCTTTTTTTTTCTTTTGCTAGTTGCAGTCATCTCATACTGAATACCATTCGGTTTCTTGCTGTCATCAAATAATGTATACATATGAATACCTTCGCTGGATAGGTTATACTATTTGCTGCACACTCAAATTGGTCAGCAGCTTTTGAGTGGTTAATTAGTTATCTCCGCTACTCTAGTAGTGCAGTTCAGCTTTTGGTTCTGATAATTGCTTCTAGTAGTGCAGTTCAGCTTAGTATTACGCTGGTTTGGTTCCTCCTTATATGCCATTCCCAGCTAGCAAATACTAGTAGCCTTGTTGTACAGAGTGTATCTTGCAGAGTTCAGATACAGGATCTTGGTCAGGATGAACTCATTTTCTCTATATTGCATCTTCACTTGCCAGATGCATATATTGTTCTGCCTTGCTGCCCGCTGTCTTTGTGTTCCTACCCGTATGACTGGAACATGTGTGAGCTTCATGTATGAGGGTTTAATCAGTATTTGTCACATAAGTTATGTTTACTATCGTTTTAGTTTTTTTTTTAGATCACGCCTAAGCGCGTTTTTCATTAAGAAGGAAGAAGTTTTTTTGAATATAGGAAACAAGGGGACAGCAACCCGTGGTTACCGAAGCCCGCCCGACAACGACTCGCACGCGATTGTGATTACAAATAAACAATTACGACAAGAAAGGCAAACGCGCCGATGCCTACACCTCCTCCTCTAGCCCTATCAAGACTAGATCCATGGTTGACACGTCGAACCGGCCTTTCATGAGTTTCTGGAAACACTCCTTCTTCCTCACAGACCAGGACACCGTGTCATGCAGGGCACTCTTGTTCTTATATTTATTTAGGCTGACAATCATTTTTGCTCACAATTAATTCAGTTTGTCTGCAAGTACAAGAGGTCAATCACTGCCTTTGTCTTGATCATGCTCTTAATCAAGACATGTACAAGTTGGAGCAAAAAAGTTGTGAAAGGTGGTTCTCCAATTGAAGAAAGTAGAATTAGCATGTACCAAGACAACGATTTTGCTTTGCAGTGCTCAAACTAGTTTGCAACTCTATATATTATGTGTATAAAGATGTCATGGGGAATTTCGCTATCAGATTAAATCATGCAGGTGCAAACCTTGTCTTTTAGGATTACAGATATGGACACGCATGTTGGATTTCTTTGGTTGGCGATAACTTATTTGAGTTATTCCCAATTTTTCTAGCTTTTGTTTTAACTTTTTTTAACAAATTTTGATTTTTTTAACTTACTTGTTTGCCACCATTTATTAGGATATCAGGTTTAAACTCTATGGGCTTTAATTTTGAATTTACAATTTTTAACCATTTTGTTTAGTTCATACACATGATACACATTTGTATAATAGTTCATACACATTTGTAAGGGCTCAACGAAAATATCAGATGTGGTTGAGTAATATCCACGGTGCTCTTGGTCTGGAATAGACCATGCATGATTTTTAATTTTCACGTGGCTGTGAACCCGACGTGGATGGGGTGGGTGGGAGGGATTAACCCTGTCCACGCGTGA
Source organism: Hyparrhenia diplandra (assembly GCA_015847255.1). Taxonomy (NCBI): domain Eukaryota; kingdom Viridiplantae; phylum Streptophyta; class Magnoliopsida; order Poales; family Poaceae; genus Hyparrhenia; species Hyparrhenia diplandra. The sequence continues at coordinate 3,925 of JADLZK010001126.1, read as the reverse complement.
GGCAGTTTACATGTGTATAGAATACACTATCAGCCAAAAGAAGCCGAAGGGGGATTGGAGGAGACCGTGAATCATGTACTATTAGATTTCACTGGGCCGTCCTTGTGGGATAATTTTTTCTGGTGCTAGCGTGCTGCAGTACTACAGGCTTTCCTAGATCTATTCTCAGACTGCTAATGGTTTGGGCCTAATTAGGTTTTTCAGTTTGGTTTTAGAATTTGGTTGTATAGATTTGGGGTATATGGGCTGGCTGCACCCTATGGTTTGGTCTGGTTGGGTTTCAAGATAGCAATAGTTTTGGTCTGGTTCGGTTTGTAGCCACGTTTCCAATTGGGTTGCTAATTAAGTTGCCTGCTTTGCCTACTGTGCTCTGCTAATTAAGTTGCTACAGTACGAACCAGGGGTTGGAATCACAGTTTGCCTGCTTTGCTCTGCTAATTAAGTTGCTACAGTACGAATTCAAACCATAGTTCGGTTTCTGGGGCCATGGATCCGATTGGGTTGGGTTTATTTTTTTTTGTTGAAAGCAGTATGGATTGGGGTGGGTCAGGTTTGGTCTTCAGCCCACTAGCATATTCGAGGGCAAACTCTCTAACATTATTCTTGTCCATTCTAAGCTTTTTTTCACACCTTTTTTTTGGCATGTGCATATATAGCTGCATCTGATTGAGGTGAAAGCTTCTGCAGGTGTAAACTTGTGCACATGCATTATGTAAACTTGTGCAGCTGCATCACTCTATCCATGGGAATACGAAATTTACAGACGGTTCTGTTTATAAAATTATGGTCTTTCCCGATTCTTTTGACCGCCCTGCCAGACGCGTCTTCTGGAAACCAGGCAGCTAACCGCAATGCAAAAATGCACCATGAGGCAAAGCAAGCAACACGTAATTAAAGCCTCCTCAGACTTTCCACAACATAAATACGTTCCAAGTTTTTTGAATGTACGGACCAACCACACAAAGGTCCAGAAACTAAATAAATAGTTAATACAAACCAGGAGTTCAGAACCAAGAAAAAATGTTGCAGGTTCTAAGCAGCAGAAGCAGAATACACTGAAACTTTGATACAACATATTCGAATAGAAAATAGCTCGGGTGAACCGAACAGCCCATACAGTCTGGCAGGCTCACTGTCGACTGAACTTGTGGTAACGGGCTTTTTTTTTTTTAAACGAACCGGCAGAAGAGCTGCCCGCTATATTAATCAGGAGAGGTTCCCAGACAGCACTGTACAAACAAAAACCAAAACTATACAGGGAAACGAAGAAAAACAAGGGAAAGGAAAAACTATAAAGACACAGAAACTAAGAGGGTGGTAGGATTGTTGACAGGTGCTTAGCGCCTGTCGACTTCCACAGGCTCGCCTCGTCTTTGATTCTCTGAAGCACTACACAGTTGGGCGCCTCCGATCTTTCGAAGACTCTTGCATTCCACTCCTTCCAGACCACCCAGCACATTTATTAGGCTGCGCAATCCTCTTTTGCTTGTGGCCGACGTGTTGGCCAAGTGCGTCCACCATCCGTGCACCGAGTCACTAGGGGGCCAGGCTTCCGGTTGCAGTCGTTCGTTCTGCACCCAACTGGCGACCTCCTTCCAAATGTGCTTCACAAATCTGCACTCCTTGAAGAGATGAATCCCAGTTTCCGCTTGCGCTCTACACAAGGTGCAAGTTCCTTGGTTTGGCCAGTTTCACGCTTGTAGTCTGTCAGCTGTCCAGATTCTATTTTGAATTGCCAACCAGCTGAAGAATTTGCATTTTGGTTGTGCCCAGGGTCTCCAGATGATTGTTGGAAAGTTGTTGCTCGTGGCTCCGATGAACTGCGCGTTGTAGGCTGAAGCAGCCGAGTATTCTCTCTTTGCTCCCAACTTCCAGACAATGTTGTCTGGTGTTCCGGTGGTGAGCGTCATCTGTCTTGCCTCGCTCCATAGCTTCGCGTATTCATCAAGGTGAGTGACCGTGAAGCTATTGTGATGCAGATTAATATCCCTGATCCAGGTGCTGCCTGTTAGTGCCTCCCTAAGGGTGCGGTTCTTCCTCTTGGAGATGGCGAAAAGGTTTAGAGCAACGTCACAGGGCCTGTGTCCATGCTGCCATGCACTTGTCCAGAAGAAGGCTTTATTTCCATCACCCACTGTGAGTGTAGTCGCGGCTGCAAACCAAGTAACCTATGCATAAATCAAACGAAGGAACTAACCTTCTTCCATAAAAAAAAAGAACCAACTTTCACAATATTATATCAAGATAGGAGAGCGCAAAACAGAGTATCGACTGGTACGGTGGCCAGAAACAGAGTGGGTGCAGCCACTGGGACTTGAGGAGTAACACAAACGGTTGACACTTGTGACTGTACCTACCGTATGGATTCAACAGAAAATCAGCGTCTCCTAACTGATGCGAGCTGCAGTGCTGCACCATGGTTCAAGCAGAAACTTGGACCAGAAACACGATGCGAGCTGTAGGGCCTAAGCAATTTTGTCAATAATCCTTCTTAATCGTCCATAAATACATACTATGCTTACAGCCATAAATTGTCCGATGACCAAAGTGATTATTTCCTAGTGAAGAATAAAAGATGGAGCACAATGCTTATTATTATATCAAGATAGGAGATTGGAAAACAGAGTATTGATTGTGGGTGGCCAGAAACAGGGTTGGTGCAACCACTGGGACTATAGAACTAACACACATGGTTGACGGTTCAGCTACCACAGCGATGCCAATACTAGAAGGTCTGGATTGCAAGACAGCAACCCACATCATCATCATTCATCGGCTAAGACTGAAGACGGCGTGGTGGACAGAGTACGTACAGTGTGTGGTGGCATGCTGTGGTTCCAAATTTGGATGTCTTTAAGAACTTGCTAGGCTTAGCTTGCCTAAATCAATATCAGCAGTTTGCGAGCCCTCCTGTTCCTCCTCCTCCTGCTAACAAATCATTAATTGAGTAAGACAAACAAAATGTTGTATATATGCCAAAAAGGAAAGATAAATAAATAGAGAGATATTAACTTGATCGGAACCAGTACAAAATACCCATCGTACCTTAATTGACTTATTCAAGTTGTCAAGCCTCGGATGGTTGGGATGCAGCTTGCATGCGTTCCTCAGTGCAGCCAATGCAGCATTGCTCTCTGCAACAATCACGTCTTCACTGTCGATCCACACTTTGAGCTCCTGAAGGGAAGGCAGGTACTCCAAGCCGATATTCCCACAGTCACCGTTTTATCTTTTTAGGCCCGTAAATTGACATTAAACCGAAGTACTTCAAGATTTGGCATCATGCCGGAGGGTACAACTTTCCTGCAGTCATTGCTTTTTCTAGAGGTAAAGGGCATATCATCTTTTCCATTCCATATGTGCAATGAAATCCTAGTGTCCTCCTCATTGGGCTGCTCAAATAGGACCATTGTATTGACCTGGAAATACCTCAACTTCTGGAAGTAGGAGCCATCAGTGGCATTAATATTACTAGATGTTACTGTGGAATGTGTTTCAAGACAAAGATAACAGAGTGCTGGCAGCCTAGCAAGGAGATTCAGGTCCTGCTCAACCAGAGTAGTTACCTTAGACTCAACTGGGACAGGTTGGGGAGACTTGAGGGATTGATGCATGACGGGAATTTAGAAAATTTAATAAGAAACCACCCCAAATGTTGGAGAGGTCGTGGGAGCACAAAGCCTACTGCCTCCCACATGGTTGTATCTACGTCCCAAGGAGAACCGGACACATTTATATACTGGATCTTTTGCAAATTCCTTAGAGAGTCCACAAATTCTGCCTGCATGTTCTTATCAAACCCATCAGTGGCAAATTCGAGCAGCCTCAGTTCTCGCAGGCTGCCTAGGTCCTTAACAAATCTCCTGGGATTATCAATGCGACCATTTGTTATTCTGAGCTCCTCCAGGGAAACCAACAAACAAAT